>WEKY01037145.1:216645-264659 GCA_013390045.1 Picathartes gymnocephalus
AAAAAAAAAAAGGAAGAAAGGAAAAAAAAGCCTGTTTCATATTTGGTACAATACAGGAAGAGAAAAGCTATTGTACAGCAAATTTTAACCACCAACACGCACTTAATATCTAGTGTAGCTTTATGGGAAACTAAATGTATGTCTGGACCTTTTTTTAATGTTTCCAAAAATCTTTACTATTGAAACATAGACGTGGTGTGGAAGATATGCTCATAATCTCACTGTAGTTAGGATGCCATGGAGTATGACCCATAATTACTGTAAAAATGCTAACTAAAGAATGCAGCTGCAAAGTTCTATTGCATAAGGAAGCTTTCTTGTTTAAACTTTAAATAAGCAAGTTTATTAAAATATTCTAAGACACTTACCTTACCCTAGTTACTGGCAAGCTCTAATAAAAGCCACAGTCTGTCACTAGTATACTTTTTGTGTTAATTTTATAAAAATTTGGTGTGAGCTTTGATGGATCATTTACAGTTTATTAACAAGATGATCATCTTCATACAGTTAGAAGGATTTTTTTTTTTTTTTTTGACCTTACATGCTCACAGAATAAAAAAGGATCCATATTCATAGTGAACAAACACCCTTTTTTCCCATGTCTGCAAACAAGTGTGGTAAGTTTACACACACAAAGAAATGCTCTTGTTACTCTTAACTGGAAACTGTGTGTACGTGTGTATGTATGTATATATATATATATCCAAAACGATGGGTTTGTGTGTTTGTGAGGGTATTTCTAGAACAGGGCACCTGTGCTGCTCCTGGCACAGAGGCTGAGAGGGAGATCAGCGCTCTGGCAGACGCTGAGAGCTGCTGTCGGGCTCAGCTTCTCACCTGCGGAGCTGATCAAAACATTTTGTCACCTGCCCCAGCGAATATTTCAGCCCTTCAGCCCCTCAGATGAGGCAGAGCTGCACCTGGGTCACACCTGGCTGCTCCTCCTGCATCCTCAACTCCCCCTGGGGCCCGAGGAGAGCAGCTCCGGTCAGGAACAAGCCCCGGGGACTCGCATTTCTTGTTTGCTGAACCTGAGCTACGAGAAGGGCCAGGTGAGAGCCTGGGCTGGGCTGGGCTGGGCTGGGCTGCGCTGGCTGCTCCTGGCCACGCTCGCAGCAGCAAACACAGCAGGTTTAGCCATGCTGGAACAGCTACCATTCATCTGTGCCTCTGTTACTCTGCTCGCCCTCTTTGCACGCCCCAGATGAACATTTTATAAAAGCTAAACCTGTGGTATAACTCTTCTCTCTATATAAATATATATATATACATACACTCATACATATACAAATACTAACCCACAGACAAAATATTTTCTGAACAGTTGAATAGCAACAAGTCAACAGATAGAAAAAAATGGAGTCATTCTGGTGGTTTGTTTTTTTTTTTTTTGTTTTTTGCTCCCCCAATGTCGGGTTTGGATGTCATGGTCTTTTAACATTCAGAGAAAATTGTGAGTAAACCTTGTGTCCTGCAGGAGGAATCCACGGATAAAGGGCAGAGGGGAGGAGGCTGTCGAACACCAAGGTACAGTCGGACAGATTGAGTGAGGTTGCAAACTAAACTGGAGCAACTGAGGCCGAGGAGTGAAGAACAGTCACTGTAAACTGCGATCTTCAGATCTGATGGTTTTTCTTCCTTCTTCTCGTTGCCGTGGCAACTCGGTAGGACAGCTTCAAACGGCAGGAATTCTTACAGACCTAAAGGACGAGACGGGGGTGAGTATTGCTATGCAAATCGCAGGAGCTGTTAACTGTTTGGGTCTCTTTTTTCCCCAGCCAAATTGAGTTGAGTGCATGTACATTGCCAGTAGTTAAATATCAATTATCTGGGCCCAGAAGCAATTATTTGTGAATGCAGAAATCTCCAAGAGTAAACCCCAAAATGTCACTTGGGGCAGTCAGAAACCTTTGTGGTGCAGTTCTGGAAGATGTGGTGTGGAGGTGTGAGGATAAATCCTGGGTCAGGGACACCCCCAGCAGTTACATTTGTGCAGGAGGAAATGCCAGCCAGTCCCTCCCTGCACACACTGGGAAGCAAAGAGCAAACAAACAGTATCTTATGAAAAATAACACTCTTATACTGCCTTATAGCTTGTGAATATAGCAGGCAATAAAAGGCTCTGCTATATTCACATATTAATATGCTATCATATTAATATTTCTACAGAAATATAGGACTTATATGTGGGTTTTTTTATTAAATAAAGTGAAGGTGACACTTGAATTCTGTTTCAGATGGACGCTCTGATAACACCAAGGCAGTAAAGAAATTCAGAAAGGAGAGTTTAGGAGCTGTAGCTCACACTCAGCCTATAAAACCAGGGGAAAGACACATCAAAACTCACCCAGCAAATGTTTGTCTAATATTTACTGCATCTATACACTTAAAAGATTGTAATATTGCAATATTGAGAGTTTTGTCCCAACCACAGAAATATAATGGTCAGTGTTAGATGCTGGTTTGTGGCCTTTAAAAAATTTTAATGATCTGTTTGCCTTTTAGGGCAAATCTAATTTAATGTGAATATTGATGAGACTGTTCTATCTGGTCTTTTTCTTGTTATCATTTGAATTGATGTTAATATTGGATTCTGCAGCAATGCAGGCACCTGGATGGCAACACCTGCCTGGTCCCTTCCCTGCAGCACCTCACTTCTGGTAAACAAAGGTAAATAAAGCAAATTAAGTGTAAGAAATCCATAGAGGCGCTGATGGATGAGGCTCACTGAAGTGAGAAGTTTAACTGAGATTTCCAAATAGGACAAAATCTGGAACTTCTTGGCATATGGATTTTTAGCCTGCTGCTTAAAGAAAAGGTCTGGCCACAAAATCAGGATCCAGGCTCATAAATAGGAGATTTATGGTCACGAGTGCCAAAGTCTGGATATATTTGGATTAGGGATTCCAGCTAGAACTAAATTCTCACAAACAACCTGACCTCCTGGGTAGTGAAAAGAAAGAATTTGAGACTGATCTCACAGACAACCTGAAAAATAGCATTTCCAGATCCCAATGAAGCTTAGTGTGGTGAAAGGGCATTTGTTTAATGCTGGCTCTAAGGAGCTGACGCTGGCTCGGGGATTGACAGAGCTGCTCTGGATCCTGAGGAGATCCTTGGAGCTCTTCCTGCTAAGGACAGGCACTTGCACGTGATGAATGGACAGCAGCTGTGGAGCTGAGCTTCTGTACAATCCACAGGCTGAAACGTCACCAGAGAAATCTGTCAGCACAGAATTTATAAATATCCCACCAGGTCGAGCAGCCAGTGAGCTGCTTCACCAACAGCCTGTAAAGAAAGGGCAGGATTTGGTGATTTATGTGCACACCTGAAGAAAAGCTGGTATATTTTACATTACATTGAAAGACGTAATGGATGTTGCTACCTTTAGTACACGTTGCCTTTCCTGAGTAAATGATGTACAAAAACTAGTTAGTTCAGCTTTAATTATGAATCTTTTTCCTTTGCTATTTTTGTAGCTATTGAAGGGCAGTTTCTCTCTCACAGTAAGCTCTTGATCCTCCCTGTTACCCCACCTGCCTCTGCAAGCACCACCCCATTCCTTTCTCCTTCACCTACAACCCTTGCCTAGATTTTCTTTCACTGAAATTGCTTCCCAACTTCATCCTTTCTGACCCATCCGCTGCTTTTGATCCATTTAATCACATGTGTGAAAATGTGATATTCCCTTGGTTCCTGGGACAATTTCCTCTCATAATTTTACTGTGGTTTCTCTAATCACTTTTCCAGCCTGTCCTTCTGTCTCATTCCTCCAGTCCAGTATCTTTTAGGAAACCTTTTTTCCCCCCCACTCTGTTTTCTTCCCTCCTCAGTGACACCCCCCATTCCTGCTTAGCAATCACATCGGTGCTGACAGTTCAGAGCTCTTACTCTTCTTTTTCCACTTTTCCTTTCAGTCTAAAATGTCAGCCCTCTAGCTCTGATACCTTTCGGATGTTTTCCTGACAGCTCTGCACAACTACAACTCAGCTCTTAAATCTTGCCCCTAAAGCATTCCCTTCTTTGATTGCTCAGGACAACACCATCATCCTGCCTCTTGTTCCAGCCTGAAAGCACAAAAAAACCCAGAGGAGTTTTTTTGTCATGGAATCTCCTTTCTAGGTCCGTGTATTTAGGTTATGTCAGTCTGGAGGAGTCTCTCTCACACGTTGCCCCAAAGGGCTTTTTGTAGCCATTCGAACAGCTGACTCTCCTGCCCAGGCTCTCTGTTAGCAGCTTTGCAGGGTCTTTTCTGAGCCCTTGACAAACTGAGCTGCTGTGTGCTCATCTCCTGCCAGCCTGGTGCTGTACAGAGCGTTTTCCTGCTCTGCCGCTTTGACAAACCCGCTGTAGCTGTGGCTCCCTCGCTGCCTCTTTCCCCCTGCGCGTTCCTGGGTTATCCCTGTTTTTCCTCTCATTCACAGCCCGTGGTGACAACTTCCCCCTGAAGAGTTTGCAGAGAAACCTGGGCACTTCCAGACAAAGCTGTGTCCCAACATCTGCTGACACTTGGATGAAACTCTTGGCAGTGGCAGAGGGTGCCAAGACCACTCAGAATTCAGCTAAGCCCTGACTGAGGTTGTGTTAGAAGAATTATTCCAAACCCTGCCTGGAAGCCATTCATGATGATTGACCCTTTTGCACAGGTGGATTATTGAAGGAGTGTTTTTGCCTCTGAAAATCAGATTCAACATTCAAAATTATGCTCTGTGAAGTTTCAGTAGACAACCATCTTCTGTAAGTAAGAATAGGCAAGATCAAATCTATCTTGGTTCTTTCTGTTGCACACAAAATTGGTTGGAAATAACTTCTGTCCCGGAGAGCATCGTTCTTTTGGTTTCTGTGGTTAATAGCAGAGTGCCAGTTACAAATTTACTTTTTACAAAGAGTCTGATAAGGTCAAATAAGGTGTTAATTGGCCAAACATTCTGACCAGTAACTCCCTTAACACAAAATCTACAGGAATCAAGGATAACCAAAGTATTGCCCAGAAAACTCAACCCTGAAATCCACTGAAACCAACTCAGCTGCTCTGTTAGAAACTCACTGGGGAGCTCGGAGCCTCTGGTCCATATTTAAAATCTCTCTGTTCTCCCAGCTGGATTTCCAATGTTCATTATTGTTTCCTGTATAGGAATAGTTGTTTTCTTGTTGGTTTTTCTTTTTCTTTATGGTCCCCATAAAAAAGGAACAAATGAAAGTTCCAGAAATGCTCACACAGAGCCAAATTTTTAGAGTCTACCTCTTATTTGAGCCCCAGCTCACCTGGAGACTTCTGGTGTTTATTCACTGACTTCATTGGGGTTGCACTTGTTTTTCATTTTTTTCTTTTTACCCATTCTTATGTGTTTTATCCCACAGATGATTCAGAGTTTGCAGCTGGCAATAGCTCATAAAATATGTTAGTTTTTAAGGAATACTGTGGGCATAAAATGTGCAAATAACGCGTGCAGGGAGCACATTTGCTGATCAATGAGAACTATTTCTTTTAAGAACTTAATTCCCTGGTAATCCTGTGCCTGGCAGGTTTAGATCTGCACACTAATGACAATTAGGCCTAGTAATTATTTTATTTTCCTTTTATCAGCTCTGTTCTCTATCTCTGGCCTCAGCACTCAGGGATTATTACACACCATGTGCTGTTTTAGATGCGATTTGACAGAAATTACCTACAACAAGTGATCTGCTGCCCAAGGCACTCATGCCACAAAGGTGGGGTGGGAATTTTTGCTTTTACCTGGTCCCTCCCACCTTTCCCTTTGGCTGTCTGGGGATGCACCAGCAGCACTGAGTGAGCACAGCTATAGGAACTTATTTCTGCAGAAATCTCTCATTTCAGTCTCTAATGTGATCTTCACCCATTTTATCTCACAGTTCTCCTCTGCTCTTCTACCTCCTTGATACTTGAGAGACACATTCAGCCCCATTCCTTCTGAGATAACAGTGAGATAGCAGTGAAAAAGGCAGGGTTATTGCCACGTGTGTCTGAATTTTTACATTTCTGCTCAATGGGCTCAGGTAAAGCACAGCCCATTCTCACAAACAGCTGGTGGCTGCTGGCATCAGGGCTTTGGCCTTGGAAGAGGATGTTTGCTTCTCCTGGTCAAGAACACTGACCAACATTGTGAGAGTTTGTCTGGATATAATGTACTGACAGCATTATTAATAATAATTGTGCTGTGGGGATGTAGCTCTAAGTACCCAGTTTGGGTAGGGAGACTCATGACTTAGAAACTTAAATGGAACAAACCTCTCTTTCTACTCCAACCAAACTCTACTGACTGTATTTGGAGTTGATGTTGGTGGCCAACACCACAGGACAGCCCTGAACTGGGGTTTCAAAAGCTGGTTTGGTTTGAAAAGGTGCAATTCACCTAATTCAGCCCGAGTGTTCCTAATATTGGCTTCTCCAGTGACTACAGGGACAGCTCCCTGCCTCTTTCACACTGGGCTAACTCAAGGTTTCCTCCTCACGTTGATCCACACGACAGCAAAAAATGGAAGAAAAAAATGCACATAATTTAAGACAAAGATTTCATAACCCACATTCCAGGAGAAAAGCAACTGGTAGGATGTAAATTCATTCCCAGTGGTTCATTGCTATTCCCTTCAGCCAGTTAGCAATGGTGTTTGCAGAACTTCTGAGCTCAGAAAATGCTTTGGTACTTCCCCGCTTTCTCTGTTGCAGCCTGAGCTTTCTCTGAACGTTCTTACATATTAGTGACTCAATTCCCTGCATATTTTAAAGAAACAGGTCTAAATTGAGTAATTAAAATACTTTGAAAGATGTGTTCCTTGTGAGACCAAGCTCACCCTCTATTACACAGACTTTGCTTCTACATTGCAGTTAAAACCTCATAAAAATTAAAGGCATTTAAGTTTCCTGCTGACCCTCTGCACAGGAATGAGCTTTACCCAAAATGCATTCATCCTTTAATTCCCATTAAAATAAGAGAGTTAACTCAGCTGGAGTTTGGAGTTCAGCTCATGCATGCTCCATTTCTTTCAATTACCCTTTCATCAGAAATATTACATTAATCTGGCATAATTAAAAGTCTACATTACATCATGGACTTTATTGAAACCTCAGTAATGCTAAAGAGGTAACAAAAATGATAGAAGAGATCAGCACCGTGTTTCTGATTAGGCAGCTAATCAACATCCAGGGACTTCTTTCCTGGATTTACCATCTAGGAAAGGTCATTAATTAGATGCATAGTTATTAGCTTAGTCTTGATGTAGAACTTAGAAAAATAGAAATTATTTTCATGTGCATCACTGGTTGATTTGTCATGGATAACTTTCCACACCAGAAGTTTCACAGTGTTGTTTGCACCATGTGCCTATAAATAATTATAAATTTCACCCCAAATCCCACTGAATTTGAGGGACTATTCCCAGACATCGCTGTGTTTTCAGTCCTGAAATTAAGAAACTTGGGGTTGATATCAGCCAGAGCAAAGAGATGATCTCACTGGACGCAACACCTTGGGGAAAAGTTTATAAGGACAACAAAAGTTTACCCTGAAAATTTGTAGCTTATAATATCACACACAACTTGTCTCTCATTTATGTGAGAAATTATTTCAAAGTTGCTAACAGTAGGAGAAGCACCATGTGTGTTAGGGCTGTGTGTGAAATGAGTGTCTCATAATCGCACCCAGAGCTCTGGTGGGCTCTCATAAATCAGTGTCGGTGTTTAACTTGAGGAGCTGCAGCTCTGCCATGTGCTCTGCAATCCCCCAGCCTGGCAGGGCAGGGGGAATTGTGCCCATCCCCACTCACAGCGGGCACTGGTGGTCACGTTCCCCCTGCTGGGGTCAGCTCCCCTGTGTGACAGCAGCAGAGGGTATTTCCCAGAGTCGCTTTCAGGCTGCTAATTTATTACAATATTTATTTATTATTATAATTTATTCTATTTATTATTTTAAGATGGCAGTGGCAGATCCAAAGCAGGGCTGGTGGAAGCCAAAGTGCTCTTCTGACCCTGGCAAGGGCACTGCTGAATCCTTGTTTGGGCCTCCCCTCTTCCCTGTCAGGTACCCACGCACACTCCCCACGTAATGACCTGTTCCTAAATGCATAAAAGAAATATTTTCTCAAAGAAATGTTGCTCAGAAGAAGTAAAATTCTGACTCTCCTGGCTTAGAAATTCAGAGCATGTGCTACCCAGCCAAGTGCTCCCCCAGGTTTATCGAATAAAACATCTTCTAATATAATTCCTGTTCTCCAGGGATATGAAGGATCTTACTGGGAGAGGGGGTGGTTTTAGGGTAGAACAGCCAAGATGTACTCCATGATTATTTTTTAAAATTGATGTGAATTTCAGCTGGATACTTTGCCAAAGCAATGTTGTCTTCATTTAAGCAATAGGGAATAAATGCTTCCTTCATTTTTCAGTTCTGTCAGAACGAAACAATTGCAGAGGTGGCTGCCTGCAGCCTGCATGGATATTTTCCCATGCTCTAATCTGATAAATTGAATGGAATGGTTGAAAATATTCAACAAGTGAAATGAATAAGTACAGTTTTGAAACAGCAGCATTGAACAAGTGTGCTGATTTTTTCATACAGATGCTGAAAATGAAATGCATCAACTGTAGCAGGGAGCCAGCCTTTTAAAGGAGTGGAAACTGCTCAGGCAGTCAGATCTCATCTCCCACAGCAGCACAGCACAGGTTACCATCAGTTTTAAATAAGTAGTACGTGAACAGTCCAGACACATTCAGATCTGTAGGTATAGACTAAACCCAGCTTGAAATCCTAAATTAATCATCTGAAGAAATTCTTGTTGAGTAAGAATAAAAACCAGAGGAAAGCATCATGCTTAGAAGCCGAGGAAAAGGAAAAACCAAACTAGGAAATTGCCAGGTTGGGCTGTGTTGGCATCAACTTGCTCCTTTCAAATTTTTTGAAGAGCTACTCCTAAACCTGGCACTTAACTAAGTATCAACCAATGACATATCCCAATTAATTATATGGATAAAGTAAGGCTTTAAGATGTGATCTGAAGCAGTCCAAACATTAATGGCCCTTTGAAGGGCTTTGGAAGTATCCACTGTGTATTACAGAAGCAAAGGTGACATCACCAAACCTTTAGGCACCACAAATCTCCTCCTAATCTTTAATATCCCACTCAAATCTGAATTGGAAGCTGTTTATGTTGATTTATTTGGATGTTACAGAGTGGGAAAATATCCAAGGACAGAGAGAGTGAAAAGAAACAAACATCCCATGGTGCATAGTGACCATTAATGGCAGAAAAAACCCCTTAAAACTGGTCATAATTCAGTGCTAGTTTTTAATCAAAGGCCACTCCAGAGCACTTCTGATGATAACTATCTGAAATTTGATATTTATGTGGCTTTAAGAAGTTGCTCAGCAAAGAAATACAAAATATTATATATCAACAATTACTGTGAAGTACTGTTGAGAAAATGAAAACATAAAAGCGTCCACTTGAGTTCACAACACTAAATGGTCTATCGAACCAATCTCTTTAAATGTCCATTTCATGCCTCCAGAATGACCATCAGGAATAATATTGCAGCTCCTGGGGAAGGAGCTGCATTTGCTGCTACCGCTTCTCCCTTTGGCATTCCAAACACACATCTCCTAAACTGCCCTGTTTTTTTCACCTCTGCACTTCTGGAACGTGTTTGGACTGTTTCAAATGTCTGTAAAATGCCATTTCCCACCTAATTGCCTCAATAAAACGTAATGTTATTAAGCACATTTTAAATATGCTGATGTGTAATTTGGGGGCATTTCTATTTGTCTTGTCTGGTGTACAAACATCCTGTCCCCAATTATGGACATCCATATGGGTTCCTGGGCCATTTCAAGCCCCATTAACTTTAGGTGGGCTCCCAAACTGCACAATGCATTGCAGGAGTGAATAAACCTGCAGAGAAATCAGAAGAATGGACACAGCTCTGTGTTAAAAGTGAGATTCAAATCAAGGCTGGCTCAAGTTGAAGCAACCCCTTAACCCCCAAACCATCCTTTCCTTAATAATCAACCAAAATCTTTAAGGACAAAACAAATGCGGTGTTTTTCTCGTACACATGTTTGAAAAAGCATCTATTTCAATCATGCAAAAATAATGTTAATGTGGACCAAAGCATCTGCAACAAAGGCAATGAGTGATAGTGGATATTGCTGCTGTCGTTATTGGATTTGGGAGGTGAGATTTACATCACTGGAACTCACTAAATCTCAGCAATCTCCATTTACTTGGAGAGCAAAATTTAGGTGATATTTTAGGTACCTACATGGCTGTGCTCTAGGACAAGGATGTAAGTCAGATTGGAGCAGTACAAAAAAAACCCCAACCACCCCAATAAAGCACCTTTCACAGAAAAACTTTCCCCATTTTGATAGTTTCTGCAATTCTAGCCAAAATAGGGATATTTTGCTTCTCAGAAATGGGAAAATGTATCTTGCAGCCTTCCCTAGTCCTTCTAATTAAACTGATCTCTTTTTTTTAACTTATCTTAAAATCACACTGCTCTGAAAAGTAGAAAGCTGCTGTAGAAAATTAAAAGGTGGTAAAAGAGAGACCCCCAACCAACAAAAAAAAGAAGAAACAAGTATTTATTTTAGCAAATACCTATTGGGGACCCTTCCTCTGATGGTTCCTCTGGAAGTGTATGGAACAGGGATGAACTTTTTCCTTTTTTTCTTGGGAAAACCCAAGACTTCTACTGTAAAAACTGAATTGTTGAGTCCTGAAGTAAAAAAATCAACTTGACTGTTTAAAACTAAGCCAAGTAACTCAAAATAAAGGCTGAAAAGTGGGACCGTGCAGGCAACAAATCTGCACAGGTAATGGGAAGAGCAGTGACCTTAAAGGTCTGTTCCATTTGGAACCTGCTCTGGTTTGTTTTATTCTGGTGTCATTCAGGAATGCATTGTTTCACTTTTCAGCCATTTGATGTTCCTGCATAAATAACACGGGGTAAACAAGAGATGCAGGGGCTGCTGTGGCTGTGAAAAATGAGCTGGGTGAGAAATAACACTGCAGGATTAACTCTGCCTGTTCAGCTTCACGGAAATTCAAACCCACCACTTTAATATAATTCGATTTGGGGTTTGTTTTTTTTTTGTAGTGATTTAATAACAAATACATCATTTTCAAGGGAAAAAAAGCCACCTGTATTTTTTCTATTGGGCCTGCAGCTGCTTTCCTCAAATCAGAAAAAAAACCAACATAGTGAGGGACAGACAGCATTAAATAGGAAAAGTTTGTGGAAATTAACAGGAAATTAAATTCAGGGGTATCTCCAAGGCTTCCTTGCAATCGCAGCACAGACATCTGTGTGAGTCTCTGTTTTTCAAACACACCTGAGGCCTTTCACCCTGACTGTCACTAATTAATTACAAAGTAGAGACCTCCAGCTTATTTAATTTCTTTATGGCAGCATTTCCCCTGTAGTCTGGCACCTCACTTTCTGTTCAGAGTAACGGAACACTTTACTCATTTCAACTCAAGTCAACTTAGCAGCTTCGTAGTCCACTGGCCAGGTGAACAAAAAACCTTCTTATCCACGGTTGACAGTCAAAAAAGGTAAAAAAGTGGGTTTTTTCACCATGAACTATTCAAATCCCAGTCTTTTTATAGCAAGGAAATGTAAGTAAAATATTACTGACATGGCTATTGTGCCTTTGGTCGTTCTTTTATTCCCTTCATTCCACACATTTGAATCTAACGTGGTCTTTTATGTTGGTAGAATATAAAAGAAGATATGAAATGTAATTACCATTCTATGATTATGCAATTAAGTGAAATAGTTATTATAAAATCGAAAGCCCAGAATTCAAATACTCCTTTAAATACTAATAATAATATAAATAATTTGTAATAGAGCTAAAGCCTAATTCTGCCAGCCAGAGTGACTCTTCCTCAGTGTCCCACAGGGCCTGGGGGAGATTTTGTTGCTGACTTTGTTATGGCAAAGTGCACAAATTTGGTTTTTGCTCGTTTTGCTTTGCCTCCATCTCCATCCCCCATCCTTATGGAATGTTGTAGCTGCTCTCTCTCTCAGTGAAACCATTCAGGAGCCTTCCAGAGGGAGCCTGTTTATAATGCTGGTGGTGCTGGTTACACGGGTTCTGAACAGAGCTGGGTTGGCTGTGTCACTTGGAACACGAGGTGGCTGAGACAATGTCTCAGCACCCAGGGTCACACAGACAACCTCAGAGCAGCACCAGACACCATCCTGACAGATCTGCACTTTTCCCACTCTCCCTTCCTCAAGGGAATCGATCGCTCCAGTTCCACTCCCTGACAAGGAACCCAGATTTTTTTTTTTTTTTTCCATGTTTATTTCCTCAACCTGAAGTACTAAATTCTGAATTCTATCTGTGCATTTGGTCCTGTCTCATTTCCACCAATGGCAAGGAAAAGCTGACAGAGGACAAAATGCCACCACACGAATGCTCATCTTAAACATGGGGGCTGCATTAATGACAAGTGACAATATTCCTTCCAATATTTGTCACCATTAACTATTGTAACCTTGGAAACTCCTCTGCCTGTGCACTCTCCATCTCTCCAGCTTGACCTCAGTAAATCCCAGGGGTAATTAGGTTAAACACAAAATATACAAATCTGCTCCTTTTTCCAATCAACATTGCGTTCATCATCTTTTCATTCTACCAAGCACCCCACCGTTTTGCTGTGCAAATCTGCCCAAAATGCTTTGGCACCTTATATTTTCTATTTCTGGCTGCCAGGAACTCCTAATTTTTTCTTGTTCCAACTCTATCTACCTTCCCAAGAGCTTCTGGGCTGCAGCCTGTATCCCATTATCCCTCAATATAGTGAGCACAGTAGGATATCTCCAGAATGGGAGGAACTGCTGGGTTTTGCATCCATTTCAGTTTTAATCAGGCTCTTCACTTGTATGCTCAGACACTTCAGAAATCTGCCACATCTAACTTCTTTCATGATTTACAAGGGAGGCACATATTCTAAGTATAGATAATAATTGCACCATTTAAATGATAATACCGAGATGTTTTCTATAGGAAAGATATTCATGCAGGGCTCTTTTACCACGAGCAGCTCTTTCAGAGAGCTATCCATCCTCACACCAGATGTCAAATACAAAAAGAACTACTTTGACATGAGTAACAAAGTTCATTTGACTGAAGGATTTACCTCCCAGGAACAAGAACCTCATAAAACACAAACACTGGGAGCAAAGTGAGCCACGTAAGGGCTTTTGCTAAAATTAAACCCATAACTTGCCACTAGAAATGGGACGTTTCATCTGTTCAATAAGCACTAAAGCTCTCTTTGTTTTTATGGCATCGTAATCTTTGATTACTCTGATAAATATTTGTACTATACAAAACATTGCAATGGAGCTAATCACAGTTATAAAAAAATCTGTGTGTGGAAATGAATTGGGAATGGGATGATGGCAGCACATTTCAGAGAAGTTCAAACACAGAAGCACATTATTTTAACTGGTTCCCAGCCTCTTTCTTTTCTGTCTCCGTGCAGTCGTTCACACCTGAGGAAAATGCTCAGGGGAGCTGTGGTGCCTGCTGGCTTTGCAGAGGCATGGCTGGGTAACATTTCCAGAGATGCAATCACAGCTATGGAACACCCTTGGGATGTATTCCACCCACAGCTGAGCTGGACAAGACCTGCAGCCAAGAAGAGCAACTCACAAAAGTGCTTTCCAAACCTTAGAACTGGCTTTATAATTCAACCTAAGCAAAATGATCAGACTTCCTGGTGGGTGCCGTAAAAAAAAATACAACGTGAAAATAGCAACTTCGCAAAGTAAAAAGCTGTTCTCTACCTCATTGTATTCTGAGCAGATGCATTAATGTAAATAAAGTTCAAGTGCAAATCATGTCAGATAGGAAAGTAATTGCAGTGCTGAAAGTCACGCCTAGCATAGCACCAGCAACATTTATGAAGTGGCAACAAGAATATATTTGAATCAATGGGCTGCATATTTATATCACTGCTGCAATAGTGTCACACCCTGTCAAATATTTTTAACGTATTACTCCTAACAGCTGAAGTTGGCATTTGGTTCCAGGAGACTAAACCCAGACCAGCTGAACCAAAGCCAAAGCAGATACTTTAGATGTCACTGATTGAGACTAAGAACATGAATTTGCACTTAGCATTTATATAGTCCTTTTCATCTTCAAAGAGCATCACAAACATTAGCTGGTACCAGCTCGCTCACAACGACCTTCATGCCAACCTTTTGGGATAAAAGGAGTCTGGGAGAAGGAAAAAAATGGGCAGGATGTGTAATCAAGCACACAGCAAGCCTCAGATGTGTAAAGGATCTGTGCCTCCACCTCTGCCCTGCCTCGGGGCAGATTTTTCCCTCGTGGAGAACACAAGGCCATTCACCACGGCTGAGCTTTTAAGTCACCATGCAGTGTATTCTATTAATATGATGGCAGCAATCCTTAAATAACTTATTTACAATCACAGTTGTAGGATACAGCTATTCCTTTGAAATAGATAAGGAATTCAAAACTAACACTGCATCAAAAATGCTGCTGGCAGCTGTCGCAGGACCAGCAAGGGACACAACCAGTTTAGATTGTGGATTCTATAGCTTTGAAATTCCTACTTTTGAGTCATTCTGGGAATTTTTTTTTTCCCACTTCCAATTCAAGTTAGCTTTCCAAATGAGATTTACAAAATTCCTTTCTCAGAAACAGCAGAAATTTCTTTTAGCTGTCAGTTCTCTCTGCCCTCCAACCCAGACTGGCCATTTGATTATCAGCTCTGGGTGGTTCTAAGCCAGAATCTCAAATAAGTTCCTCATGTTCCAGTCACTTGCACATTTTATGTGGGGGAATAGATTGAAGCAGACAGTCCTTGTTTTCCTGGTGACCCAGAACAGCCATTGTTACATGAACACCTTTAATCTCCTCTTCCTGGGACTGAATTGAATTCAAGAGGGGAGAGATGACATCAAGCATTGCACAAATCTGCTCCTACAGCTGGTACTTCTTAGTTTATCACATGTTAGCTCTGATTCTCTTTAATTCCTCTTAAAATTATTGCTTCTATTTCTTAATTTGACAATCAGGCATTCACTGCTATTTTTTTTTTTGACTATTAAAAAAACTCCTCCCCCCACCTTTCTCACAGCTATTCCCTCATGAGAAAAGAACTCAGAATTACAGCATTATGATATCAATGTATGAATTTAACTCCTCCCTTGGAGAGTTTTCTTTGGCAGAGTACAAATGATCAGCTAAACAACACTTCATTACTTACAGCTCAGCAAAAGACTTACAAAATAAACTGAGGAGTGAAAGGAGGATTAGGGTCAGGCTGATGTGCAGAGCGTCAGTTGCACTGCAGTCCATTTTGGATTTCTTGCAGGTACACACTTGTAACCTCAGTTCTGTGGTGTTGGTCAGAGGTGGTTTTCCAGAATCTGTCACTGAGATGGGGATGTTGTAATTGGCCTTTTTCAGGTTCTGAAGCAGGATGACCTGGGCATGAGTATCTGCAAAGGATGAGGGGACAATTAGCCAAATGTTGGTTGGCTGGAGAAGTAGAGGAATTTACAAATAATATCAGACATCCCAAATTTGGTTAGTCATGGAAATTAGGAAGAAAATGAGAATCCTATAAGAAAAAACCAAAATAATTGAATTGGAGGGAAGAAGAGACAGTACTGAAATTCTTTCATGGGCTGAAAACTTCTTCCAAACTTCTTCCAAACCCCACCCAAAGGAACACTTGTAAGAGTCCCTTTTGTTTAAATACATTATTTGGTCTGCAAATTATTGTCAGAAGTTGCCTGTGAAAACTAACATATTAATGGAATGCTA
The DNA here is from genome assembly GCA_013390045.1 of Picathartes gymnocephalus. NCBI lineage: Eukaryota > Metazoa > Chordata > Aves > Passeriformes > Picathartidae > Picathartes > Picathartes gymnocephalus. The sequence goes on from WEKY01037145.1 coordinate 232,479, forward strand.
GGGCATGTCACCACCAAAACAAGAAGAAGAGAGAATAAATTTACTTGCCAAAGGCAAAAACAACCCTTCTTGCTGGGAAGTGCAGGCAAAGCTGCTGAACCACCTCCACAATTTCCCTGAGAAGGCAGGGGAGGGAAGCAAAGCCCCTTCCAAATTTACAGATCTGCTCCACCTGGGGAACTGAGGGCCACAGCAGCTCCTGGCACCCAGGTGGGTGTGGTAATTCCTTCAGGTGGGTGTGATAATTCCTTCAGGTGGGTGTGATAATTCTTTCAGGGTGTAACACAGGGGTGGTTTGATGTTTGAACAGCCAAGGAAAAGGCTCCTCCCCTTTGTCCTGGAGGCAGGTACAGCCAGCACATCCATCTCTAGTTTTCTCTAAGAATGTGACATGAACTAAAAGACTGGAGAGTGGCAGAGAAAAATAATACATTCCAGAAAAGAAATAGGAATAATCTACATTCAAAAGAAGTGTTGTGCTTTGTGGCCACAATTTGACATACAAACCATCTGCTGTTTCTTCATCCTCTTACCATTCATGTAAAGTCCCAGTGCACTGGGGTATTTTATTTGTGAAGTGTTTAAATACCTAAAATCAGGAAGTTTTTTCAATTACATTGCTAAAGCCCAAGCAGAAAATTCGAGCTGTCCTATAGCAAAGCCTTGTGCACTTTGTGCAAACAAATCCCGTGCCATGAAATACAGTAATCCTCACAAAACTATCAGTCATTAGTAGGCCCTCATTAATGCAAGGCTAAAATAAGAAAGTTCAGCCAACATAACAAGAAAAGGAAGAAGCTTCAGGTTTCAGAACAAGCACAGGTTAAAGCAGCAGCCGTGGGTCCACCCTACAAGACTTTAAAGTAAAACTGCTCCTGAATTCCTATGGACAGTACACTGAGATGGAGGAATAGGAGGTAAAAATACAAAATAATCAAGTGAAACTGCTCCTGAATTCCCATGGACAGTACACTGAGATGGAGGAGTAGGAGGTAAAAATACACAATAATCAAAGTTCCAGCCTTACTGTTAAGCCTGTTGATTCTCCACAACTTTTCTGGGCCGGATTGCTTGCTGAGCTCAAATTTGAATGGATCTGTGTTGGGGTGAAGGTCTTTGTCTGATGCTCCTAGAACCACTACCCTGAGATCTTTTGCATCATCACAAACTTTTGCCAGCGTTGGATAAAGGGATGGCACATTGTCATTGACATCCTCCAAGGTGATGTGTAAAGTTCCAGTACCTGTAGCAGGAGGATTACCTATAGGAAAAAAAACAAACATCTGTTTATTAAATCATCTTTCCATAAACTCTTGCTCTTATTTGCACCTGCAGGCTTGCAAAAGGAAATAATTCTTATTGTTATTACCTCTTTTATATGGAAACTATTGCTTAAAAAACCTGATGAGTCACTCTTGTACATTCATTGCTGATTTTCAGAATGAAGCCTGTCTGATTCTCCACAGTATGGAAAATTATTCTAAGGAAACCTCGGGGAGAGGAATATTTTGAAGTTAAAATGAGAGTAGGACATGAATAGCTATCTGGAACAGAATCTGTTCATCAGCACATACTGAGAGAAACGCACTGGGACCCATCCCCCGGATGGATAGCTCGGTATTAAAAGAGTCAAGAATAAGACAAGTAGGAGGAGAAGCGTCAGCAGAGAGGAAACCAGGTTGTGTGGTGGGTGCCCAGAAGCAGAACAGGACCAGGTCGTTCCTATCAGCCCTGAGGGCCACGTGCAGTTCTGTCAGCAGCAGCAGCAGCAGCGAGGGCTGTCAGAGGCAGCTCTGGGAAATGAGATGGGTTATTTACCCTGCGCCGGCAGCAGTGTCAGACCTTCTGGAATGATTTGCCAGCCTGCCTCAGCCCTGACCCGAGAGCCAGCTGCAGAGGTGAGGCTGCTGTTTATTCACCACGACAAGGCTCCGTGGCAGGCTGTGAGTGACAAAGCAGCCCCGGTGGCACCGGGGGAGCTGCCAAGGCAGGGTTTGCCTGCTGAGACCGGCACCTCATTTCACAGGGGTCACCCAGCAGCTGACGGGCGCTAATAACTTCCAGTGAGCCGCTCACCCTCTGCCTTCAGCCTAAAGCACAGCAGCTCCTTTCAGCTCCCTCCGGCACCCCATTAAAACCATCTCAAAGTCTTCTGAAGGCACCTTTCGTCCTTTGTCGTAGCCGGCATTTAACGGGGTCTCACCTGAAACGCTGCACTCGCGGCGTTTTGTTTTTGTTTTTCTGGTTTAGCACAGGGAACTGTGATCTTTGCATTTCCCTGAGCACAAACCCTGCCCAGAGTGGATTCAGGAGGCTGCACTTAACCCGTGCAGCAGCGGGGCAAGGTGCCACAGCACCTGCAGCCCTGCGAGAGGTTCCCTTCAGCACAATCACAGCAGCCCAATAAACCGGGAGTTATTGCTGAGCTGGGAGAGCATCCGAAGGCAGAAGAAGATACCCCGTGGTCTGGATCTGATAAACTGCTGCCTGCAGCAGAATGCAATTAGTCCTTTCAATAACAAATGTTACTAATGGTGACACTTCATCTGTTTCCTGCGTGCAGAAATGCATCACAAAGGCAGAAGGTTCATCCTTCTCCAGCCTTGCCCTCCCTTCTCATCTCGCACTTTGTCATCAGAAGGGTTGGGGTTGAGTTCTTTTTAATGAGAAAGAAACTATTTTTCACTTTTTATTGGACTAATTGAATTTGCAGAAAGACTCCAATACATTTTTTGTTCTTGATATATTATTAAGTAAAGTCATACGGCAGAAGGGATGAAAAGACATTCTAGTATTTGAAATATGATCATAAAAGCCAGCCTTTCATGCACTTAATTAAACTGCTGTCTTTAATTTTGAATGCATTATTTCCACACTGGACTGATAATGTCTTATGCACTGCCCTTCTTATCTTTCTCTGAAGACAGTAATATTAAAAATCTGCCTTTTGAAATGAAGAAGCCAACAGCATTATGGATGTCCTGCTACTTTGTCACACCCAGATATGGCTGCGTTCTCCCTGCCAGGCAGATGTTTCACTCTTCGTGTGGTTCAGGGGCTGGGCAAATATTACACCCAAAAAAAAAGAGAAAAGAAATTGCTTCTGCCCATTTCAATGACTTATTCTCTGCTTGGTTTATTTATAATGATTTAAACAAAAATCTTTCGGTGATTTATGAAGACCTCCGAAAGAAAAACAAGCAAATGTCAGGGTCATAAAGTAGAGCTTGTTAACACACGTGTCATAAAAATGTAACAAGGAATGAATCAAGCAAAAATGGTCCCAACTCATCCACTGGGAATATATGACTTCCATAAGTTCGATGGTATTATGCTGTTGAAATAATTCAATTACTGTCACTGATGTGACCCAAAAAGCTCAATTCCAATTTTTTTTCCCCCACACTTCTCCTTTTTTTGCTGGGTAGCAAAGTTGTGGGAGAAATAACAGAAAGAACCATTTTTCTTCATATTTGAGCATGGGGAAAACCCTCTAAGAGTGTGGGTTTGCTAATTTCTGGCACAATTACCTTTCCCCTGACCCATCCAGCATAAAACTTTCCAGAATTCTATAAACTCCATGTGAACCTTTGTTACATTGGGGTCAGCTTGGAACTGACACCTACAGAATTTCCTTCATTTTATTCCCATGTAACAGTAAAATGTCAGGCTGCCTAGGATATCTCCTTGGGTGTGGATTTTTCACCAATTTCTGTATTTTCAGTTCCATAGTTGCCTGAAGGAGCAGACTAAAGAAAGAAAAGAGCATTGTGCAAGTTCCCAACTCGTTTGGAGCATCCAGACTGTGTGTGGTTAGGCCAGGTAAAGTTTTGTTCTTTCTTTAAAAACAAAATCACAGAATCACTCAGGTTGGAAAAGCCCTCCAAGCTCATCAAGCCCAACCTTTGCCTGAAGCCCACCAGCTCAACCAAACCTCTGAGTGCCACCCTCCAGTGGTTTCTTGAGCATTTTTGGGGTGGTGGCTCCACTGCTGCCCTGGAATCCTTTCCTTCCCGTGCAATACTCGACAACCCTTTCAGTGCAGGAATTCCTCCTGCTGTCCAGCCTGACCTCCCCTGGCACAGCTCGAGGCCGTGTCCCCTCCTGCAGCCAGTGCCTGGGAGAGGAGCCTGACTCCCGTCCCTCTCAGGGGTTTGTAGAGAGCTGTGAGGGGTCCCCTCAGCTGCTCCTCCCACGATTTACACACCGCTCTTTGAACGAGGACTCTGAGAACAGCGCTTTCCGTGCTTTCTGATGATGCTGCTCTGAGAATCCAAACACAAATTTCTGTCTCGCCCTCACGCTGGGGTTTTTTCCCCCCTCCATATGCTGTTTTTCTGCTCAGAAGATCTGTGCGTGCTCGGTGCTCTGGCAGCAGTCCCTCACTGCAGGCAGGATCCCGTGCAGACAGCCCTGTTCCACCGCTTCCCATGCTCAGGATGAACCCCATCCATGGTTCAGCCAAAGCAAATGGAACCAGGACAGTGGGAAGACACCAAAATCTCACTGTGCTGCTCACAGAAGTGCTCTCCTCAAAGCCATGTGCTGACGTTTGGTCGCTAATTCCCCATGCGTTCAAATTTCCTGCGCATTTTTCCATATGTATTGACTTATAGATGCCTTGTAAAATGTATAAAATAAATAATCTTCAAAAGTTACAACCCTTCATTCATCCCCAGATAATATATGCAGCTCCTGTTTTTGAGTAATTACATTTCAAAAGAGCACAGCTCTTTCAGCATATCAAATTGCTACTGACATATGCCATCCATCTTAAATACTGTTTTCAGCATTCTAATTCCTTTTTCTAATCATGAGTCCATGATGACAAATTAAAACAATATTTTGTGCGCAATTCATATTTTAGTGAAATTTAAAATGGCAAGAAAAGGATGAGTCTTCAATTTATTTTCTCTTCTCAATTAATACAGCAATTAAGATAAGGGGTATAAAACTGGCTTAATTGGGTTGCCATGGTAACTAATTGCCTGATTTCCTCAAAAATAGCGTGTTTTAGGTGGAATCAATCTATGGTAATTTAATTACGTACATCATGGAGCCAGAAGACAGGTTAGATACATGTAAGGAAAAGTTCTAATTGCAAAATGCCACACATCTCTTTGTTTCTCCAGTTTTCCGAGGTGTTGTGTGCTACTCTTCACCACACAGAGGACAGAATAATAAATTGTCTTTTTTAATGATGAGCAGTGCCAAGTCCTGCACAATAAATGGGATTCAGGTTAGCTTGGATTCAGCTGCTCCTTGGAAACACAGGAAAAAGTGAACACGGGCCCCTGATTCCCTATTTCTTCATTTTGCTCAGGAAAACTGAAACAGTGCCACAGCTCCCAAGTGCAACTGGCCACAGTCAGAGAAGCAAGGTCCAAGCTGCTTTTTTTTAAACTGGCCAGTGTAGCTCAAGGCAAACCATGACCTCATGCCTAAAATTACTTTTAATGATGCTTATTCTCTTTGTTTAATGTAGTAGAAGTTCTTATATCCCCAATTTTTGTCTCAGAAGCTCCCTGGTGATGGGAATGGCAGGGAAGGAAGGTGGAATGCTCACATTGGGTCAGACTGTCACTGGGAGAATATTTTTCCCTGGCTTTGCGTGGGTGGGACCCCCATGGGAAAAGTGAAATCCAACTTCAGTTTGCATTTAGCCCAACCAGCAAGATTAGTGTGGCATTATTTGTCACCAGGTGACAGCCTGGGACAGCACAGGTGGGTTTTCCATGAATCAGGCAACCAAAAATAACCAGAGATTTTGTTTTGAAAGGGATAGAAAAAGCTACACAATGGGATATTAATTCCACCAAAAAAAGAGAGTGATTACTGCATAAATAAGGTAAATCTGGGGATAAATTATTATTCATGCCTCTAAAAGGAAAGGGAGAAACTAATTTTATCTTTTAAATATTTCACACATTTTCCAGGTATTTTTTAGCTTCACCTCCAGAAACGATTTACTCCTCCCTTACTTTTCCTAGATTGAGACTCAACCTCTCAGAATACAAGGGGAAAAAAACCTTTCCTGGAGAGTTTTTAGCATGGCTGAATGAGAAAAACAGTGTTCTGCTTTATGGTCCTCATCCCGAACTTCCCAGTGAATAACAGAATCCACAGGGTGACACCAGAGGACATTTGGAAGGTCTGTTCCACACAGGTTTCTCAAACCCAAATGATTTCTCTGTGTTTCACACGGGTGTGTTTGGCAGAAAAGCTCCCAGTAAAGCTGTGACACTGCAATGGGTTCGGTGATTAGAGTGCTAAATCCAGGAAATAAAATGATCACCATTGTTGGCACTTTTGTTAATTGAATGAAACCTCTGGTGCTTCCCGAGTTTGCATAAACCTGACTTTGCCCCATTATCAGCTCATTCTCAGATTAAACACAATTCATGACACTTTAATGTGTTAACTCTGCTGCATGGTATTTCCTACCAGTGTTTAATTTCTTCTTTAATAGGCCAGAGACTCTATTCACACAGGTCTTTAATAAAAAGTTTTCAAATTCTAAAGACATTATGTTGACCTTTTACTGAAATCAAATGTACTGAGAAAATTAGGATATTTCTTCCAAAAGAAAGTCTTTTTTAAAGTGTATTGCGCCCCCATAGAAGGTCAAAATTTATTATCTATAAATTAACACTGTTTCCATCAAATTTGCTCTTACACATTGTTTTAAGAGTGTTTGGGAAGATGCAGGAACTGTTTAGATCAGGAATAACATAATTCACACTTAACCACCTCTACCTGCAGTTAATTTGATAATGCTGAGAAATAATATCAGAAAGGTCAGAAAGAATCTCATAAAGAGCTAAATTATTCCCTGCAGTGGAGTGAGTCCATTTTCTGTGCCCCATTCATTGTTACTGTCCTGCTGGTAAAAAGAACAGCTTTGTGATATCTCAAAAAAAGATAAAGATGTGATGGATTTATACAAAGAACTACCAAGCACAAAGCTCCAGGTTTTGCTTGTGGCAGAAATATCCAACACTTTACAGATGAAATAAAAATGCCCTGGCACTTGCTCCCTGCACTGAAGTGTAACAACAAGGAGCCAGTGCCTGCTGGAACTGATGGCAGATTCTCCACTGACATCAGCAAGAGGAGAAGGAAAAAGGATCACTGTGGGGTTTGTTTGCAGCTCTCTCCACTCCTCACCCAGGACAGCACTCGAATGTAAGGACATTTCTTAAAGGGGTGAGCATGAAACACAATGGGACAACAGAATAACCATATAAACTGTAACCACATAAACTCCAGTGCTGTGAACACTAAATAATATTTGTATTTATGCTTTAGCATAAGTCTAAGGTACAAGGCTTTATCTGATTTGAGTTATTCACTATAAATTCAGTTAAAGATTAGCACAGATCTTGCAGTGCCCGCTCTGCTGGGAGCTGCTCTGGGTACCAGTCCCCACTGCTGGGCTGAGCCCTGGGCATCACCTGAGCTCTCTGTGCTCCCAGGAAGGGAAAGGAACACCTGTGGCAGCTCAGACTGCCTCAGTGCCTGTGCCAGCACATCTCGGATTTGTCTCAGAGATAAGCTGAGACGCCAAAGGAGATCAAAACCTCCACTGAACACTTCTGAAAAAAGAATTTCTGGTAAAGTATTTCTTTTTTTCCTCTCTTCCCTTTTCACCCCAAGTCTGTTAGCCCAAGCAAATGACTTGCTCTGTTGGAAATGCCTCTAAATTTTCACTTTATTACCCTATTTCATTTGGCAATTCTTAATCCTGCCTTTGGCTGCCCTCTCACTGAGAAGTTCCAGGTACATTCAGTGGTATTAGACAGGCTCCACTTATTAACCTGAAGAGAGATCTGCAGTCTGTGGACAATGCTGCTCTAAGGAGATGCAGATAGTTATGTTCAATCTGACTTTTTCTCCTTTTTAAGTTAACATAACCTTCTTGTAGAGTCCTGAAATAATTCTGTATTCATTTCATATCATTCCACCACAATTTGGCTTCTTTTCCAAAGCAATATTTCAGGTTGGACATTAGCTCTGATGGCTGGAGAGATGAAGTGGGTCTCCCAGCTGTGCTGGCTCACACTGCCATGGCCTGGACACAACTGAAATATCTCTTCCCAGGGCTATTGTCAGTCCCAGTTGTCCCTGCAGGGGACAAGGCAGACCCCCAACCTGCTGAGCTCAACTCTAAAACTTCCTTGGCTGCTTTAGCCACAGAGCCATTCATACAGGCCAGCAGAAAATTCTCCCACTTCCCAGCCCCTCTCTAAGCTTAATGTTCTCTCCCCAAGCTGCCTGGTAATTAATCCAGAGGTGACGCAGGGCACAAGGTTAATATCAGCTAATTAAGTCCTGCTGTTTATTCCCACTCCCACGCGTGGCAGGGCTGCACACTGCAGGAGTGCAGAGCTCTGAAATGATCATTATTAACACTTTAACATGGCAGTCCTAAGTGCAGGAGCGAGGTTTGTAATCGCTGCATTCACTGGAGTCAATAATGTTGGAGGAGATGAACTCCTGCACTGACAGAGCTGCACAATCACAAATAAACACAATTACAGGGGCTGGAGTCAGGTGCTGGCTCAGAACTCCAAGTGAACTGAATTCCTTTTCTCTCTAGCTCTGCTGTTCAGCACAGCTTTCCCTTCTTTCATTTCTCCAGAATGGAAGAAAGAAATCTGAGAATTAAAAGCAGTGAGGTTCTGGCTTAGACTTAATGAGCAAGGCCTAAGTTGCAGCATAAAATTGTCCCCCAAAATCCACATCACTCAGGCTGGTTCCCACAGTCAAAAACATTCAGTTCCTTTCTCCATCGATTCTCTTTGATGATATCTGACTTTACCTTTAAAACACAACTTTGTCCTTTGGGTAACCCCTCAGTAATATCCCAAACTTTGACTTTCATTTTGAGATGACGTTCCCCAGTGCATCTTATTTTAAGATGCATTAAAAAAAAATAAAAATCCAAGAGCAAGCAAAAGACAGAAATATGTTTAGTGCGAAATTCTCCCCCAGAAGTTTCCTAAGGAAAATATGTATATTAATGTATAAGTAAATTATCATCTCAGCAGAATTCTTTTTCTGTTATACTTAAGGCGATATTTTCTTTCTCCTGTCAGGCCCTGCAAATGTTCCCTGAGTCATGCGCTTACAAAAATGTAGAATTACTCTCCTAAAAAGAACATTTTACAATTCATCACCAGGGCTAAACCAGCTGCAGCTGTGTAAAAGTGTTAGCATATTAGCTGTTATATTACAGGCAAATCTTTTATTTATTTTGTGCCTTTAGCTCAGGAGATTGGGAACGTTCAGGATTTTCTCTTTCATCCTCTGCTCCAAAGTTACTCACTGAATTTTCCCTACATAGCTTAATTTGGATTCTATTTGACAGAAGGAACTTTAGTACACACAATATGCAAAAATTGTTGCATTTTAACAAGGGGTTTAGTTATGTTTTTATTGTCACTGTCATTGTTTTGAATAGATTATAATCCAACATATCAAGGATGAGTTGTTATTGGTATTTAAGTGCCTCAGGCACGCTGACTGCTCAAATATTGTGAAGAAATTAACTCTGATTAGAATGATTTATTACATTTCCAAGAACGTTTCCAAACTAACAGCACCCAGCATTAAGACATCAGCGTAGGAATAAATCTGTGAGGTATCAACCTAAATGAAAACTGCTCTAAATTTGAAGTTAATCCCTGTTTCTTCTGTTCTCCACAACGATCTCTAATACCTTCAGGTGGCCACGCAGAGAAGTGCTGCAGCACGTGGTTAACCTGACACGTGCAGATTTCAGAAGAGAGCATTTCTAGCAGGAGAAGGAAAGGATTTGGTGCCTGCTGGTCACTCACCACTGTCGATGGCCAGGAACAGAGCAGTGTAGACGTTGTTCTGCACGAAGGGAGACTCCCTGTCCAGCACGGCCGTGGTGCCAACGGTGCCGTTGGTGGGGTTGATTTCCAGCCACCCTGCTGGGTCCTTGTACACTGAATACCTGAGCAAAAGGGCAGAAGTTGTTAACAAATTATAGAGCTAAACACAAAACAATCACTTTACTCTAAAGGGATTTGTCTTTGCACTCGGTGGCTTTTATGAGCGAATCTCTTAATATTTCAAAAATGCAATTTAAGCTTGTGCCTTCCCTTAGAGACAGTTTGGTGTTGTTATGTTTAGCTGGCAGAGGGAGATACAGAGAGAGGTTTGAGTCAATTCCTTTGGATATATATATACATATATGTCCCAAAGTTTAGCAGAGAAATCAATATTTAGGATATTATAAAGGACCTGTTTCCTACTGCTGCATTACACAGCCAGAACACCCCCAACAAGCCTCTGCACCCACACCGACCTCATGAATCCTATCACAGTCCTCCTTTCTCCAGACTCAACATTCCAGTTGGACTAGAAGTTGTATTTTTAGTTTACTTTTTGAGTGTTTTTCATTTATTTTTCTTGAGATTAATTCTCTTGGGCGAGCTAGAAATGTACTCAGTTGTGGGGAATGGTAGCAAAACCAGAGTCAGACAATGAATTCACCAGGTGTGTGGGGAGGTGGTTACACCCAGCCCTGTTTGCACACGTTTGTTCTGCACTCTGCAGTTTCCTCCTTCTGCTGATTAAATTCAACCACATCCACATTGCCTCAATCAGAGTTTGGAAGAGCTGTCTCCAAGATCCCCCAATATGAAATTCCCTGGTGTGCCCTCTTTCCATTAAGTGACACAAATATTCAGCCCCCAAAACTGGAAATATTTAGAGAGATTGTGGAGTTCACACATCAGGAACTTCCCTGCTTGACTGAAGCAATAAATGTAAGAATGTTCATGATTAGAACCTAATTCCATACTCAGTTAAACGTATTAAGTAATAGAACAACACAAAGCTGAATTAACTGATACCAATTCCCTCTCCAATTAGATGTGTTAATATTTTAAAGCAAAACTCCAATCATATAATCAATACTTGGGATAATAACCTGTTTATCTCTTTTGTAGTGAATTGTTATAGGTCATAAAGCACCATACAACCTTTTATAGACATTTTAAATTACCACTAATTGACAGGGAACCTGTTATTATTTAATGAGTCTGTGCCAGGGCAGTGCCTCACAGCAGTGGCCTTCACCTGAAAGTGTGTTCACCTGAAAGCCCTGTGTGATAATGCTGCCCAAAAAAAGGTAAAATGAAATAAAATGCCAGCTGCTAACAAAGTGCTGACAGACAGCCCTTCCCAGGCTGCTGCATTTTACCACAACTTTGCTACAGGCCTGAAAAATGCAACTTCCTGGGGGCTGCTGAGCTTGACTGTGGTACACAGGAGTATTCTGGTGCTCAGGCAGCCAGAGTGAGCATCAAAACTTCAGCAGGAAAAATTACACATCTTTATGAGCTGTTATGATGTTAAAGAGCAGATTTGGAAAGCAGAAACTTATGGAATGTATGCAGAAAAAGAGACAAATAGGGAAAATAGTTTACTTATTTATGCTGGCAGAAAAGTAACTCTGAGTTTCACCACTGGCTACCCCAGGAGCAGAAATTATCCCTTAGGGAATATGTGGAAAGGAATCCAAGGAAAACGTTAGGGCACAGTGAGATGTTCCATCAACCCAACACGTCCTTCCACTTAATAGCCATTTAAACATTAATCAATACCTCAGCTTTATCTCCCACAAAAATGAGTGCCTGGAATGGCAACAATGCAGATCATTATTTCATTTCACTTCTTTGTTTCTCTTTTTATTGTTGTTTTTATAACTTTGCAACAAAGGTATGCACAAAAATATGAAACAAGGCCAGCCTAAACAATTCCTAGTCTATTGTAAAACTGCAAATTCTCAATTAACCCTGAAACCATTTCAGAAGATTCAACACTTCTAAAGTAATGAGAATGTAAAATGGATTGTATTATCTTCCCTGATTGCTCTACAAAGCACTGTTGCCTGTGCAAATAAAAAACCTGGATTGTATAACCTGTGATTTGGCACAGGATATTGTAAAAGTAGTACTTTGTCTTTCCCACCACATTTTTTTATTTATTGTAAGAGCATATTGCAGTACAGTTAAGATGATTGTTCTTCGTTTCATTTTTTGAGGGCTCTGCTAGCAAAGGTTTAGAATAGACCTGTCATAAAAACCGTGATAAAAATAGGAGTTTTGAATGCAAAGATTCACTTCCCACTTTTGACTTCGGTGGGATCTGCTGATTGCACAGCAGCTTTTAAAATCAGACCATTTTTTAGGTGGTTAAACATGAACTTGCCTGCGTGTTTCTTCATCCCTGAGCACACTGACACATCGCTGTGGGTGTACACAGGACTGGGCTCTCTGCTGTGCCAGTTACTACTCTTTAGTTTGGTCTTATTCTCCTTTGCAGCAGTGAAATTTAGTGCTGCTCGTGGAGTTTATTTCATTGTGGGGGTTTTTTACATTTTAAACTGTGCCAAGAACCCCCAGTTCCCAAGGGCTTGTGTGACAAGAGGGAGGAGAAGGTGGGTGTAACAGTCTGACTGTGACCTCCCTGCACTGGGTTCATGTCCTGGCATTTTCTATAAACCAGGCATGGCAAAGAGAGCAGCAAAACCAGTTCCCTTGGACTGGAAATTGTCTGCTCCAATGTTTGAGTGCACACCTTAAACACAGACCAACTGAGACAGGCAGAGAGGTTATGGATGCAGAACTGAACACAAATCCAAATGTGCACTTGTCCATTTGGTGCAGAACTAGAACTGAGTAGCAGATATATGGAAATAATTTAAAATTTACAAATGGCATTACATCAAGGCTGGTTGAAAAATCATGAGCCACTACCCCTGGAAGAAAGTTCACAGGTATTTGGGAGAAGTTGGTGCAGCAATTACAGCACAAATATCCACGCCTGGGGAAGCTGTGGTGCTTCTCAGAGAAAGATAAAAAAACCTTCCCAAAATATAAGTGCAGCATTAAAAATCTGGATTAAAACTGCAGTGTGCTCTACATAGGAATGACATAATGCAGAGTTTTAGAGATCAACCTGCTTCCCATAGAGCTCCCTGTCCTCCACCGTGCTCTCATTACCTTTTTCCTGCACTAATTACAGCAGCATATGGCACCAGAAAGAGCAGAAAGGGAACCTTATTGCAGCACAGCAATTCTCCAGCTGAACCACACTCCACCCTCATTACTGAGGACACACAGCAATTTTCCTGCTTTTTGGCTATGAGCTAACAAAGGTGTTCCTGCTCCCAGGCTGGGCTGGGTTATAAGCTTTGGGGAGGGCAAAACCCATATATATCTGTCCATTCCCAGCCTTGCACAGCTGGGTCTCTAATTCCTATCCCATGTGGAATAAAAACATAATAACAATTCTCTAATGTATATACAGCTAATATTCTGTGACTATACTGACATTTGATTTTGTAAAGATCATTTTAATGCCACTTACTTCCAAGATTTTTTCATTTTTTAATTTTTTTTTTTTAATTTTAAAATGTCTGTAGCATTAAAACCATTGGAAGAATGTTGCTGGAGCAGTTGTGGGTTTTCCTTTTCCAAGGCTATGTTGGATGGGGCCTGGAGAACCCTGGTCTGGTGGGTGACATCCCTATCCACAGCAAGGGGGTTGGAATAAGATGATTTTTAAGGGCTCTTCCAACCCAAACTATTCTATTATTCTGTGATTCACTTTTTTTTTTTTCCAGATACTGAAGAACAATGTCGATTGATAAATGTAGAAATTTTGATGTGCACATGAATATAGAGGTTTGGATTCCATTTTTTACTCAGATATAAAGCCACTGCCAAAAATCTGCTGCTGCAGCTCTTAAACACAACTTTGCACAGGGCAGTAACTCGTGGTCCTTGTCTTTAGCGGGACAAAGCCTGTCCTAACAGCACAAGGGAGGAATTACTGGGGATACCTGAATTCATTTCCACGTAAAGGATGAAAAGGCAACCACAGGATTTAATTTCAAAGGGAAACCAAAAGCTTAAATTCCTCATCACACAATGTTATTGAGACAAAACGTAAACATTGAGACAGCTCAAGAACTACAGGCCAGGTTATAGGAAATGATAAAGGGAGCAGTGCTGAGCCCACTAAAGGGTTTCCCAGATCTTTTCCTGTCAATTGGGAAAGTTGAAGATGCTGATGCCTGATCCTCAAGGCTTCCAGAGCAGTCTGTGTGTCTAACCTGGGCATTCCCCAGGATCACAGAGTGATTGGGGTGGGAAGGAATCTCTGGAGATCATCACTGACAGTTTTCAAGACCTGTTGTGAATCTTAAACCTCACTGTGTCTGGCCTAAACCTTGGCCTAAAGAAATTCCTTGTAACCATGCTCTATTAACACAGAGTTAAAAGAGGCTGTTAAAAAGTCAGGAAAATAAAATCTAAACTGTCCTCTGCTTGTACTTTCCTGTGCCCATCTTTGATTTACACACGCCAGCTACCAAGCTAAGCCTACTCAGGCTTCTTTAGCATTAAATCATGTGAAATGAATGGATTTGAATTTGGATTTAAATGCACTGAGAGTGTGGCTCTATGATACATGTGCAGCTGGCTGTGAAAAACCTCCTGCAGAGCTCTCCTGCAGAGATTCGGACATGCTCAAATTACTTTGGCTAAACTGTTTAAAAAAATAAATTAAAAATGTAAAAAAGCAAATTTAATGGCAATCGATAGTATTATTAATCAGAACAAACATATCATTAACAAAATCTAAAACCTGAAATAAATCACATTTTCAGGTGACACTGTTGAGGAAGGTGTAGGTCAGATGCAATTTTAAACTCACTGAAGGTTGAGGATTTATGCCAGAGCCATTTTTCAGCTTTGTGGAACCGATTTATGGCCTTGCAGACCATCTGTATTTTCACAGGCTGCAAATGTCAACTTAGAGTACAATTAAAAAAAAAAATTAATTAAAAACCCCCATTAGTGTTGTGCCGCAAGTGACTCTGTTCATTTTTGGTGTCTGAAAATGCCAGTTTCTCTGGTACCCTGGACACACTGCAGGGTGAATCCATCAGCTCTGCACTGGGGCACACCACAGCTTTTGTGGGGACTCCCTGCAGCAGCTTCTTCCTGGGTGATCCCAGAGTGTCCCTCGAGTTCCTGGGATTTTCTGAGCTCACAGATGCTTTATGGCTGAACAGGCATCCCAGCTCCCTGCCCCAGTGCCAGCCTGGCCCTGATCTCAGAGATTTTAGCCCTGGGAGTGGCTCCTGAATGGTTTGCAGGCTGTGGCCTCGCTGCAGGCAGGGTTTGCTCCTGTTTCCCTCTGCAGAGCACTCTGAAAATCACACACCCCATCTCCCCATCTGAGCTGCAAGATTCCTCAGTGCAGCTTTGTTTTGTTTGTCACATCAGGGATTCGACAGGCTGGCTTTCAGCACAGTTCTCTATCTACAATGATACCATCAAAACAGAATGAAAAATTAGATGAAATTCAGTTTTCAGTCCCCCGCCACTGAGAGATGTCAAATGAGAAAATGGTTGACTAATTAGTTATTTGTGTGGAGAAATAATGGTGTAAACCCCTTGGTAAACATGAAGGAAGTGACAGGAGAGTCATTGCAACTAGAAAAATAAAATAAACCCAAACTCAAAACCTACAGCAATTAATCAAATCAAAATAATAAAATTGTATTAATGAGGCAGTTAAATAAAATGTTCTGGAAACGAAAATATTTTTTGTTATTATTGTACAGTCTTTGAAACATTTCTCTGTGCTGAAACCTAATTTTCTCTTTCCTTTGGGGCAAAAAAAAATTCCTAAAAGCTGAGGTGTAACCAAAAAAAAAAAAAAANAAGTTGAGTGTAAACAAAAAAAAAAAAAAAAAAAAAAAAGAAAAATCCACAAACTCATTTATGTATGTTTTAATCAGAAGTGATTAGGGCTATGGTTAAATGAAGCCAGGGGCCATAACTATCAGAATTATTCCTAAAGCTAGAGAATAATACACCATATCTGGGACTAACACACTGGTATAATCAGGTTGTTACTGTTAGAATAATTGTCAACACATGCAAATCAGTAAAAGTTTTCTCATTGTAGCAATTCTGCCTCAAGAGCTAATCAGAGTCAGATGAGCTGCGGGGTCTTTTACAAACTACCCAGAGAAGGATTTTGGCAGCAAAACTCCATCAAAGTTTCTGCACACGCCTGCTCCTTGCGCCGGTGCTTCCGGCAAAGGCAGCTGCTCCCACTGCAAATCCTTTTGCTGCTCTCACTGTCCAAGAACCGTCCTGGTAGCTCTTGAAAAACTGGAAAATTTTTGTAAGAGCCCAGCAGATTCACCACTGAAATGCCAGTACTGAACACAGCCATGGAACAGCACAGTTCCGCAGCTGCTGCAGGTTTTTTTCTAAGGGATGGGCAGAAAGGAGCTTGGAAGTGGCTCAGACTGTGAAGTTTTAATCTATCCAAGATCAATAGAGCTTCTGCTGGAGTGTGGCTGCTCCCAGCAAGGGATGACTCTGGCAGCTCCCAGGAAACCTCAGCTGTGCCCTGGCTGGTACCAAAGTCACACAGGAATCACCCTGGCCTGGAAACACCTCCCAGAAGGGCAGAGCAAGGCAGCTCAGCACAGGTGTGCATCCCGAGCCTCTCCAGCCAAACATCCCAGCCCTGGCCACTATTGGCTCTGGGACTCGTCTTTTAATGAAGGAAGCAAATTTGTTCCTGCAAATTAATTTCCAAGAGGGAAAGGTAAGAAAAGTGAATGATCATTTCAGCACAGTTTGTGTCTGTGCAAAGCCTTCAGAACCCCGATGCCCCAGAGCCGAGTGAGAGCTGCAGACACCCCTGGGCTCCTTCAGCTGCCTCTTGCACACCCACTTGCCTCTTGTGTTGCCTTTTGTCATCAGTACTTTTCAAAGAATTCCAGTCCAATATAAGTCTGGAGGACATTGGATATCCCAGTGATGGGGAATAATACCTCGTCACTCTGAAAATAATTAATAATAAAGCCTAGAACTATCACAGGCCTTTCTCCCAGGACCAGGAAATATCAAGTGGGACATTTTGGGAATTAACTCCTGCAGATTTAGCAGAATTTCTTCCTTTGGTACTAAACACTAACAAAATTTCCTGTTAATGGCAGATCTTTGGGAAGGACAAAATGTTCACAAATGACACAAACAGAAGAGATACAAACAGTGTCTCAGTCTGAACATACACACATGGGATCCCTGGCCACTCCCAAGGCACTCACAGTTATTAATAGAATTACCTTCCTCCATCCCTTACTACATGTAGTAGTTTTTACCTCTACACTGCTAGAGGAAATCCTAGAATGGTTTGGGTTGAAAGGGGTGAACCAGCATAAATATTTCTACTTCCATTTTCTTAGCCTAGCAACAAAACTCAAAGAAAAAAAAAAATAAAATAAAGGGGGTAGTCTAAGAAAGGACAAAATTTAACACACAATAAATTGGCTGTGCAAGAAGTGGCAATTCAGACAGAAAATCTGTGAAGGAGATGAGGGAGCCAGAAAAGCAATGGCAGTATTTTCCTGTTCTGACAGGGCTGGGGCATTCCCGAGCTGGCTGAACCTGCACAGGGCTCCTCTGTGAGCCTCAGCTGCTCCCAAGGCAGAGCACGGAGATGATGGGAGAGCAGTAATGTTCTGCTGACAAGGGAAAGCCTCCGAGTTCCTTGGCACTCTGCAGTCGGGGAAGTGGCAGGAGAGGCAGCCCCAGCCCTGCTCCTTCCCCTGCTGTCCCTGTGAACACTCAGCACTGTCCCCAGCTCTGTTAAACACGCATAGGACAGCCAGGATCGAATGTGCTGCTGCTGCTGCTGCTGCAGGGCTCCCTCCAGACACTCACTGGGGTGAGATACTGGCTGCTAATCTGCTGATTATAAGCGTGTTTTCATGTATTTGACAGGCATAATCTTGAGTGGCAACGATCCACGTTGGAATCCAGACTTCACTGGAGTAAAGGAAAACATGGATCCTGGGAGTTGAGCTGAACCTGATCCAGGCAAAACCTGGCTGAAATCTTGGGTTTTTTTCTCACATTAGAGCACTGCCTGAACCATTATCGTGGTCTTTGCTGAGTGTGCAGCCGAGCCCCAGAAGGATGTTTTGTGTTTGCAGCTCACGGTAACAGCAGAATGAAGGACTGACACCTCACAGCGGGGATCTGCTCAGCGGGCAGAGCTGTGTGAGCCCTGAGGAGCTGCAGCAGCACCCGGGGCCTCTCCTGCTGCCCTGCGGAGCCACTGCTGCCCCTGCTGCCGCAGCCTGAGGCCGCCACCAGCCCCCCCCCCCGGTGCCTTGAGAGGCTCCCCAGAGCAGAAGCCAGACAGAGTTAAAAGAATCAAGTAGGTATTTATTGGAAGGCCCTCACAGGGTGCACCTTGGGCAGCACAAGAGCCTGGCCCAGGCTACACCCAAGATGGATCGGTAACACGTGTTTTTTGGACAGACATAAGTTTGGTCCGTTTGCATTTCAGAAGTTAATTGTCCAATTACAGCTCGGCCCCTCTTTGCTGCTGTTCTCAGTTGTTTACCTTTTTTGGGCTTGTAAAAACAGGCTGTCCTTGAAGTTAGGGCCTAGAGAGAAGTTGTTGCATCTGAATAAAACAGTAGGACAGTAGCTGACAGGCTGTGGAGTTTTAGAGTTATACATTAAAGCAGTACTGATCTGGAAAATATAAAAAATTACAACTTAAGGCATCACCCTGTGACACGTTCAGGGCACACGGGGCCACATTCCCATCAGCTCTGTGTTCCTGCAGGCAGAGCTCTGCCAAAGAGGGTGGAAAGTTCCAGCAACGCACCTGTACCCACCACGGCATGGATGCCAGCTCTGAACCAGCAACATGCCACTACTTCTCCCTCTGTCCCCACTGGGTCCCTGAAGGAGGGAGCTGGACAGAGGCAGAGCCCTGTGCTGGAAATTCAACTTCCTGCTGGCACAGAGCCCTGGAATAATGGGATTATTAACACTGGAAAAGATATTTAAGATAATCAAGTCCAACCATTAACCCAGCACTGCCAAGGCCACCACAAAGCCGTGTCCCCAAGTGCCACATCCATGGGGCTTTGGGCACCCCCAGGGATGGGGACCCCACCACAGCCTGTTCTAGCTCCTGGTGTGACACTGGGAATGAAAGGATTGTCCTGGCTCCAGCCCCTCACATGGCCTTGCTAAACATTACCTTCAGGGAGGAGTTCCAACCCCAGGCAAACCATTCCAGGATGAAGGAGAGTCGAATCAGAATGATTTTGGTCACAGGTTGATGGCAATCGAGGAGTTAATTAGGAGTAGTTAGTTAGGAGCTAACTCCTTGTTGCCTATTTGAACTCTAAGCATCTATTGTGAAAGTTGAATTCTCTACAGGACAGTACAAAAGCAGGAGATAATACATAATATAAAATATGTCACTTTGTTACTAGTAATGCGAAAATTGATGTGTTTTTCCTTTCTGTTCTCTTGTTTATCTTTGTTTAGAAAGAACTGAATCTGTAGTAGGAAAACAGACTGTCCTGGTGTTTTTGTATAGTTATGTAGCCCAGAGGAATTGATATCCACCAAGGAAAAACACTTTCCAACCTTGTAGCATCAATAACATGAACAGGAAAGGGTAGGTGAGAAAATCAGTAGCATGTTTGGTAATGTGAGTACATAATATCCAAGGAAAAATTACTATCTAATAAAGTGAAGAAAAAGGCACATTTATTCTGGCTAATAATAACTTCTAAATTAAGATTTTGGGGTTTTTTCCAGCTGCTTTCAAATACACCACGTACTTCATGGGTGTAGTTCTTGCAGAAGGAAATTAGTTAATTCTCTTTCATTCTTTTGGTAATAATGGACAATCTCCTATTTGAGTGTTATGTGACCGATTACATTGAGCTACACAAAAAATACGTGACCTCTTTCTGTCCTGAATGTTGGAGCAATGTGTGATATCGTGTCACATCTTCTCCTTTATTTTCAGACAGCTTCTTTTGTTTGCCTAACTCATTATCTCTAATGATCATGAAAAATGAACAGGGCACTGTGATTTACCTTTTCCAACCTCAATGATCACATTCTCAGGCGTTCAAGCAGTCCAAACCCACTTTAAAGCCGTGGATGTCTCTTACCCATCTGGCCCTTATCATGTTTCAAGGTTGTGCATAACCATGTCTTTGGTGTTTTACTTCTCAACTCATCAAGCCCAGGCTGTTCCATTTGTTAGAGGTTGCTGTGCTTAATTTCCCTCCTCCCCACCTCTCTGCCTGTAGGAATCTCTAACATCCAGTATCCAAGGGATGTTGGAAAACAAAATACTGCTTTCCACTCGTTGAACAAAACCATTAAAACTCAGATTCCACACTCTGTTGTGTTCACTCAGAGGATGTTCATTGTAACATCCCTTGTCTGAGTGATGTTACTGCAAAACAAAATTGTCCTTGCACATGTAAATATTAACAGAGGATGGCCAAAATTAAATCCTGGCAGATATTCTGAAAAAAAAAAAAAGGTCACAAGGTATATTTCAATATATAATATACAGCACATTAAAACCTCCTGTGTTCTTCAAGGAAATAAAAAAATTAAAGTATATTCTTTACAGGAAAATTATCCTTTATACGCTAAAAGGTGAGTTCATGCTGGAGAAGTCTCAGCAATTTCCCTTTGCAGGTTAAAAAGCTGCTTTCTTGCCGGGGTGCACATCCTGTGTGCATCTGAAGGCTTGCTCTGATGTGCTGCCTACAACAAATCTACTCTGCCCAGCACAGTGTTTATATCAGCTTCATCATCATAACAACCATCCCTCTTCGGACATATATGAAACAACATGACAAATGTGTGTCATTTAAGAAATCTGCTGGCCAGGGATGGAAAATGGGAAGAGGTTGGAGGGGAAAGCTCCACACAAGCAGTCATTTATGACACAAAAAGAGCCTTCGTTAGATGTTGTAGACTTAGGCACTGAAAAGACAGGAAATGGAAGATTTAGAGTTGCTTGTTTAACCTTAATTTACCACCCTGACAGTGCTGATAAACTTTATATCCAGGCCTTGCCTGACTGCAGGGTGGTACCAATGAGTTAAATATTTCACCAAAAGTTTTACACTATTTGGCCATATATAGTTTTATTTTCTGCTTGATATCCACTGCATTCAGTGCACACAAATATGGTGCTCTGTGAACTGAATGTATTTAATCTTCCCCTAAGATTCTATTATGTCCCAGTTACTTCATACAGTTTAACCCTGGGTTGGATGCCTAGGAGTTAAACTTCTCACACCTTTTTCCCTCATCTTTTGGGATCTGAATGTTTTGCCAGCCACTTTCAATGCAGGTCCAGACCATCACTGTGAGGTGAATTTTAATGTTTCAATTTGACAGACAAAAAACTGGAAATCTCAAAAACCAGTAAAACCAAAAGAATCTGTTTTTTCCCCCCACCCCGAAATGACAGAAGCTGTAATGGAAAGCCTCACCTGGCTGCACAAAGAAAGACTTGTTCAAAAACACAGTTATAGAAAGATTAAAGCCATTTGGGGCTTTTCCTTCTTTTTCTTTTTCCTGGCACTTAAAAACCTAAACTCTGTAGCAGTTTCCATGAGTTAAATTGGCTTAACACCCTTGACATGGAGATGTGCAAAGCTGAGACACTTGTTTTCTTTCTGTGTTAAATGTTTTCTAAACACTAGTTAATAACTTAGAAGATTCCAGGGCCAGAAGCCACATACCTGGTTCCCAATTAATAGAAAAATTCCTAATTTTAGTCCTGAAGCATTATCAGATAAAGGCTGGGGCTGCATTTGTGTAAAATGCTACTAATGACCCACGGCTGAATCTCCAGAGAGGCTGGGCCTTAGGCAGTGAGAATTCTTGTGGAAATTTCCCATGTGAAAGAGGAAACAATACCTTGCCAGATCCATTAAAATAGGTAACTGTGCACAAATTCTCCAGGGTTTGGAATATTCAGTGCAATCTGGGTGAGAAGGGTTGGTATCTCCAAGGTGATGTGGTGCTAAGCACTACCCGGAGGAGCTGCCCAAGGGATCCCATGGATAATAATTATCTGGCTTTATGTAGAGCAGGCATGCATGTCTCTGCAGGCATATTTACCTAGACTATAATGGTCTTAAAATTAGGAAGAAGTCAGTCCCTTGTAATTCACATCTGAACCAAGAATGAATCTGCAGGCTTACTGCTGCTTAACAAAGTGCATAATTTCACTCTTACTCAGAAACTATTTTGCAGAAATTGGCATCCTTATTACAAAGTTAATAGAAAAATTCCAATTGAACTCTACAAGGCGTTTTTCCTATTACAGTAACATTGCAGAGCTCCATTTAGTAAAAATGAGTGCTTAAACCTTCTGACAATTTCTTCACTGAACTTTAATTCCACTCCAAGGATAACCATCTGGGAGCCTGAGAGGAGATGGGGCCTTTGTACCTTGAAATGCACAGGCCGGGGCTGCCTTGCACCAAGCAGTGGCTGTAAACACAGCAGAGAAATTCTGTGTATTTGGGAAAGCTCCTACTCCCAGATTCAGTAGGAATACAGCAGAAATTCAGTGTATTTGGGAAAGCTCCTGCTCCCAGATGAAAACCAACTCTCAGATTCAGTGGGAGTTTTGCCCTGAACTGGGGGTGTCCATGGGTTTATTCTGTCCTTATTCTGGAGATGGTAAATTAATGAAATATGGCCATAATGTGCCAGACAACACCTGCTCAGTGCCATCCAAAATCTGTACCTGCTTTAAAGCAATTCAAAGTGCTGAACTGCTTAATGAGACACTTTCTGTTCATGACAGGATTCAGGCCTGGGTGCAGCACTGATATTCCTAGAAAACTTTGATTTCAGTGCTTGGTTTTGCAGCTTTTGTCATGATATAAAACACCACTGGTCTCTGGAGCGCCAATCATACGTATTACCAATCCAAATAAATTTTTCTCAAAGCACCACTGAAAGCTGTAACTACACAGAGACGTTCACCCATGATCAAACCTGGCTGGGCGAGACTCCAGAATTCAATAGTTTTAAAATATTAAGAGAAATTCATACCAGCCCCTTCCCCATCAACATGACTCCTCATCCTGTGTCCTCAAACTTGATAGCTAACTTATTATAATCAAGATACTCTTTCCTTCTTCCAGAGACAAAATCCTGCCTTTTCTGAGACTAGAAGAGAACGGTAATGACAAAGTGAGTTATTGTCTAGATCTGCCTTCCACTGCAAGCATAACTTGTGACTGATAGATCCTATTGTTATATTTCTCAAGAAGATCTGCAATATTGTTTAGTCAGTGACATGAAAAATGTGCCCTATAATTTCACAGTTCACAGCCATTCATTCTGAGTGCTGACACGGTTGCAATCATAATGTGGCATAATATTGTTATGCAGGATAAAGACAGAGGGTCTAATTAAACTCCCCTTAAATGCTACATTCATCCTTATTAATCAAGAATTCAGGATTCTAAAGGTAATATCAAGGCAAGCTGAAATAGGTGACTATGGCTTATTTGATTTCATGGAAACACAGATTTTCAATGCTCTCATCCATAGCTTTAATATCAACATATTAAGTATGATTTATGCCAACAGAGAAGAGCAGTGGAAAATTTTAAGAACAGGATCCTCTGACAAGTATTGTCAGGAGTGATGAAGTCTAGCTTCAGGTAGCTGGGTTCTGGGCAAAACTATGAATCATGGATTGAGAATTCCTGGACCCCATGCTTTAGGTAGTCTTTAATAATTTAATTCAGACACTTCTGCTATTTCAGAGACCAACCAAGGAGAGAGGAATTGATCTTTTTTTTTTCCCCCCACAGGAGAGTGACACTGGTCTTCAGAACAGCCTCGCTCAGACTGGGTGAAAATTTCCCCCCTGCTCTGCCTCCTTTTCTACCAGGAGAGGACAAGGAAATAATGCTATACCAGCCTATTTATGTACATAAACCTTTCCCCAAACCTTGGCAACTGCTAGGAAGAACCAAGAATCCAGACAAAATGAGATATGAGCATAGACAAGGCAAGTGTGAAAGCTCCCTCAGCTCCCAGCAAGGCAAAAACTGATATAACAGAGCTCAGCCCCGACTGGTGAGCTGGGACTGGCCTCAAGCACAGAAAATTAAGATATACAAAAGCAGAAAGAAGTAAAGAAGAGGTCAAATATCTGCCCTGACACAGAGGCAGAGAACATCAGTAAAAAGAGGGCAAAAAGAAACATCAGGGGAGACTTAGAGGTGTCCCTCACTGCGAGAGACACCGGGAGCAGCTGGGGAATCAGGGAGCCTGCAGAGGGAGCAGGAGGTGCTGCCAGGTTGGTGGTGAATGAAAGCAGCCAGGAAATGCCTGTGAGGAACAAAGGGGCTCAACAACAGAGCTGGGGAGGCAGACAATCAACATCTGCTCCCAGCTCCGAGGAAAAGCACATCCTGTCACTCTGCAGCTCTGCTACTGGAGCCGACAGAGATGGAACTGGCTGTCCTGAATGGTCAGCATCAGGTGCTGTCCACAGCTTTTACAGGGCCTGGATCCCAGCTTTGGCAGACGTTTCAATTCTCTCAGCAGTGGGATTTAATTCCAGTCATTTGTTCTCTTCTGTCTCATCTCAGTAGCTCCCACCTGAAAATTTTTATTTACTTTCTTTTTTTCTTTCCTAACCAGCTGCTTCCTCCACATTAGTTCAGCCTTGGTGGTAAATCCAGACAGTGCTGGCCAGCTACAAACCATCTCCTGCACAGGGGAAATGGGGCTGATTGGACTCTTGAACCATTTTCACCCTTCCACAGTTACATCAGTGTGGTTCTGGGTATGAGAGGAGAATAAAGGCGGTACAGCACCACTCCACAAACAATTTCGCTTCTTTCCCTTACTGCTGTAGGCCTAAAGAGTTTGCTGTATGGGGAAAGAGGGGTCATTTACTTTGCTCAGTAAAGAAAAAGTAGAAATTTGGTTAAACTGACAAAAAAATAAAGACAATGCAAGTTTTGTACTACTTTTCCCGTCCAGATCTTAGTTTTATGGTAGTAAAATACAAGAATCACATTAATGATCTACTCAGACAGTATTAACACCTTCAAGGAACAGTGTCAGAAAAAAGACTTCTGTGTAAAATCTTCTTGAGCCAGTGGTTGACCACAGAGAACCTGCAATTACAGGTGGTGGTTGTGCAGCATGAGGAAACTGCCCAAGTTCATTCTTTCAGAGTTGATGAAATCTCTTTTCCAGCATAGTTTTCTGGATACCCCAATACCTGAAGCTCTCCAGAGCTGGTCTGTGTTTCAGAGTTTACAAAGACAGAAGTGAAAAAACTTTTCTTTGCTTCAAGCAGATTCCATCTCTCCCTGCCTTTCCATCTAACTTAAAAAAGAGAAAGGAAGAGAAAAACAAAGTACACTGCCCAATAGACAGCAACTTCAGATCCAGAGATGCACTACAAATTCCCAGTGGCTGGGTTCAGGCAGGCCATAAATAAAACTGCAGAGCCAACTTGAGATGCTCCTGGGTATAAGTTACAGTGAAAAACTCTGGTGCTGCATGCTGAGAGCGTGGCTCAGCCATTCATTTGTAACAATGGAGCTGTTCTCCTGTCTGCACAAGGAAAACAAATCTCCTGTTGTTAGGAATCAAAGACAAGTCCTTCAGACTCTGGGAGACATATTTAACCATGGCTAAGTGTGTGGCTTCCTGAGCATTCACTCTTTTAAGTCTTGCTATCCCTCTCTCATTATGTAGTGCTTCTGGAAGCGATCGGAGTGTATCCCAAAAAAAGGGAGTTTATTGACCTCCACCAGCAACAAAAGTGCTTTAAAAAGTCTTGATGTGCAACAAAGTATGCAAAATTGATCCCTTAAGTGCTCCTGAGCAATGTGATGTGAAGCCTCATCCTTGCTCACAGGGGGTTCAGGATCACTGAAAAAATCCTGGCAAGAGACATGAAAAAGGCTTTTTGAATTGTCTCTGCCATTCATGGCTTATACATTGACTGTATGGAAGGGTGGGGGTTGGCAGCCAAGGAAAGGAACAGAAGTAAAACTTGCTTTTTCCAGAGAACTCTCCTTAGTTTTCTCAACCACTGGGGATTTGGGAGAAACTCACTGAGCTATGAATCTCCCTTCAGTGTAGTTTCAGCACTATTTTATAGAATTTTAGGCAGCCTTTTTTTTCTTTTTTTTGGACAAAGATCATTACTGCCATCAATTAGAGGTTGGAACATTTCCACTGATTTCCACCAACACAACAAGCACCAACCCCAAAGTCAGGATGACCCAGCCTAAAGCAAAACATGTCCCAGTAGCAGAAATTCCCATTCCCAAAGTCACTGACCAGCCCATTGTCCAGCAGCTCTTGATGAAACGAAAACCAAGCACAGAATCATTGAGGCTGCAAGAGATCTTCACGATCCAACCATCAACCAAGGTCCAACTCCTGAACTGCATCTCCAAGTGCCACATCCAGACACCTCTGGAACTCTTCCAGAGATGTCTCCACCACCTCCATGAGCAGATTATTCCAATGTCTGACCACCCTTGCAGTGAATTTTTTACCAGTATTTAATCTGAACCTTCTCTGGGAAACCAAAGACCATTTCCTCTCATCCCTTCCCTTGGCAGAAGAGACTCACTACAACCTCCTTCGAGGCAGCAAACAAACACAATCACTTTTAAATCAGTTGGGTTCAACCTCCTCCTCCCCTGCTCTGATGCTCCAAGGTGAAGCCTCATTAACACTTATTTTGCAGCACAGAAAAATGCAATTTATACCAAGAGAAACAGAGTCTATCCCCCTTCCAGACAGAGCAGTAACTGATTATTTGGAGATGCTGACAGTAATAAATGACTTTGCTCCCATTTCCACACTAGCAGGACTTGGAAACAGTGTCCCTGTGCTTCCAGGAGCCACCTGTGCTATGTGGGGCAGCTTGATATAAGAATTACACAGAAATATTACCTTATTTACATAGACTGCTTCAGATATTTCTGCAGCCTTTCATGTTCCCCTGAAACTCGCTGCAGTTCGGGTTCTAAGTTCTCCAGCTTCATATGCTGCATTTTAATTCTACTTAATGAATTAGATATGCTTTGGAGCTGTAATAAACTTTTCTTGTGAAGATATTTCTGAAGCATTGAGTCACACTGCTTACTGAGAATAAACACTGAAACAATATGTTTACATAAATAATTTAAAATCCAAGAGCACAGTAGGTAATAAAAATATATTGCCATGATAAGCCACGAAACCAGAAAACAACACTGCTCTAATTAAAAATTACAAATACACTGCAGTAAACAACTTATTTACACGTAGTTAAAAGTCTAACTCTTGAATATTCTGGACTTGTTGAATACCAAAAAAGGGAAAAACACTGAAACCAATCTCTTCACACAGTCAAATATTGAGAACCATAACTGTGTTTAATTAAGATCTACTGTTAATAATGGATTTCAGAGTGAAGTTCTTCTTTTAATTTCCCAAGGTAGAAAATGTTATTAAATTTGGCCTTTAACTTCTCACTGACATGTACACTTGAAACTTCTGATTAAAATTTCAGAGGTTGGGAAGAAGTACCCAAAATTAAACTCTCAAATCTGGCACAAAAATAACAATGATCCCTGATTAAGAAATCAAATTTCAGAAACTTCATTACTGTTCTATTAATAAATTGTTGGGTTATAATTAAAATGGGGCCTGCTGGATTTCTTTCGTTTTTTAATTCTAGAAAAGATGGAAACCGTAGAGAGATTTAAATGCTTAAAAAAAAAGAAAAAAAGAAAAAAAAAAAAAAGGTTAATGAATGTGAGAAATGTGACCCAGCTTGATCAGGTTTTTTTTTCTTTCTGGGAGCAATGACAATGTGGAACAAACACTGTTTTCCACCTCTTATTTCCAGGATGATGCTCCCACCTCTACCCCGAGTTCCTCTGGAATTTAATGTCAGTGGAACAGGGAAGAGCTGCCGCTGTGCAAGTTCTGCCACAAATGGCCACAGCCCCAGGTCTCTGATTTTGGAGTCTCATTTCTTTCACTGGAACCCATTTTTTGCCAGCTTGTTTGAGCTTTGAAATGAAATTCTTCCGCAGCCTGCAAAAACACTTGAAGCTGAAGAATAAGAAGGAAAATTGCTTCAAAAGTACAGCTGTCTTTAGGAAATTTTACAAAGTAAGCCATGTTTTTCAGAGATAAGTAATTTGATTCTGATTCAGATCTGCATTGTTCAAAGAATAAATTCAATCTAACCGCAGACAATGGCAAAAATGGTTTCTCTACTCTTTTTTTGTGGGTATTGAAGTGCATTTATCATGTTATATCTAGTAGAGTAACTAAATTTCCTGATTACAAATAATCAGCAGCTCCTTCTACAAGTTCTATACAGAAAATTAACTAAAAATATCCCTGCAGCTAGATGTATTTCAATTAGAACAGGCTGAAAAAAGAACCCGAAGCCCGCCAACATGACTAATTCTCTGCTGGTCTGCCTATTTTGAAGAGATTTATAGTTTTTTGGGGTGATGTACTTGGTTCACACAGTACAAATCTGACATTCGTTGCTTCTTGCAGACAAAACATTGCTCACACATGGTCATTAATACCCAATTAATCCACAGACTCATTTAGGAGTCTGTGCTGTCCCTGCTTGGCCTTTATTTTACCATGTAGTCGTAGCAAGGACTTTTGGCACAGTTATAGTCTGAGAACCACAAAGTTTGGTGTCTGTGCTCTGTAAAAGTCCTGGACATTGTCCCAAACTCTAAACTGTAGGAGTCTGAGGTAAATGTTTCAGCCAGACCACAAGGAGAGAGTGGTTTTGGCCTTTCAGCACGGAATCTGGCCCTGTCCTTAACTGCAGATGCTGCTCTCATACCACAGTCTGCCTTTTCTGCTGCTGGTACCCAGGTGTTTCAATACCTGTCAGCATTAAAACATCTTTTAAAAATGCTGTTTCATGCTTTCCTGTTATTTTAGCCATAGGACTGACAGGTAGTCACATTAGCCTTTCCTGATGCACTCTACCATTTCCCAGATTTTCATTACATTTGCATTAGTTTCTTCTAATTTACACAACCACTTCCATCTACAGAGTCTCTTTATATGATCATTTCTCATTCCCAGCCCAGTCTAGCTAATTCTGCTCTTCTTCTCTGCACATAAAAGGAAAAAAAAAACTTGCTTTAGGCTATAAACCTTCCATTTGTCTATGCAGATACAGTAAAACTTCTGGGAAAATTCTGTTTATCTTCTGAGTTAGTCAAGATTTGAGGGTTCCTCGGCAGCCAGTTGTGAGACGTGGGGAGCTGCAGAATGTGTTTCTGTTACTTGACTGGTTACACGCCACACTTAAAGCTAATTGAAGAGTATTCAGTGACTCTCTGGGTGCCCTTTAAATTCAGGGTCAATGTAGTTTGGAGATATTCAGCAAAATCCATAGGTCAAGGGGAAAATTTCAGGTAATAGTTCCTGGATTGTTGGTTTTGATAACAAAAATCCTTGCATTTTCATTGCTTTTCTCTGTTAGCATCACAAAATCAGCTGTTACATTAGTGAATGTTAGTTTTCCCATCTCCCATGAAAATACATAAATTATGGAGAACTTCAGTAGCTGTGTTTCTGAAAGTCAGTCCAAACCCCAAGTATCTGTTCCCTGCACAAGCCAGGTTCTGAGGAAAGCTGCTGAGATTGCCCTGTCTGACAAGCAACAGAAATTCCACCCACAGACACAAATTTTTGTGAATGAAGTAAGGGATCTTTGGAGCAAAAGCTAAACTTAAGGATGTTATTCTACAAATAAATCCATTTAGAAAACAAGGGGAAAGGTGTGTTAAGAATCATCCTCCAGATAAACTGATATTTCTATGGTAGAAGACAAAGGAGGAAAACCGAACTATGCATGTTATTAACAACATTATCTTTGAGGCGATGCAGAGAATTGAAACTTTTAATTATCTGCCTTGACTTTTTCCTCCTTCCTTGGAAATGAGCACACTCTCCTGCTTAAATTCACCTCCTCATCATTCAAATCCAAGTCCTTTGCAGTGACATTTTCACCAAGACTTGTTACTGACAGAGAACATCTTCAAGATCAGCAGCTTCCTTTATTAGGGAACAGTACATGTGTCAAACGCTCTTTAAGGATTGCACAATCACTGCTAAAAAACCCTGTGACAGCAGAGAAATCTCTGCCCATGGTCTGGATTGACAGAGCCATTGTTCAGCTGCACCTTTGAAGTCATTCTCACAAGGTGTTTATCCCCTTTATATACACTGAGACCTGGGGGAAATATGATACTCACAAGGAGAAATAAAAAATTAAACACAGCTGTAGGTTTTAGTGGTAGTGCCTAACCTGTAATTCACAAGTACTGAGAAGCTGTCTGGAAAGCCAACTTAGTTTTAGAGAACAAAGTGGTTGGTTTTCCATTTTTCATGAAGCCAAAAGACCAGACCTGGTGGATCAAAATATAAGATGATGATACCATGTGATATCCAGGTTTGCTCCTTGTGACATGGCTCATGTGTGGGATTATATTATTATAGCACAGAAATAATAATTTACATTCATTTATCTGGACAAGGCCAAGTCTTATCTTCCTTTAGCTTCAGTCTTTCACTGGGAAATCTTTTCACAGCTCTTGAAAGTGGATGGATGGTCATTATGTTTACTGAGGGACATTATAAATTATCATAAACTGATTTAAACCCTATGTAAAACAGATGGATCATTTCTATAGATATTTTTAAGTTTCATATATCTTTCCTGCCTCTCATGAAGGAAGAGTAATAAACAAGGTTAAAAGTTATTTTGAAACTGTGCAAAGCCAAGTCTATTGCTTGTGCCACTTGATTGTTCTACTGTAGGAATCTCATGGTGTGCAAAATTATTGTTCCTTCCAGTATTGTCTAATACAGTCCTGTGTTTCCAACACACTGAATGTCTTATTGCAGGAAAAATATAAATCATAACTTCTTATTGTGTAAAACTGATGCCTGAATTTGCTACCTGGAACCAGAGACTAGACAGGAGTAAGAGAATAGAAGTGAGTATTTATTTGAAGGTCTTCAAAGGCACATCCTGGGGAGCACACCCTGGGCTGCTGGGCCCCAAGATGGACAACGAGTCGTGAGTTCTTCACCTAGTTACAGCTTTGGTCCATTTGCATATCAGCATCAATTCACTAATTAAAACTTTAGCTAATGATGTAACTGTTCCCAGTTTGCCCCCCTTTCCAGGATGTTGGTTTACACATTCTGATAGTCTGGGTGTCCTTGAAGAGCAGGCCTAGAGAGGTTTTGTTGTGTGTATCTTAGCACGAGAGAGCAGCAGCTCACAGGCTACAAGGCACTTTAAAATTACACACGAGGTACTACAGGATTTGAAAAATATGAAAGTTAAAATCCAAGGCATCAGAGCCAAAACAAGCTAACCATAAGTCTGCACTGGGAGGCAAATTCTTGGGCACAAAAGACATTCCCACTTGGTGGTGGATGGAAAGGAGAGGGCCCTGCTCTCACCTGATGGTCTGGTGCTGCAGAGTGTCGGGGTCGGTGGCATTGACCGTGAGCACCACGCTGCCAACGGGGATGTTCTCCTGCTTGGTCACTGCCATGGGGTTCGGGTGGAACACGGGGCCTTCGTTGACGTCCTCCACAGTGATCTGCACGGTGGCTGTGGAGCTGGGGCCGTAGGCAATGTCTGGGATCAGAGGGTCTTCGTTTTCCACTTTGATCAGCAGCGTGTGAAAGGCTGAAATCTCATAGTCTAAAGGCTGCAAAACAGAAGATCACAGGGCAAAGGTCAAAGACAAAGTGCTTGACGCTTTTTCCTTTAGCCCATAACAAACGTGCAGATGGCAGAATTGGCCAGAAAGGGACAGCATTCCCTGCACCTGGAACTTGGTCAGAGCTTAGGATTAGACACATTCAGTTCTAAAGGACATTGGACATAATGAACACCACGGAATTAAAAAGCCAGGGGCTCATCCCTCTGTCATCCCTTTTATTTTTTTCCATAATTCAATGCTCATATATACATGTTTATTTATCTGCAGTATGTATTTAACAAACAAATGAGTCACACTCAGTAGCTACTCATGACAGTAACACAAGCTGCTTGCTCAACTCCTGTCTTGAAATCAAAGGCACTGCCATGGAAATACATGCATTTGTCCTAAGAATTGAAAATGCCTCTTCTGAAGCCAAAAAGAGAGAATTCTGGGAGAGGCAGCAAACAAGGCTATTTTTTTTTTTTTTT
>WEKY01037145.1:264693-336950 GCA_013390045.1 Picathartes gymnocephalus
TTTTTTAAGTTTGAGACATAGGATTGTCTTTATTCAAAGACAGGCAATAAATATTCCTATGAGACTTTAGAAATGTGGGACCAATCCACTTTAGAAATGTGGATTCGGTCTGAATCCATGCCCCTTACTTCCCTATTTGCATGTGTTCTCTAAGTGAGAACAAAATGGGGCTCTTGAATTCTGATTGTACCTTCAGCAACAAACACAATTTTGTTATAAAGTCTCACTATTAATTGTGATGATTCCTGCAACACTGGCTCTTATTTAAGCACAATGACATTACAGCTAGGAACAGGCAGTCCCTGTGACTAAAAAAATAAGGTTATTGTGACAGAAGAAGGGGTTATACACATAATTTGGACAAGGGCTGGCAGCCAGCTTTATCTCTTTGAATAACCCACCCCTGCTGTGCCTTGTTTTATGCAGTGAACCCAGGGGACGAACCTTACAGCAAGAATACCGGGCAGGAGGGGACTGTTCTCACCTTGACAACAGAGAGCATTCCCTCATTAGTCTGGGGGTTGGTGTGGATCTCAAAGCTCTGCCCTGGGTTCCCATTAATGATGGAGTAGACAGCTCTCCATGCCCCCGTGGCGGGGTCGTCCCGGTCGCCCACAGTCAAGTTCACAATTACACCTGTGACCCCCTCCTTCACCGTGGCCTGGAACTGGAAAAAACACAGAGGAAATGGTTACCATTTCCACTTCATCACCACACACACACACACACACACACACAAAATATCCGAGGCAGCATTAATTATTTACCCCAACAGGAGGAAGATGGAATCCTTGACCGAAACTCAATGTTGTGGGCTGTAAATAATGCATTCTCACCTATGAAATGTGAGGTAGCACATTTCAGCTGCTCTGCACTTAATAGATGGCAGGTAAGCAGCGATGTGATGGGAATGGAGCTGGGGGAGATTCTGACCACAAGAAGACAGTTCAGCTCATATTATTGGAAAGTGAAGCATGAAAACACCTGCAGTGCTGCATAGCTGCATATATTCCCAGAAAGAGGAACCTGACTTACACAGACCACTCTTGCCTTCAAACCTACTTTTGTTTACAAACAAATCCAGTTTTGTATTCCACACTCTTTTTTTTTTTTAATGAATTATCCCACCCACAATCATTTTTCACTTCACTGTTACCAAGACAAAAAACAGGTCTCACAAAAACCATTCCCAGAGCATTTTTTTGGAGGCCTTGCTCTAAGACACTCAAAAATAATTGGACCTCATGCTACCACTTTGTCTGCATAACTAAAAGTCAGTGCTGCTTTCTTTTTTCAGTGGAAGAATTTTTTATGACCTTGTGAAAGGCATTGCTGTACAATTCAACCAGCCAAGCCCTGTAAGAAAATTCTAGTTTATTCTCCATCATTCTTATTTATGTAGGAAAAAAACATTAAGCAAACTACTGGAAAAGCTTGTAAGGGTCAGGCTTAATAACACTCCTCACCTTTCAAGTACTTGAGGCTGACGTGCTAAAAGCACTGTATATAAGAGTGATAAGATAATACCTGCTTTAGAGGTGGATAAACCAGGCTGATAACAGACCTAATCCTGAGAAGTGCTGAACATCAGCACTGCCATTACAGATCATTAGGAAATCTTAGCATTTCTAGGGATTAAGCTTTTAAAAGTCCAAAATTACAAACTTTAATGACACAAATAGGCTTAGCTGTACGTGTGCTGCTTAAAAGCTGCATCGTTGGTGGCAAGGGCAAGAGTCACCCAAGTGGCTTCAAGACCTGAATAAACTAAATGTCCTTTCCTCTGTCTTACAGAACACAAGAAGTCATAACACTGCAGAAGAGTTTGTGAAAATACCAAGTCCAAAAAATGGTATTGTATTAATGTATAGATTTCCCAGTGAGGACAAACAGTAGGTAAAGTGGATTTCCTCATATGAAAATAAAGAAAAGATGACTATGTCTTCCCCTGTGTTCAGTTATCTTTGTTTTTCTTCTTTTTCCAAGAGATTTGATTTCTCTTCCCAAACCTTTTTTCAATTTCTCTGTATAATTTGAGTGTCTGCATTCAGTTCAAGCTTTCCAACCTCAAACCTGATTTCATAAAAGGATGACATTAATAACTGGCTATTTCTATCTTCTTTGGTGTATCTGACAAAGAATTTCAAGTTTCTTCTAATTTTGATAGTTAATATGTAACAGGTTGTGCTTGAGCTTTGTTTCAGACAGTTCATTAAGCTCATTTGCAGTATAATTACCTCTAAATGATGATACAACAATATTTTCACTTGCTTTGAAACAAATTGAAAGGAAAACTCTATTAAGAATCTTGGAAATAACAGAAGAATGATTACCAGGATTGTGTTCCTTCCAGCTCAGCCAAATGTCACCGTCAGGCAGACTTGGATACCTCTTACTCTAACTGAAAATAACCAATTAGCCTGATTGATATTTTAATATTATTTCATACTGCCTCAACTAGAACATCCATAATATGAGACATCAGAGCCAAAAGGGTCAGAATTTTTCCCACAAGTGTTCAGTGGGAAATAAACCCAACAATCTCCGTTCAGCTGTATAAAAAGGTGACCAGACTCCAAGGAGCCTAATACTAAAGAATCCAACCCTTAGATTTGACTGGGCATCTGCTCCTAATTCATATTGATCCTCTGGAAAAATCTTTTCCTTAATCCTCCAGTCTGATTCAATTAAGTGTTCAATACTCCCTGGCTCACCTTGAGAACTGTAAGACCTGTTAGGGTAAAATATTCAAAGATATGGCTGTTTTATTTAAATACATTATTGTGAAGCCTGTGGGAGAAATTTATTATTTTTACACCACCAGTGCCAGACTGAGATGGAAAAGTTTGCCATGGTGTGCCAGCTAGTTCAAAAAATATGGAATGTCAGGGTAAGGATATTTAAATCAAGGATATCTCAGCTGGGGTTGGCTTTCCTCTGCATCCCTATTTTCTCCTTGTTTCGGAAGAGCTCTCAGTAACTTCAGCTGCAGAGAGAAAGGGCACAAGGACCTGCTGGGGGCACAGCACTGCTGAGCTTCTGACTCCTGCAGGTCAAGGAAATGCCAAAATCCACAGGGAAAGGCTGTGCCAAGCCAAATAATTCCAGGTACAGTGGTACCCTCACCCCAACATCCTTCACCTTTTGGAAACAACCACATAAACACAGATATTTGAAGCTGTCTGGAATGTCCGACTAAAATCTGTTCAAGATGGATGGAAAAGCAGAATGATCAGACCACAGAAGTTGTCACAGAGGTCTACTCTAAATTTATAATGTGAAAAGTGTAATAAATCACACATTTGAGGTTGCAAAAGACACATATCTCCTGTGAAACAGTGTGGCCTAGAAAAATATAGTGTATTTTATCTAGAAGATGAACTCTTTTGCCTTTTCAGTCACCTTTATATAAGGAATAAACTTCCCAACATTTAGAAAAATCTGCTATGCTTATACTGAGTCCCTTTCAAAAACAAAAGTAAAGAAGGGAATTTGAAAACTATGAAAGGGCAAAAATAGGAATTAGATTTGGAAACAGAGGAAAAATAACCACAGGTTCCTCATATTTCCCAGTGAAAGGTTTACCCTCTCAAAGCACAGTGCTTAACTGGGAAAGTCTGAACCAGTGCTCTAAAATAAAACCCCACAGTGGCTAACACAAATAATTGGATCACAAGTTAATTGATTTTACTCATTTTAAATATCTGCACATCCCCTAAGCACCTCTCTAAATTAAGAATAAAGTAGATGAGTTCAGTACTTTATTTAAACTGCTATAATTTGGACCCATTTTAACACTAATAACTTAGAAGGAGAATACTCTGGGCCAGAGTGGGTTTGCTGGAAGGGGCTGTGAGCATTTACTGCTTCTGAGTATTTGATATGTGAGGTTAACCTGCTCTGTGATAAACCACACTGTCATTTATTGTGCTTATCGTGCATACAGCCCAGAGATTTTAGTATTCCTGTCAGTTTTAAAATTTTAGAAATATAGGGGAAAAAAAAGATCCAGTTCTTCTTTTTCTGTGTCCAAAATCTCGAGGCAAAACATGCAGAAAATGGACTGATACAAAGTTAGAAGGAAACACTGCGTGAACAGCAGTTAGTGGGGAACTGAGAGATTTTGAGGAAATATAGTGACGGATGTAGATGAAGAGTGTGAGGCTTGTGAGGGTGCACAAACAGACTTCAAAATGCAGCAAGTCAGCAACGTTTGCCACCACGATGGACTGATGGGAAGCAGTGAAGGACACTGGAATTCTTGTGAGGGATCACCAGTGTGGGTCCACGGGGCCTGGAGGGTGACCATGAGCAGCTGCTGTTTCTTACAGCACAGGAGTCAGTAAAGGGATGGCAGGGAGACCAGAAATGTTCCAAACAGCTGTGTTCAAACACAGCCTGAGCAGGG
The DNA here is from genome assembly GCA_013390045.1 of Picathartes gymnocephalus. Classification (NCBI taxonomy): domain Eukaryota; kingdom Metazoa; phylum Chordata; class Aves; order Passeriformes; family Picathartidae; genus Picathartes; species Picathartes gymnocephalus. The sequence continues at coordinate 269,102 of WEKY01037145.1, forward strand.
GAGAGAGTCTCAGTCCAACAGACTGCTCCTCCCTTCCCTGGAGCTTGCAGCCTTAATTCACTGGTTGTTTCCTGCCGGAGCCAGGAGGTAACACCGAGCCAAATCCTCCTCCACACTGAGCTCTGTAATGAACTGAGAGCAGTGGCAGCTCTCACTGACAGAAAAATTCCTCTGGATGATCTCAGTCTTGTCAGATTCCCACCATGGGGCAGGTACATGAAAAGATCACTTGACAAAGAGTTATCACCTGAGAATCCAGGCACTGACCCCACCTCAGCCTCAGCCATCGCTGGGAATGCTACCCAGACCACATGAAAATCCGATTCTTATCTCACAACCTCATTTAAAGCTTCTGTAGCCAATGAGATTCTGTTTAGTGACTTCTCAGAGCAGATGAAGAGATGAACTTAACTGCATCCGAGTCACCTGGATGTCTCCTGTCCAGCAGCAGCGTGAGCAGGCAGAACAACACCTTCATGAAGCCACCAAAAACAGTCTCAGAGGGGCAATGACACCCAAATTAAAGAGCTGCCACCAGCAGCAAGCACAAGGCAAGATGAACGTGCCTGGGGTGGCTGATCACTACCCGGTGGCTCATTAGCATTCTGCACGCTGTGATTCCCAATCAGGAACAAACAAATTAAAACTCGGCGTCAGTTTGCATTTATCAGGGTGCTATTCCAGTGGAAGGTGTTCCGTGCTGCTATCATGTGTTTGTTTCCTCTTCCATATATCAGAAAAGATGGAAAATAATGGGGTGTGTTAATTCACATGTCTGCGTTAGAAATTCCACAAAGAAATTGTATTATTGCAATTATCTCCCTTCACTGAAGCCCACTGCCTTTGTGACCATATTTTTTCTGTGTAATTTCCCAAGGATGTGATGACAAGTTCTAGAACCTCTTGCAACCTGCTTGCTCTTTGTGCCTTTTCCTTTGCACCTGAGCTCTCAGGATTTATTTGCTGAGGAAACAACGTATTTTCCATAGCTCTGTACCTGGAACATCTCCAGGTGCAAACGAATTTTCAGAGTGGTCACAAAGCTTTGCATTCTGGATCAATCAGGAATGAGAGTCCCATAAATGTCAGAAATGAGCATTTCTGGTGGAATTCAGTGGGACACAAAGCCCAGTTTGCCAGAGATGGACAAACCAAGCCACTGGCACTTGAGGCAAGGAAATACAAGGAGGAAATATTTAACATTTGTGCACTGACCAAAGTGGTGCTGCTGATTCTGCAGCCACCTTCCCTGCCATCCCAAGGGTGCTGCCCTGGGCCCCTGGAGGGCTGGAAATCTGCACCTGAGCAAAATCAGTTTATACCAAACCTTCACTGGAGCAATTTGATGGAAAATGGTGTGGTCAAGGCAAATTGTAACTTGGTGCTACATCTCCCTAATCTCTTCTGCAGATTTTAACAGGTATTTTCCCTCTTAAGATGGTGCACAGCCTTTGCTATGTGGACACAAACAGCAGCTCTATTTCACTACAATAATATCTGTACTAAAGTAATGGATTAAGTTGATGTAAGCTGCACACCAAGCAACACATGAAGCGCTTGGAAAGCCATTTAGATGAAAGACACTACATAAATATAAAGCATTATCACGGTATGACAAGGATTTGATGGTGTAAACGAGAGGCAAAGCAGAAATTATAGCTGTGAGTCACCTAAACAGGCTTTATTACTGTCATTGTCTTACTGCCACAATGCTGGCTTGTAGGCACTGAATTATTTCTTAACTGAAAGTGTTTCTTTCAGCTTATTCTGTATTTTTTCTGAGTACATAATATTCTTCCCCCTCTCTGGTGAAATTACAAAAAGAATTCAATTGCAGCTTAGAAAAAAAACCAAAACAAAACAAAAAAAAACCAACAAAATTTTTCAAATATATGAAATTGGCTATAATAATTTTGGATACATTTTCAGTTTTTACTTGTGAATGATTTTTCACAGGCTCTGCATTGTAAATGCCTTGTGATTTTTCAAGGCACACACCAGTTACTCTGCAAAGTAAAAGTAGGACTCAGTAATGAAGGACTGAATGAATATTTTTGTCTGCAAAATCTTTGTCTGCAAGTCTGCAACAAGAGCAACCAATCTGAAAGATCAATTAGGAAAATGGAAGGCTAAGGATTCAATTCTGCTCTCTGCACCATGGCTACAACGTCTGCAGGCTCTGAATTTGTGCCTTTTTATAGAAAAACACAAAGATGCTTAAGACCACTGATATTAATCATGAATGAGCAAAAAAAGGGACGTTTCAACATGGCTTCATTTTGTTCTGCTGCTCGTTGGTCTACTTGGAGAGGTACTCAAACAAAGAAACAGGAACTTATTAATCAGGCTCGAGGGAGGGGAAGGGAAGGGAAGGGAAGGGAAGGGAAGGGAAGGGAAGGACCTGCTGGGTGCTGCAAGAGCTGCCTGTTGGTTGCCAATGTGAAGGTTCCTTCATCTCTCTTGCAGACATCATAAATCTTAGAAAACTTTAGAAGGTAAACAGAATAAGATCCTCACAAGAGCCATAAATTAATTTACAGAACTTTCTTCCTGCTTCTCTCCACAGCAGTGCTGAAAGCCCATTCAGAGCTGGTGCTGGTTTCAATCCTCTCATTTATGTGCTTGCAGAAGTCTAAAAAGCCATTTGGGGACTGTAAATAAGTGATGGTGAAGGTTACTTGAAAAACAGCCACTTTTTGGAATTATTTTCAAGATTTTGGTTACACAAGATTCTGACTCTTCCTTAGCCCAGCTCAGAGCCTCACTGAGCAAAGGCAAAAAGATAATTCTGACATATATTAATCATATGTTGAGTGCCTGCTTCAAAGCCTGTTACCTCCAGGTACACATCAAATGTCTGAAGATTCAGAAGGAAGACAGAGATGCTTTTATTTTTTTTTCCATGAATATATAAATAATTTAGAAACGATTCATACTTTTTCACTTTTCCACCTGTAAATGCAAGTTGCAGTCAGTTCTTGTCTGGAGCAAATCAAGTACTCACAAATAACTGGACACCTCTAGAATGATGGTTGTATCAGAGAAAAACAAATGCTCTTTCTCCAGGTAGACAGAGCCCAGTGAAAGGTCACTGTATTTATTACATTTAAGGAACTTTAGAGAAAACCTCAAATAATGATGTTATTTTCTGAGCTATAAAGAATTCTCTCACTGCAGGTAGAACAAACCTTATGTTTAAAACAACAGCATGAGAGAAAATGATGATATGAGCACGGCTGAAGGAGCAGACTACACCTTTTCACCTGCCCAGGGAGCAGGGAGAGCTCTCTGCCTTTCACATGTATGAGGCCCCCTGTGCTGAATTCAGCCAAGCCAGCTCCTCTCATTCCTTCCTCAGCGCACTTCCCATCAAGGGCAGTGTGAAACCTCTATTCTTTCTAAGATGCTGGATGTCTTCTTTAAACGGAACGAACTTGAAACAGAATACGCCTCACTGGATTTTTCTTTCTTTTTTCATCCACCGGATTTGAGGAGCACGAAGGTTTTACAGGATTTTCCCCCCACTTATCCTAATGATGGTGACAAGGGAAGGAAAGGAGCCTTTGTAAAATGGTCCTTTTGTATTTTTAGCAGAGACTTTTTCACACCCAAACCGACTTTTCTGGTGCTGAGGATGAACATCTGAATATATATCATGGAACTTACTGCCCTACTGAGAGGAAAAGCTGTGGAAGCCACCTACAACTCATTTTGCAAGGAATTCCTGCCAGTCCCAGTTAGAGGTAGGATTCATTTGCTCCATGGACCTTTAAGCAACAAATTCCTCCTACTAGATCCCAGAATGTCACATTTTTGGGCCTGGACATGGAATGTGCTCAGAAAACACATCCCCTTTCACTGTTGCAGTTGTTATCTGTACCGTGAAGGAGCTTTAACAGCAGGAGAGGTGAATTTACTCCTCTCTGGACACTGAAGTGGTAGAAAAAAGAAGAATTTTATGACAGGATATTCTTTTTTCTATTAGCATTAGCATATGGAGGGAGCAGTTAATTTGCTAGAAATTTTGGGAGATTGAGAGGAGTGAAGAAGTTTCTCTAAGGGCTTTAGTCTGCTCCCAGGTATAAATAAATGCAAAGTGGCCTCGGAACTGATGGGCAGAGAGCTGGGCAGTGACAAGACCTTCAGCAGATGAAACCTACTGATGACTTTCAAATTATTATCATATTTTCCACTAGGAAGTAGACAAGGTATGAAAACTATTTTAGTGTTACACAAAAGCACTAAATTAATGGAAGTTAAAAAACAAACAAACACAGGAACAAAAAAAATATAGAAAAACAAAAAGAAAGGAATGCTTCATTCTAAACAGGTGAAGGAACAAAAAATTTCTGGATGAAAATTGAGAGGCATCTTGTTCATCTATTTTGGTACCTTAATATTTCAAGACTAAACCATATCCTCACCAGTTTAAGACTTCTGGTCTTTGCAGAAAGGTGGAAGTTGCAATGAAAATGAGTTTCTCAGTGTCAGAATCTTTGGCCTGGTTGAGCACGAGCAGCATATGCAGCCAAATGAGAAATCCTGCTTTTTCTGCCCCAGGAGGGCACTGATTCCAAAGGAGGGAGTTATTCTTTGTGCCAGTTTACAGCTGATCCAGGCCCAAGCTGCCCAGAGCAGATGTTCTGACAGTGGTTAAAGTTCTGCACAGGGTCTTTGGTGGGCAATGCTGAGCAGCCCCACCCCAAGCAGTCAAAGCAACTTGTATCTCCAGAATATTTCAGCTACAAATTTCATCAATTCCCCAAACTTCTGGCATTTTTGGATGTGCCAGCTGATGGGGATAAGATGCCCTAGATTTACAAGCCCCTCCAGCTGAGAGCTGTCTGAAGTTATCCCAGTTTGAAAACTCTATTTTGGAAGCAGATAAGAACTCTGCAAGGTTTCACACTGTTACAGTGGAAGCAGGAGGTACAGATGGAAGTTTACAGGCAGCATAATCTGCAGTGATACAGAATCTGTCTGAATTTTAAAAAAAAAATGAAATCTCGAGCCAGCATTTTGTTTTCTGTGAAAAGCTGAGTGGGGAAAGGAGAATTTGGGCTGAACACTCCATATTTCAATCCATCTGAACACAATAAGTCTTCCAAGTCTGCTGACAAAGTGATGAATGAAGTCTACTGCACATAGTTTCTTCTACTGGATATACATGATTTTTTTTTTTTTCTCAAATTATCCAGTCTACATCCAGTTGGCTCAACATTCATTGAGCAAAACATTACTGCTCTATCAAAAAGCTATGATACAAGAATAATCATTTAGAGATCAGAGACATAAATGAACTTTCATGATTAATGATCTCTTTCCTTTGCTGTTTTCCTCTCATAGCAGAAAAATCTTTATTATATCCTGAACATCCAGGTGAGCACCGAGCTCTCATTACCCAGGATGGAAACAACGAGGACCTGGGGCCTCTAACCTTGTTAGCACAGAAAAATTTTGCTTCCAAGGTCAAGAATAAAGAAAAATAGATATAAATGCAGTGTATTTGACTAATGACCATGGGTGATCTGAGCCTCCCCATCCAGCACCATGGAGGGAGCATTCCAAAGGCAGGGTCAGGGCAGTTCACCGGCAGCTGGGGTGAACCTGCTTTGGAAACTCGGAGATTTAAGCACAAATTGCAGTAACAGATGTATGGTTTGGCATTGCACACCTGTGGAAAGGTCAGGAAAAATCGCAGCTATGCTAAATGGATTTATTGCGTTCTGCTTTAAGGCTACTGATGGTCTCCATCTCCCACCACCCAGCTCCTCTTGCCAGTGTTCATTTCATCTTTCCCTGAAAGAAAAATATTTGTGATAAAGGAAAATGGAACATTCCTCTTGCAAGCACCCATTGTGTGCTTATTTCTTGTCTAGAATGTCACAGAGGGAACATTCAGGGCCCTTTCATTTTCTCACTGGTAATTTATGTTTTCCTACCCAGACATCCTCTGTACACACATCCTTCTGGAACACAAACACCTCTGCAGCCTCAGCTGGATGTGTCTTGTGCAAATGGCTAAGCATCCATGTCCTCCTTTTTATGAATAAAGAGGATAAAAATGAGCTAAGGGTATTTCTCTATCCTGATACTGAATTCTCCCTGGGCTGTTTAGAGATTGAGGATGACTGGCAGGGCTCCCCAGCTGATGTGTCTGAGCACTGAGAATCAGCAGGGAGGTCAAGACAGGCCAAGGTTCTGCACTTGTGCTCTGGGCAGAGAGAATTTGTGCACACCCAAACACAGAGAATCAACCTGGCAGACCTGCCTTGCGAGGGCTGCAGGGTCACCTGAACGTGGTGCCTTAGAGCCCCTTCCAAAACCTACAAAAATGCTGGACAGGACTTTTTCCTGCGGGGATGAAGGGATAGGATAAGGGGGAATGGCTTTAAGCTGAAGGAGGGCAGGGATAGATGAGATATTGGGAAGGAATTGTTCCCTGTGAGGGCGGGGAGGCCCTGGCACAGGGTGCCCAGAGAAGCTGGGGCTGCCCCTGGATCCCTGGCAGTGCCCAAGGCCAGGTTGGACACTGGGGCTTGGAGCAGCCTGGGATAGTGGGAGGTGTCCCTGCCCATGGCAGGGGATGGAATGAGATGAGATTTAAGGTCCCTTCCAACCCAAACCATTCCATGGCTTTATGATTCCATGAACAGCAAAGGGGCTGCCCCAGTGGCACACCCTGGTTATGGTTCCTGCGAGGGCCATCCCTGTAGGGTGATCCTGGAAGGTGAAAAGCATCACCCTGAGCACAGAAGTGCCCCACGGTGGGGCTGGGGGACAGCAGGCACCTTCACAGCCACTGCTCACTAGAGCTGACACTTGCTGGGATGCCCAGGTTTTGTGCAATTCCCTCATCCTGATCCCAGCTCACACTGAGGGATGCCTGGAAATCCTTCAGCAGCTGCTTAGGTCCTCTGATTCCAAGCACACCAAATGCCTCATGCAAATAAAGGAAATTCTCAGGAAATACAGGTGGCACCAATAAGATAAGATAAATAAGAATTTGGTACCATCTTCAGTTTATATCGAAAAGCTTTTCCACAGGGTTGAAAGGTTATTAAATCGGGACATGTGTGAAGAGCATGAGTTTATTAGGAGACTCTGCTATTCTTCTCTTTTAAGACTGGTTCCCCTTCTCCTGTGGGAAGCTCCACGTAATGTGCTCATACATCTGCATCAATATTGCCACACCGAGCTCTTCCCAAGGACAGCCAACACAGGAAGAATTAATTGGATCCTGACACACATTTCTAGATACAGATTTTTCACCTGAGCTTGCCAGTTCTGGGCGAAATCATTTTAAGGGACAATAAATACCACTTTATTTCTGTACACAGCAGTGTGATATACTGTAAGCAGCCACCCTTCCTCCCCTTGGAAGGCAGAAAAATGCTGTGCTTGCAGAAACATCTCCTATTTCTTGCCTCTGAGTAAGCTCGTAATTAGAGTAGAAACACGAGGAACAATTTCAATGGAGCTGTAAAACTCCAACAGGAGGAAAAAAAATCTGTTTGAGGTTAGAACAAAATCTTTTTTTAATCTGGCTAATGCTACTTTTGTGCTGATGCTGATCATTATATTTATATATACCTGTGGGACATTCCAAAGCACTGACACCTGATTTCACTTACTAGAAAAGCAATCACTTGCAGATCTTCAACTAGGTGATTAATATGTAGATACCTAATTTTTAGTGGATTAAGCCATGTTGTATCAATTTGGTGGTCTTTAGGATTTATAATCAAACCCTGACGACATCTGATTAATGCCAGCACAGGCTCCCTGAACCTTACAATATTCTTGCTCCTTTGGAGCTCGGATCACAGCAGGCTGATTACCCCCTGATTATCCTGAGTAACTGAGGGTCAGAGGTTGGCTGGCACCACAGAACACATTTAATTCAATCAATTCGGTGAGTGAAGCAGTTGGGGGGAAAAAAAAAAAAAAAAGAAAAGATATTCCAATTGCTGTAATATAGCATTAGAAAAATTGCCCAGGACTTCTGTGCTCCAACTGATGAGTGGTTTTGCTTAATTTCTAATTTAGTATTCTGCTGGGGTTTGCAACTTCAATTACTTGTGATATTTTCACTCAAAGTCGGGGCATTGGGCATGGAGGGAGGAAGGAAAACCAGAGGGAGAAAAGTTGCCTGCATTAAGCTGGATAAGAACCTTCGTGACAGCCACACCCAGGCTGGCACAGCTCAGCTGTGCCTTTCCTGGTTACACTCTGCTGGTAACTCACGAAGTCCTCCTGGTTCTCACCACGTGGCTCAATCTCTTGCCACTGCCAGATTCTTGGTCTTCCACTTCTGGAGGATTTTTAGTCTTACTTCCACTTCTGGAGGATTTTAGTGTTGTTTAGCTGAGAACCACTTCATTTTCCTTGTAAGCAGAGAGACTTTGCCCAGCTGTGACACAGCACAGAGCTGATTTCAGCCAGCCCGGAGCCCTGGTGGGTGCTCAGAGGAGCTCATTAAAGACCCCACTCAGCGCCTCAGCCACCTGAAGCACCAAGTGCTGTGTCTGGGATGAAACACAAACACCTCCTCTTACCGCTCCCTGAAAACCTCCAGGCGCTTCACGTACAAATGTCCAGCAGCTCAGTTTGACTCCTGCGAGTGAGGTTTGCATCCTCCACAAGGATCCTGAGCCTGCTGATGCACAAATGTTCCTTACTGTGCATCCTGAGGCTGCTGCCCCAGGCAGACTCTGCCTCCTGCCCCCGGGGTGGGTGATGAGCACAGCTCCAGGGGCTGATGCTGGAGCCTGCTCAAAAGGGGCAGGGGAGGATTTAACAAACCTAAGGGATGGCAGGTATTGTAAATTTGGACCTAACGTGGAGTTTCAGGCCAAGGAAGGGGAAGCAACACACAAGAACTTGTTCTCAAACACAGAAACATGACCCCAAATGATCCCAAGGGCAGGAGGAGGAAATATCAGCACGAGCATTATGTTTATCCTGGCAAAGGACTCCAGGTGCTCCAACTCCCCATAACACCCCGACCACAAACACTGGGGTAAAACCAACTTTATGGCCCAGAGGAGCAAGGAAATGCTGAGAGAAACAGCAGGAAAAGGAGTGGGAGCTTAGAAAGGCGTGTACAACCCTTCTGCACCTGTCCTATTATCACTATGAAATTTTTTCTAAGTTGAAGAATATTTATTTGTTTGTTTCAGTAATTCAATCATAATTAATAATGAATCTTGGATTAGGATGAACTTGGATTAGTTTTCAATTTTATTAACAATAAATTCTTGGCTTTATGTATAAGGTGGGCTTCCCCTTTGCCCATCAAAAAGATTTTGAGTGCAAAAGTACAAAATCAGAGTTAGCCATTACCTGCAATGCTTTGTTAGAAATTAAAGCAACTTTTCTGAGTAGAATTCTTTAATAAAGGAAATGAAGTCTTACACTGTTTTCTCTGCAAGCAGGAGAAAGTTGCAATTTAATTTTCTGCTTGCCCACAGAGAAGATCCATTTTCTGCACATTCCTTTGGGGTTCTTTGGAATGAAAAATGCTATATGGTTATAAAACATTCTCTTAATGAAGCTCACTCTCAACTATCCCTGGAATTGATGAATTTCCTCCTGAACTCCTGGGCACATTTGCCCACAGGACAAACTCTGGCACGGCTGTCAGGATTCCTTAGCTTGAGAGTAACCCAGAAGAGGAGCTGCAGGACAGAAATTTGGTGTATTAGAGAAGATCACAGCGTGCCTAAATGGGACATAAAGCTGGGAACCCACAGCCAGTGCCTAGAGAGCCCTACACAGAGCCTACGGGCTCTCCTTTGTGTGTGAAATATTCTCAGCCTGTCCTACTACAAAATCCCAAACAAATAAAGACACAACACCCAAATGACTTAATCAATTCTCCGTATCAAACACCAAACCACAGGTAGAGAAGAAAACAAACAGCAGCAAAATCTCATCACATCAAAGTCCTCAAAATCTATACGCTCTTCTCCTCCTGTGCCGAGGATGAAAGAGGAGGAAACCACAGACAGCAGATGGTTGGTTTTGTCACTTACTCCATGCTGGAAAAAGAATTGTGGACAATAAAGGCGATTTTATGTTGTGCAAACAGCAAAACTCCGTTGAGAAGTGCAAGGAGTTGCTGCAGATAAGGACAGAGGCGGGAATTGTTCAAGGAGTTGCTGCAGATAAGGAGAGAGGCAGGAACTGTTCCATCTGTTGGGCACTGGGGAGCCCAGGCTGGGTTACAGCCCCCCCAGCTCCTGCCCACGGCGTGCCAGGCAGAGGGCACGGGCAGGGGCAGAGCTCTCAAGCACATTCTGGGATAATCCTGGGTAGCAAAGGGGCTGTTGTAGATAAAAGGATTTTCTGGGTGTCACCTGCACAGGGACAGGGCCAAGAACTGCTGGGCTTCACTGGAGGCAAAGCAAGTCCTCATCAGGGATGAGGCAAACCTTGTCTCCTGCAGGGAAGCTGAAGGACTGGAGAGGATTGCTGGGAGATCACAGAGACTGGAACCTCAAAGCTCTTCAAGGAAAAACAAGCTAATACTGGAAATTATATCAATAGGAGAGAGGAACTCGAGGATATCTTGAGAACCCTTCCCTGGAAATGTAATGGAAGCCCAAATCCAAGAATCTATAGAGAGCAAAACACATATGCCTGATTTTCTAACATTTTTAAGGTTCATGGTGCTCAGGAACATCCAGGAAGTTTGCTGGATTGCCATGAATTGGTTTTTTTTCTGTGCCAAAACCAAGTGATAGGAAAGAATTTCCTGACTGAGATTCCAGTCTGAAACTCCCCATCATCCAAGACTCTTCATTGTACTGGGTTTGGTGCTGACAGCTGGAGATACAGGCTGGAACTGCAAAATAACACTTGCCCTTCTTGCTGCAAATAAAAATTGTGCCTGTAGCTTTCCTAGCTGGTCATGTCCTCTTTTGGCAACAAACTGTAAGGAAAAGGGAGAGGAAAATAACTCTGATCTCAGCTTGGGGGAAGATCCAAAGGGGACAAGAGTGGCAGCACTAGATATCGAAATTTAATTGTTTTGAGGCTGCAGTGTGGCCACTGTAGCAAAATTCCTGCACCACTTAGAACTCCTCCATTTTTATTAGTGAATTAAAACTCTTCCCATGCAGTCCCGCAGGAACAAACTGCTCCTGCCAAGCAGACAAGATTTCTGAAGAAAATCATGCTTTTAACAAATCTCAGTCATTACTTCATCATTTCCCTGAATTGTCTGGCAAAAAAGAATTTAAAGGCCTGCATTGAAATTCTGGAGCAGCTATGGAATGAAGAAAGCAGATTGATTTGCATTCTGTTCCACTCCTCTCTTTGCCAAAGTGGTTTTTATAAAAAAAAAAACCCCTAAAAATTAAAAAGATTTAAACCCTAAAATCTGAGCCTGAGAATTCAGTTTTCAACATCAAACCGTTGAATTTTTTTTTATTTGCTTACAATATAAACCCTTAGAAATAGAGTTTACAGAAGAAATGCTGCCAGAACCCCTAGAACGTGTCATCCACTCATTCCTCACATGGAATTAAAGCAAAATGCCACCCTTGCATTGCCCACAAACCCTGCCAACAAACAAGGATTGCGACAGGCTGAGAGCGCTGTCTGGGGTTTTTATGCTCATTTTTTTCCATGGCAACATCTCTGTTTCACGTGCACAGTTTTTATTCCCTCCATCTCTGCACTGTCTTGTTTGGTTTATCCCTTCCAGGGAGCACCTGCCACGTCTCCGCTCTGCTGCAAGACACAGAAAGCACATTTGGAGTGTCTGGGGCCAGCTGACACTTGTTCCTCAGCCATCAACTGCACTGCAATCACACCCAACCTTCTCACCTCTCCCACTTCCCTGCCATTACTTGTCCCTTCCTTGGCTTTCCCCAACCTCCAGCTGAGAAATTGCATCTCCTCCACTGGCACTGTAAATGCCAGCCCAAAAGATTAAACACAGCCGCCCTGTGCCACCTTGCCCTGCCAGGGACAATGTCCTTGGGGGAGGAAATACTGGGAGAGGACAATAACCTGCCCAGACAGCAAGGGACCTTCCCACTGAGACCCCCAGTGTCCCAGTGCCTGGGTTTTGTGAACAGCCTTGAAGAGATGGGATTTAAATTGTATTGAGGGTATTAGTCTAAAGTGAATGAAGTGGAGAGTATACTCCTCGTTTATATCCCCAGAGTGATAAATGTGAGAGTGGAATACTTTTTTTCTTTTTTTTTTTTTTTATTCTAAGGCAAAGAAAATGGGAAACCAACATGGGTTTCAGGCACATGAGAAATAGCTTATGAATTTAGATGATAGTTCAGCAGAAATAAATTGTACATCTGTTCATTCATTTTAATAAAGCAGGGAAATGACACACTGCTGGAGCCTTTGGAGAATGCTGGTATTTTTAAATTATGATCCTATAATAGTAGTATTAACATTTGTAATGCTGCCCATACTTTAAGAAAAATACATTTATGGGATAAGTGAGTTTCAACCTATAGCCTGGACTCTGGGCATTTAAAAGTGAATAAGGTGCATCCTGAATACTCCCAAATTAGTCCAGGAAAGGCTCTACATTGGCTTTCCCATGTACCACAGATAATCCTCTCAGTGTGCGTTGATAAAGCACGCTTATTATTTCTGAATAAATAATTCAGATGTGCAACATGTAGCTGAATTTCTGCTGACTAGAACTCCAGTCTGCATTTATAGGGGAGTGTTTTCCTTGAAAGCAGTCCATTAAAGAAACCAAGGAGATGCTTTTCCTGGCTGTATGGAAGCATGGAAATGTGTCCCACCTTCTGCTGAATTCAGGCAGGAATAGAACCTTTCCCCTGCATCTCCCACAACACAGAAGTTAGAAATGGAAAAAGTTGTGAGCTGAATGCAATTGCTTCATTGCTTCTATGCTGCCATGATTTACAAAGCCGGTGTGCAAATTTAAGAAATAAACCAGTGAGACTGCAGGGGATTGTGCATTTTGAAAGCTTATGTTTTGATTTTTCAAACTGATCTCCATGGGAAATAATAAATTAGGAGTTCAATGATAACTGCCGTGTTCCCTTTAAAAGGACAATTATTAAGATCATTAAAATTTCCTTTTAATCGATTGCATTCAAGCAATTGCTGCTGGAGTAAAGAGCATCTAAAACTGATTAGTGCTCACATACTGCTCTTTGATCAACTGGGATAACCCTCACTCAAGGAAAGGGAAAGGGGCAACTCTGACATCCTTGAGAAGTGGGGAAGTTCACCTAAAATCACATCTCAGAATCCAAGACCTCTTTAGAATGTCCTAGCGCTGTTCCCCACTGACAGCAAAGGAGTTCAGGCTGAACTACCTGATCTCCCCAAAGTAGAGATTTCCAGAGCAGATGCTGGGAGCCAGCACTGCTGACATCCCTGATTTATCCAGCAGCACGTGAGAGGGGCCCTGTGCTCCAGCAGGCAGCCAAAACCAACCCAACAGGCAGCCCAGGTAAACAAGACCCTCTGTAATTTGGTTTTCTTGTGAATACAGGAGGATTGAAGAAAAAAAATACCCTTGGGACACAGAGGACCCCTGAGCAAACACTTCCCAGCTACAGAACCCACACAGATTTATTGATTGGAACTGCATTTTAATCATTTGCCTGGAGGAAACAAAACAGTTCCCAGGGACTGTCAGCCAGCCCCAGCACGGGGCATGATAAACCTGTTTGTGCCAGGAATATCAGGCAGTGCCTATGTCACAGGAAAAGGACATTAAAGGGTTCAACATCTGCAGGCAAAGTTGAATTTATTTACTTATGGCTTCAATTATTATTTAAGATGGAAAACTTGAAAAGGTCAGAACTGCTAAATCAGAAAGCCTGCCCTTCATTTGTCTTCAAACACACACAGGTTTCCTAGCTTCGTTCACCACTGAATCAATTAATCAGGAACAATGTTCTTTGTTTCCAAATGCCAGTTGTGTTATCTCTAAATATGGAAATATATTGTGTTATTTCCAAATGGACTTGTTGATCTTAGAGTCCTTTTCCAACCTAAATAATTCCATGGCTTTATGAAACAGACAAGTAAAATCCAGTTTTCATTTTTATTTTAACCCATATTGGAAAATGCAGCTTTAGGAAAATGAAACATCGGGTCTTTGGTTTATGTAGGCAGACACCTGTGGGCCTGTGTGTCTATTTATATAAATATATGTATAGAAATCCAGATTTACTTCTCAGTCTAGTCCTGCACTCCCATCTCCGTGGAGCACTCCACTTGGATGGGAGCCATAGCTTGGATACAGGCAGTTAAGAATATCAATACTGCAGATAAATCTTCTTCCCTGATATTATTACAGACAACTGTTGGTTTAGATTTAAGCTTATTTAGCAGGATTGATTTTCCTTATGTTTCTTCCGAAACTTCCTCCCATAACTCCTTTGATTTTTAAAACTTTTTTTTTTTTTTTTTTTTTTAGCCAAAAGATTGCTTTCAACCCTTTAAACTTCTTGAGGACAGCAACGCTCTCCTCACCATCAGTCTTCTAAATGAAACAAAATCATTGATCTAAGAACATCTGACAGTACCAGTTAATGTATGGGCACTGCCAGCCTCGCTGGCTGGAGATGGGCAAAACAAATGAGCTGGGGAGGAGGAAATAAAGTCTAAAAGGAGCAAAGGAGGGGATGTGTGGAAGCTGACAGCGATGGGGCTCGATTTATAGCAGGCAGGCAAAGGGTGTGCGTGGCATTCTGTGAGCAAACAGTCAGCTAAAGGCACTGCAGGCAGAAAGGTGGTGCCCAAGGAAAGCAGGTGGTGAGGGCATGGAGAAGAGTTCACTGGGGGACAGTGTCAGGGGATGGGAAAAGGAAGGGCTTCCAGAAATGATAAAAAAGGGGAAAAATCGTGGGGACAGAAAGAGAATCATGAGAGGACAAAGGTCAGAACCAGCTTTTTGTGATACAGTAATAGAAAAGTTTTCCATATAAAAAGGCAGGGGGGGAAAGTGATGAAAATAAGAGCAGAGAGAAAGGGGAGTCACACAGCAAAAAGCAGTCGGGGATACGTCCTCAGGAGTTCTGAGGAGCAGAGGGGTTTAAGGAATGTGAGGTGTTCAGGCACGGAGAGTCGAAAGACAAACTCAAGGTGTTTGGAGTGGCAGGAAAAGTTACAGCTAATTATTAAAATTCAGAGAAGGCTCCTAACAGACTCCTGACTGCAGCATGGGCTCAGAAGGGGGGAAAACCCAAAAGATAAGAGTTTGCTGTTTGGGTAGTTGGAATGGGGAAGTTTGTTTTGTTTTAAAAAAAGAGAATGATGCAACAGGTAAAAGGAACTTTGAAGGATAAATTTCAGCACTGGGTGAATTAAATATCAAAAAGACTACACAAGTAATTAGCTTTCCACACTATACAGGGAAGTGAAAAAAATCTTCATAAAAGCTGCATCAAGAGGAGAACAGGAGTTAGGATATAAACTCCAAAGGACTGGCTGTAGAGCAATAGTGTTGGAGAGAAATACTGGGTGAGGAAAATAACTGGGACTCAGGGATTTTTCCTAATCAGGTCAAAGTCTAGAAGGGGAAAGGGAGGATAACATCAGTACTGCTTGCAGAGCTGGGCTTATACCTTTCTGTGACATATGGACTGAGAACACAGGGGAACACATCTGTAAAAACAAATAAATACTAAGTGACTGTTGGACAGACAGCTGGAGAAAGGGCTACCCTTTAAGCAAATAAGCATCTGGAACTCTCAGGCAAACAAGGCCTGGAAACAAGCCAAGGTAGGAACTACAAGGATATGAATAAATTCCACTTCTGAACCATTTTCCTCAAAAGAGACAATAACTATAAGGAGTCCTGTAGGAAGCCCCTAATCTGCTTTTTCTCACGTGTAACAACACCATTTTCATTCCACTAAGTTCAAGACACAATCAGGCCTATACAATTCTATTGTTTCCAAAATGATTATCTTTCACAGGTACTTGCTAAAAATTTTACTTGACTAAACCTACAGCTCCTTTTAGCACGGTGAGTTTTATCTATTGTCTATTTTAGTGCTTCAGAGCAGAAGGAAAAAAGATATTTTGTCTAAATAATCCTGACATTTTGATTCGTGTGCACAGATGGTTAGCAAATTTTGGAGTAGCCAAATCAGTTTTAGTGTTGCTGCGAAAAATCTTAAAAATCTCACTTGTCAGTGAAGGAATTGATAAACTGATCACAAAACTCATTCCACTCTGGTGGAATGACCCAAGCAGTCACATAAACTATTATTTTTGAATGAATAGACTTCAGCTTTACAAATTCCCTCTGCTCATATAAACTTCAGCTACGATACCAGCTCACACATATTGTGTAATTGGTATTAAATAGGGTTTTGTCTGCTGCAAATTGAATATGTTAAGATCTATAGTGTGTTATCACGTTTAATCCTGCTTTTAAAGCAGAACTCCCACAGATGCTGCAGGCATATTAACAGTGTGGGTTTCTGAACTCGTGGGATTACAGTGATATTCTGCAACACATCTAACAATTCCTCTATTTGTTACTCCTAAAATCAGCTCTGCTGTGCCAGACAAAGAGATCTAAAATTCTTGGTATTTCTGTTAAAATTCCACATTCCACAGGTGAGGAACTGAAATCCTCTATATACATGGAGTAAAAGGTCCTTTAAGACAAAATTTTGCCTGGCTGCACCACAAAGGTAATACCTGCTCATCTCTTCCTCACTGCCTGACCCCCAGTTTACATTCTGAATGACTTTTAAACTGAAAGAGGGAAGATTATATTGGATATTAGGAAGAAATCCTTCCCTGTGAGGGTGGGAAGGCCCTGGCACAGGGTGCCCAGAGAAGCTGTGGCTGCCCCTGGATCCCTGGCAGTGCCCAAGGCCAGGCTGGACATTGGGGCTTGGAGCAGCCTGGGACAGTGGGAGGTGCCCCTGCCCATGGCACATGGAACGAGATGATCTTAAGGACCCTTACAACACAAACCACTCCATGATTCTATGAATGAGATAACGATGATATTTCAGAGTCACTCTGCAATGAATACCACACGTAGAAATCACTGATTCCACACTCAGGTTTTTTGTCAGCTGGATGTCACAGAGTCAAGTGAGGTCTCCCAACACAGGCCCCCAAAGTTAATTTCAGAAAAGAGACTGATGCATCGTTTTGTATCTTGATCTGAAAGCAACTGTGTGAAGTTTCCTGAAAGTCTCTGTGTCACCTGCCAGCACCCAGTGTTGCAGCTAGAATTCCTTGGACAGTTAATGAAGTACAACATGCTATGAGAGAAGAGTGAGATCAAAGGAAATTTCCACGGACAGGTTCAGCAGTACATTTAGAGGAAAAAAAAAAATCAGGGAAAATACTCAAATTTTTAAATATCCATTACAATTGAAATCTGTAAAGAACAATCCTAATTTGATTTGAAGGCAACTGCAAAATTCCAGCTGGTGGGTTTCTTTGTTGTTGTTGTTTAATTGGAAAATCACATAGCCACTCCTGGCAATGATTGCTAATAATTATGTTCATACAGCTTCCCTGAATAAGTGGTCCAAGACTAGGTCTGGAGACATTACATTATCTTTGTTTAGCTTGTGCTTCCCTCAAGAGCCTTTGTTTGAGCCTCTCTTCCTTTTTAATTTCTCCTCTCCAGCTCCTTACCCAAATGTATTTGTACTAGAGGTGCTCCAAACTCTCACTGCTACTGTTTACTTTGTAATCCTGACCTTAATGTCTGTCGTAAAGTTCACACTTCATAGACCACATTGAGGAAGCATATTAACCTTCACTTCTTGGGGAAGAGAGCAATAAATTGTGAGTTTATGGCTTTTCTGCTGCTCGCAGGGTTTGGGTATTTGCTGTCTGCAGAAGCAGATGGAAGAAGCCTTTGGAGGATAAGTCTGCACTGGAATGGGTTTGTGGTGAGGATTTGCCAGCTGCAGTGAGAATTGCTGTTATTACCACGGAGCTGCTGCTGACCTTCTGAGCACAACCAGAGGCTGCCAAAAGGCAAGGGCTCACACTGGAGTTTGCATCAGGCTGGCCCAGATCAGCTGATCACAACAAATCAGGGCAACTAAACAAAGGGCAGGAAAGGAACAGTGACAAACGGGGGGAAAAAAGGAAAAGGACTGGCAAAAATGCAAGTTTGCTGTGTGAGCCTACTTGGAGAGCAAGAGTGCTGGGAGGAAAACCAGATGTGAAGGAGCAGCCCAGTGCCTTTGTGTTCCTCCCCAAATTCCCACTGTTGGGGCGATCATTTCTACTCACAGACCCTTTCCCACATTGTACAAGCGTTTCTCAGCTGCTCCCTGATTATAAAGCAGGCACGCTCTTGTTTTATGCACCACTGAAATGTGTTTATCTGGAGATTAAATAGACAACTTCATGTATTTCCTGACCTTGGTGGAGAGAAACAAAGCAATGAGCTCACCCCTCAGGAGCAAAGATAAATGTAGGAGCTGCTGCCTACTGCCATGCAGCGAATGCAGCCCTAATTATGTGATAAGTGGATGGACTCCGTGTTAAACACATTTTGCAAAAGTTCTTGAACAAAGTGCTTACACTGGTTATGCAGATAGCTTGCTGAAAGCCACATGAATACAGATTATTATGCACACAGTGTGAATCTGGATGAGTACAGCAACCACTGCTCTTCCAAACAATATTATTTTGTTGTTATGGTTTTGGTTTTTTGCTGAAGAGTTCTCTGTTTCAGTCAATGCACAGAATAATCACATTTGTTTTTCTTTCTTTGATATTATTCTACTCTTGAAATGCTACGGCAGAGTATTTGTTGTTAAGGTCATTGGTAATTCAGTCCTGAGTGGTGCTGAGCATTTCTCATCACATGAGGATCCTCGGGCCAGCTAATTCTCAGAAAAACTGACACACAATATTGAAGATGAAGTTAAAAAAAAAAAAAAATAACAAAAAGGGTAATTTCATTATCCAGATAGCCAGACTGTTTAAAAAGTCTTCCAGATGTCCTTAGTTTGGTTGCACCACAACACAACTCAGAAATATTAATAAGCCTTCTTCTTGATCATGGGCATTTTTCCAGGTTATTTGAAAGTGTTTAGAAGAGAGACAGACATTTGGAACCCTAATTGCACTGAGAGTCAAAGCAATCTACGCTCCTAAACCCATCTTTCTGAACTCCAGTGGGCAACAGCTGTCTTTGCAACTACTTTATTTAAAGTCCAATAATTTTTTAACATTATTTTTGACATCTAAAATTAATTAGGGAAAAAGAAGAGGGGGTGTCTACATGCCTGTTATTTAGATTTTTAGGTTCCTAAACTGCTTATGTGATTTTGAAATCTGTTCTGTAAATCACGACAACTCAGAAAACTCTGGATGTCTTGAGCTGTACCATGGGTGAGACCAATGACCAATTATTAACCATGAAGAGATGGTACAGTCACTGAAAATTTCATTTTTGCGGTGACAGAAGAATGCTCAAAATGTTCATTTAGATAATAGAATATTTGCTGCTATTTAGATGTTTGTTTCCTTTCTTAAATTCTGCCTCTCACATATGAAAGGTAACCAGGTAACATCTTTCACTTGCTTTCAAGGAGACTTTTGGGCACTTGGAGGAATGTCAAGTGTGTTAGTGAACTGCTGCAAGAGGATGAAGTGGAAATAAGGCTGAGTGAAAAGGTCAGTGCAAATATTTATCTGGTGTAGAGGTTTCTGAAGGTTAAGAAATGCTCCAGGAGCCTTTCTAGTATTTACAGCTCTAGAAAAAACCAGAGTGGCCACAGAGCTCCTCTCTGGTGATCCCCAGCCGTGCTGAAGCTGTGCTTTGTGCCAAAGTTTACTGACAGCTGGAGAGGCTTTGCCTTGCTCTGTCGAGTTTCTGCATGAATTCTGATCTCCCTGCATGCAAACTGTCTCACAGCCCAAAAAAACAGGAGCCAAATGGAAATTCCAATATGCATTCTGTTCCTGTGATTTTGCTGTAATGGTTTTATCCATCCCACAAAACTATTTCTCCTGACAAATCAGCGCTGGGGGAGTTTGATCCAATTTGAACAGGCTGCTGGAATTTTAGATTTGGTTCCCATCATTTTTAGGCCATAATGAAACTCTGATTCTTAACTGTCAGCCTGGCAGTGGCTTCTGATCTGCTGATGCTGCTCAAGCACCTCAGCCCTTCCAAGATCCAGCAGGAGAGAGCAGTTTGTGATGTGGGAAGAATCCAGCTTGTTCCATCCTCCCCGACTTGCTGAGCCACCCTGGCAGCTCCTGCTGGCTTTGTCTCTGTTCAGCCTGGTTTGCTCTGTGATTTCCATCCCAGCAGGGAAGAGGAGAGGGCTGCAGTCCTGGCCGTGCTCCCCAGCTGGGTTTTAGTTGGAGGACGGCACCTCTTTGGCTCTGTTTTCCACCCAGTTGTGGCTCTCATTAGAAATCTCTCCCAGTGGGAGGGGTTTGAAAGGGGATTAATCATCTACCATTAACATGATTGTGTCTAAAGCTGTGGTCCAGCTCACTGGAAGCCCTGCACAGAAAGGAACAAAATTAATTAAGTGTCCCAAAGGGCAGAATTTTCCCTGCAAGACAAGGTAAGAAGGAGCAGGGCTGCCTCTCAGTCCACAGAAGGAGAGGTGAGATTGGTTGGCTTTAAATCTGCAAAGTGAATGGGCAGATCTGCTCTGTGTTGGTAAGGTCTGTTTACCACAGAAAATAGAAGTATCATGTCTAAGAGAGACATTTTTGTAAAAGAACTGTGGAAACGTGATCCAGGAGAAGCCTTAAAATTGCTTTTAGCTCCGTATTTGTTCCTCAATATGGATTAGCCGACACCAAGAATCAAGACAGGGACTCTCCAAAGCTTCAAGGCCATTTCTCAACAGCGTGAGCTGCAAAATAAATCTCTCCAGATGGTGCTGTGAAAGTCCCACATCCTCTGTGAACCACGAGCAGAAGGAAGTGCAGATTGTCCTCCAGGGGCTGCTTTACCCAGGGGGTGACACAGCTGAGCCAGGAGACAGAGCTGCAAGTCACCATAAATCATGGAGACAAGCAACCTATCCACTTACAGGTCTCTGTAGGAACTGATGAATCATTTATTAAAGCTCACATTAGTCATTTATTACTCTTTTATAAACCATTTATCAGCTGGCATTCGAAATGGGAGCAAATCATATTTTTCACTTAAGACTCCCAGCACTAGTGTATCTCACATCTCACTATGGTGGTGGTCTGTCAAATTACACAAATTTTATTCCGTTCACAGGAGACAAGATCTTTATTTTACTGGAAAATTCTTTCTAAGAACATATATATTTAAAAAATTATACCAGGAAAAATGTTTTCCCTAAGCTTGTTCTCCCTGGTGTGAGAGATTTATTTCTATTCTACATTTCTTTGTCCCAGAAATGGATGGAATTGAAGGCAAGGCTGGAAGCAGCAGAAAGAGGAGCTGTATGAGGACTGACTGTTCCCTGGCCAAACGAAGTCTCTGTTTGTTATGTGCCAGTGAGAGCACTGTGACAAATCCCACTTTTCCAGGTTTGGCTGGGGATGGGCTGCAGTCCCAAATCTGTGGTGAAGGAGAGATGTGGCAACTGGGGGGACTGCAGAAAAATCACCCCCCTTCAGCCACCCCACTGCATTCCTCTCTCAAGTGCCTGACAGCATTTACCAAGGAAAGAAAACATATCTGATATTAAGGGAAAAGAACACATTAAAGAGCAGCAATGGAAGCTTTAAAAATCCAGGGCAGAAGATAAAGGCAAACAGAGTCAGAGGAATCTCATTTTTGAGCACACGCTCTGCAGTCAGGAATGGAGTAAGTAGGATTCACTGGACTATGCTTCTGGAGAAGGAAGAAAAGACAGAAAGGGGTCAAGTCCATCTCTTTCTGGTGTTAAAACTCTGGTTTTTTCTCCCTTAGGTCTTAGGGGATATCTGGGCAGAGCCAGGCCTCCAGGAACAGATACAAGGGGAGGATTTGCCAGCTCATGTCTCTCAGCAGATGCCACATTGTTAATTTTTCATCACACCACAGCCACAGCAAGATTAACTCTGACTAAAATCCCTTTTTTTTGCAGGATACAACACAGCTCTGCCACCCACTCCTAGTGACACACGAAAAGAATTCTCATTTTTTGTTAATGTTCTAGTTGTAAAAACAATACTCAGCACCATTAGTGTTCACTCAGTCCAGCTCATTCCCACCCACCTGGAATATCCTGCAGGATGCAGGCCAGGTATCAGATTTTCCAGAACAATCTGTGCCTGCTCCTTGCTTTGCTTCATTCCCTATTTTCACACAAGCAATCCCTTGCTGCTGAACAAAATTTGAGCCTAAAGCCTTCCCCTGCCAGAAAGGAAACTCCAAATTCCTTTGTGACACAAAATAGTAATTCACAAAATTAATTTTAAAACTTTTTCCCATTATAGAAATAAAGCTGTAAATTTTAAAAAGAGGCCACTAACTTTATGAGTATCTCTATTTTCAGTCTCTGTAATTTAAATCTGGCACAATATCCCAGCCACTGTGACCTTTTAAAAGGCAGACCTTGGTACCTCACCTGGGATTTCTGGAGTGACTCTTAAAATATTGCTCTTTTTGGCATTAAAGATGAAATTATGAAAACCCCTGGAGGGAACAGGGTACTGTTTGCACACCTGAATGGATTTTTACACTGCTCAGAGCCTATTATTAGCAGGAAGTGCAGATGTGAGACAGAACAAGGCAGATATTTTGGAAGCGTGTGGAGTGATGGGGCAGTAACCAAATAATGAACTGGGTCCCACAAAGCAATGTCTCCTTTATTGAGCCATCAAAGCACCTGGCACATGCTCAGAGCCTCGAGGGCTCCAGCTCCTGCTCTGCACTCAGTGCAAGAGCTGAGCTGGGTCACGGCCAGGATGCTCAGCTCCTCCTGGGCTTACACCCTGGGGATGAACTTCTCCTGGCCCAGGAGGGGGATGCAGGGAGGGAAAAAGGGTGGCTGGAAGGACAGAATCACTGGACAAGCACTGCCTCTTCCAGGACAGGGGCTTTTCACAAGATCAGGCAGGGATAGGATAAGGGGGAATGGCCTTTAGCTGAAGAAGTGTGGGTTTAGATGGGATATTCGGGAGGAATTCCTCCCTGTGAGGGTGGGGAGGCACAGGGTGCCCCATCCCTGGGAGTGTCCAAGGCCAGGTAATAAAATAAATAAAAGGAACTGCACTCTGGAACCAAAGCTGCAGATTTACTGAATTTGAGCTTTCTCCCCCAGAAGCTATCTTGAAAAATATTGTCTTTTTCTTTCAGCTCTAATTCAAATCAATAGCATTGCAACCTGTGGTATGCAACTGGTATTAAAATGCAATAACTAAGCACTTTGAGCAGAAAATCAAATAAAGTGGCATTAAATCAAGTGACAGACACCTCCCTCCTCTTACACCACTTATTTTAAACAGAGAATCTGGTCCTAAAGGGGCCTGGCACCCTACATTAAAGGCTGATTTTTCCTGCCTTCTTCATGGAATATGAATATCACTTAGCAAGGCAGAGGGAAGATTTCCGAGGTCATTAACATCTCTAAATGAAAGGTTCAAACCCACGTCAAACCATTAAAAAGAAAAAGAGATGGCTCTATGGAAAAGAAAATAAATGCAAGAAAAATATCTAAGAGCAGACTTTTCAAAGAAAACAAGATAACGCTGTCTCTTCACACCTCTTTCCTTTCCATGCTAAACCCCCAAACTTTCCAGGGTATAAAGTACCTTTTACTGTCACTGACTGCACTGAATTTATGAGCATTTCTGAATTTCCTCAAAAATTGATAATAACAATATATTTGTGGCTAAGCAGGCACATGAATTTTTGTGTCAAAATTACCAAATTATTAAGTCAAACAGAACATATAATTACACAAAGATTTCATCAAAATAATTCTATTGAAAGATATACAGAAATACTTCTTCCAGAGAAGAATTCTCCAGCTCTGGAAATTCAAGGAGGTAGGACTCTGACTGACATGAATTGCTATCAATATTGATTAATACAATAAATTCCTATTTCTAAAGACACCAGGCTGTCCTTGTACATTGTTATTTTCCAGAAGGTTAAAAAAAATACAGCATTTCAAAGACCTTTTAAGTATTGGTTGTCAGGAAACAGCTTTCAGACCATTAAAAGCCTGATCTAAAAGGTAATTTTAAGGGAATTAATAGTTTGATCATAGTCACTTAATTGTTACCTATGTACTTGAAAGGTTTGGATCAGTCTCTCCATGGTAATTTTTAGGTGACTGAAACATTACTGCCAAATTATTTTACTGAAGTAATTATACATATTCCCTTGGCAAAATTGTCATTGTTTCATACTTTCTTCTTCTTTTTTCTCTTTTTTTTTTAAACCCTTCTCTGTCATGTTTCAATCTGGTATTCACTTATTGTGCATTTATAAAAGAAATAATTATTCAAGTAAAATAACAGCAATTTGATTCAAAATCATCCACTGCCAAATTGCTAATATTAGACCAGGAAACAAATTTTAAAAAGGTAAAAATATACTTCAGGTTAAATAACAAAAACTTCTACAGCAACAGGCTTCCCTGTTCTTCTTCCACAATTATCTTAAAATCAAGATATCTCAGGTTAACATCTCAAAATTTGGGAATTTTTCCTTAAAAGTTTGCAGAGCCCCAAGAAACTTTTATAGCAAAACCCAATCTGGCTGACATTAGGTAAAACTTTTCAAACTCTCTTATTCTCTTCAGATACCAAAAAATCAGACTCACAGTAAATGCAGGGGATGGAAAGAACAGCATGAGCAGGGCAGGAGATTTGGTGGATGCAGGCAGGGAATTCCCTCACCTTGCTTTGGGGTTTATCAGAACTTTCCTGCACCCTTCAGCTGAATTCAATTTACAGGGAAAAAAACCTTTCCTTGCAAATTCCACCTGTAGGTTAAATTTGAAGCCTTTATGGCTGGAGCTTTAATTACAGAACCCAAACTCTGGCTGGCTCACAGGGGAAGAGCTGTAGACAGGAAAAAAATGTTGTTTTCATCCACAGCCCTGACCATCCAAAGCCTTAAGCTGTTTTTGCTATTTCCCCCCACAGGAGCAAAAGGAGAAAGTTACCACCAGCAAATTTATTTTACAGGTTTTCACCCTGCTATCCAATCTCTAAATGACATAATTTTTTTTTACCTCATGGTTGCACTGTGGTTTGGAACTGATGCACACACGTTTATTAATGTGAAAAAAAGAAAAGAGCAGCTCCAGGAAAGTCTGTCACACCGAGCTAAAAACATTCTGCACGTGTCTTCTTTCCTTAAGGAACATCTTTCTATTTAGAAACGAGCTAATTACAATTACTTGCACTGTTTTGTAGAGAACAGATGGCCACTTCTTACCTCCTTCTTGGTGAATTCTGGTGCATGGTCATTTTTGTCATCGATAAGAATGGTGGCAGTGGCTGTGCCTGTCAGTCCCACATCCATCCCACCCATGTCCTTGGCTTCTATAACCAGCTCATACTTTGGGCTTTCCATAGTCTGAAAAAAAAAAAAAATAAAATGAAAGGCTGAGAAAAAAAAAACCCACACAGACAACATACTATTTTTAATTAATATTAAAATAATAAATTAAAAATAACCCAAAACTTTATTTGGTCTAATAATACATAGCAGAGAAACAGCTCTGTTATCACAGTTTTCCTGAAACACGAGCACAGCTTTCTACGAGTTCAGCTGCTACCCTGGAAACCTCATTTGCAATCCAGAATGGAGGTGAATATTGGTAAACAGTACCTCATTTATCTTGTTATTTAGGAAGATTAGGAAAGAGGTAAGAAATGAAAATATACTTGCTCTTTAAGAGTAAGCTCTACCTTTAGTGCACCAATATTTAGTGACTTGCTTCATCAGTGTTATGATGGGTACATAATTAAATACTAATGTCACAATCTACATATAAATTCACTTTATTAAATCCCATTCTTTCTGGGTATTAACATTTAGACTGGTAATCTAAGTTTGCTCCACTGCAGGAAACAAAAAAAGGAGTTTCCAAAACAGGCAGAGACTTCCACTTATTGCCCAAAGCAAATGTGTAGAGTGGTATTAATGGTTTATATTGCTGACTGCCATGTCATGGGTACTTCTCTGGCTGCCCACCTACTGCAGAACCAGGCAGCACACGCCCAGAGCAAAATCCAGCTTCATTTCCTCCCCTAAAACACAACCATTTGTGGTCACAGTTCTGGAATGGGAATGTGCCAGCCTTCACTTGGAAACAAAACCATTTGTGGTCACAGTTCTGGAATGGGAATGTGCCAGCCTTTGGAATTGCCCCCTCTCCCATCAGGGATGGAAGTGTCTGAAATCTGGACTGGGGGTCAGCAAGAGCTCTGCCAAAGGGAGCTGTTCTCAGCATCAGAGCCTGCTCCCGTGGAACTCGTCGGGAATTCTGACGCGGATTTCTCTGGGAACTTCATGAAAATGAGGTTTGTGTGGCTGCCTCGAATGGAACCTCTGGCCAAAGCCCACGTGAGCAGCACCGCCACAGAGGGCACGGATGGGGAAGTGCTGCAGTCGCCTCTGGAGCCACACAGTGAGACCACTGCAGTGCCCAGGAACGTTCATCCAAACCTTCCTGGAGAAATAAACCTGCCTCCCGCAGGGAAAGCTGCAACAAAGCCACTGCTTTTGGCACCTTTTGGAACCGTGTCTGCAAGAGCCCAGGATTCCCATCCCTGACATCCCTCATCCATGTCCTTTGTCCAGCACTTTTCCAGGGAATTGGCAGCAGGGAAACAGCCCACCAAAGCAACCTCTGGGGTCACCCAACCTGCTCTGTGGCCCAGGGATTTGGAGGCTTTTCCCAAATAGTGAATTTTGCATTATGTATTTTTCTGGGCACATCCCACCATCTCTTTTTTTGGAGCACGTGTAAGAAGGAGATCCCAGCTCCTCAGTATATTGATTTTGAAGCATTTTTAGGCCAGGAGAGAAGCAACCACCTCAGTTGCTCATCAGATCAGCTATTATGAAACAATATATTTGCATGTAAAACCAACAAGTCAAGCCAGAAGATAAATTTTGTTCTAAAAAACATGTGGACTGCTAAGAAATCAGATGCCACTGCCACACAGGGGATCCTAAGAAATGTATTTCCTGAAGTTTTACAACATTATTCCACGAAATTCATCTCACAAGGCAGCAAACCAAGAAGAGGAATTTGATTTATAACTTCATAAAAATACACGCAAAGAAGTATTACTGACACATCTGCAACACAAACTCATGCTATGGAGGGGAACTAAATTTACAGTTTTCATATATATTTATTTTCTAAAGTGCATTAAAACCTGAATGAGACTTCTCTCCCCTCCCCTAGCTGCAACTTTTTCATTATTTTTGATTAGAAAGTTGTTATTATTGTATGGAAAACTTGCAAAGCCATTTATCACTTCATGTTTATAAGCCTCTTTGCTCAGAAAGAAGCCCATTTTTACTCACAAATTGGCCTTTTTTCCTTTGAAAACTGTCCCATTTTCTATTGAAAGCAACCCAATTTATACTAGAAATTGCATCTACTGCAGCAGAAATGTCTGTGACAGGAGTCCAATGTTTAAGCTCGCACAAAATGTGAAAAACATTGAATTTTGAGTAGTATTTCACATAATTATGAATATTTCACATTTCCCTGCTAGGCAGCACTTCCTACATCTCGTTCTGACACCAAATATTTGCTTTGTTAGAGGAAGCAGCTGCTAACAGATGCAAACCCTGAGCAGAGGCTTGTTCCCATCAGAGCCTCTCTCTGCACTCGCTTGTAAAGGACCTTTCAGAATTCTCCTGCTTCCAGCCCGGCCGAGTCAGGCAGCAGCAGGGATTGTTTGGAGCAGTGGGATTTACCACAATCCTGCATTTCTGCAGGCAGAGCAGGGATCCCTGTGCTCCCACCAGTTCCTCAGCGATGCCACTGCAGAGGGGCTGAGCTGGGAGGTCAGGGCTGCTCTAGAAGCTCTTGATGCCTTAAGTTTTTGTCTTTTTTTCTGTTCTGCTTTAGTGTGTAGTTCTCAGCTGCATATTAAGTATTACTGGGTTTTCTTTACAGGGCAGTCAGACACAACAATTCTCTCCAGATCAAAATTCCAGGAAAATCGTTCCCAACCTCAGGAAACCCAAAAGCACCAACAACGTCAAAAAGAGGAGGCCAAGCAAGGAGGATGGAACTTCATCATTCCCAGTGATTAATTGGCCAGTTCAGCTCCAGATGCAAATGGAGCAGAACTTCTCCAAGTGTGAAACCCCGTGCCCAGGCCCCTTTTCTGTGCCCATCTCGAGGCCCATCCTGGCAGGGCTGCAGCCGGGCTCTGGCATTGCCAGGCTGTGCCCTTGGAAGGCCTTGCAATAAATCCCTGCTTTATTCCTCTCATTCTGTCCGGCCTCTGCTCCAGCTCACACTGATCAGGCATCACTCTCACGGCATCTCCTCAGCATTTCCCTCTTCTCAGGGATCAATTCTTTCACCCCAGTGTGGTCTCTGCCTCCTTTTCTTCCCATCTTGTGAGGAATGAGTGCTGCTGGAAGGAGGCAGTGGAGGAGAACAGCCACCTTCCTTCCCCATCTCCTTCCCTGCCGAGCTGCAGGCGAGCAATAAATGCAGCACCCTCGATTTGTACCACTTTGGGACCCCACAGTGACTCAGACTTGTCAAACCAAGTCACTGCCTGTCACTAAACCCAGGCCTGCTCCTAAGTGACCTAAGCACAGCCTTGCGAAAGCAATCCAAGCAACACCACCTGGACAGCAAGGTATTAGTGACAGAAATAAGCCACAGCCCTCAACAAGTGGGATCCGCAGCTCCAAAGGATAATGGATTATTTTAATAAATGAACACCAAGTCGCTGCTGGTGTGGCTTATTATTTATCAACCGTGACTTTGTGGAGTGCGACACTGTTGAGAGGGTTTGTATAATTACAGCAGGAGAACCATTCCTTTCCCCATAAATTTTCCTTTTAGTCATTCAGCCACGGCAGGGGTGACACTGCCAACTTGTGTGGTTTGCTGAGGAGGTGAGCTGTGACCTGAGTGCTTCCCCTCTCTGCCCTCCCCAGCAGAGTTAACATTCCCGTCAGATCTCACTGCCCTGCTGCCCTGACAGAGCTGGCTCAGCACCACAGAGCTGGGAGAAGCCAGCAAAGGCACTTTTCCAGAGTTCAGCTTCCTGACAAAGCCAGCAGGATCTAATCACAACACGGAGAGACAAACTGCGGTGCAGGCACTCACAGGTGGAATGAGCCAAGGCAGAGCTTCTGGGTGATGCTGGATGAAATCAGATGGTGAGGGGCTTCTGCTGGATTTTAATCTTTTAATATTACAGATACAATGAAAAGCTATCAGTGAGTGAAGAGGAGCAAGCCCTGGCTGTCAGTATTTCACAGCAGCAGCAGTAACAGCCCAAGCCTTGGTCTGGCTGTAGGGCTTCCAAATTCAGCTTCCAAATTCACTGATGGCAGCACCATCAGTGCAGCAGAACTCAAAAGGTAAGGTAGAAAGCAGTGGAGCCACTTGGGTGATTGCAGGGAAGGTTTAGGGCCCTTGGGGCTGTGATTCTCTGCAGCAGCAGGGCTCCAATTACTTTCCCCAGGAATCCCCCAATCCAATATTCCTCCTGTGCTCCCCTGTAAAACACCCATGGATTGCATATTTTGGACACGGCATGCTCGGTACCACGGCACCAAGCCTTCCTTTAGTGCTTCAGTCCTCACCCAAAAAAATAAATATTGGGGAGAATAGAAATCCCCAAATTCACAGAAAGCTGCTAAGATTAAACAGTGCTTGGTAAGCAAACAACACAAAGAACATTCAAAAATCCTTACAAGGGTTTTAAGGATCCTTTCAGTACCAATTATTAATAGAGAGTTTTCTATTTCATGGATATCTGTATTTCTGTAATGATGCAACAGTGCCTCAACTCTTCTATTTATAATTCTGTTTATAAACTATGCATAACACTGTATCAGGAGTGTGCTGCCATATCATATTTGGGACTAATGACTTTATAATATAATGCTAACCAGAAAGAAAAATTCTTCGGATTGAAATAATTTCAGTTGGTGCTAAATAAATGCTTGTGTTCATTTAAGATGATAATTGCATATAATACATACTGAATATGTCCTATTAAGACATAATCAATGTTCTTGTTGAGTAACAATATCAACATTGAATCTAACATTATCCCAGAGTAAGCTTGTCAGGATTTTGACAAATGTAAAATTAAAAAAAATGAAGCAAAGTGACTATTAGCAGCTCTAACAGACATAATGCTTTGATAATTATAATATCAGCATTTATTTTAAATGCCAGTTGCTGCTGCTTAAAAAGGGTGACATACACAGAGGCTTTGCATTCAGAGCTTGAATTACAGTTTGATGAATAGAAAAACCCAAACTATTTTGTAACATCAATCCTCTTTAGCTCACCAATTTCCAATTTCTTTCATATCATAAAGGAAGGACTACAGTTTAATCACTGTAATAATGTACTTCTCTTATGAAAAAAAATCAATATCTATTTACTACCTGTGGGAGACATGGAGTCCATGGGTTTATCTGGAAGCAAAAGGAAGACTAAATTTCCTCCTTCAGCAGTAGCCATTAAAAAAGGAAAGAAGTTGCTCCAAAGTGCTTGATAGAAAGAGGTTTCCTGGCCAGAGTTTTGTTTTCCATCATGAGGAAATCTGTGACTATTTAATATCTAGGATGTATAGGATCAAGGCTTTAATTCTTTATAAATTATGCATTTATTTTAAACTATACATAAATTTACACATTTAGTTCTTCATAATGCTGGCCTAACCATAGGGCTGGTGTACATGGATGAGTTTGTTACGTTTTACATGAAAATACAGGAATTTTATGTGCATATTTTCAACAGTCTGTAAAATTATAAGGTTTGATGCACAATTTAGGATTTGGAGTTGCCATTGAATTAATATCACTTTGGAGAAGGCTGTACACACATGTGCATCTTGGTTGTTAAATATAAATATAAATGCCATTTAAGGGAGTTTCCTTACATGGATAATGATATTAATAAGAATTTCTCCTCGGGTAGAAATCACCAACCTCTAGGACAGAACAGGTATTGATGCTCGGGTTTAGTCTGAGATATTTTCCTTTAAATTATTATTGTTAGTTAGGCTAAGCCCAGAGAAGAGAGGAAATATTCAGTATTCTAAAGAAAAACTTTAGTTGTTGTAAAAGACACAACACCACTGAAGCTGGTGCACCTACACAGGTTTTTACCAGACAGAGATATTTCCCTTCATAACAGAGGGATGTTGATCTGCAACAGCTACTCACTAGGTACTCATGGCTTGGGAAAAAGATCATTTTCCATGTCAGCTGTGCTAGAGGTATAAAGTACTATAGTAATTTTTAGTAGCTTTGTAGAATAAGAACCACAATGTCCCAAGGAAAATACTTGCTGTCAAATATACCGAAATCACCATTTTCTTTTTAAAACACAAGTTATGTTTCAGCTTTCCTCCTGGACCAATGTTTGTCATTTCTTTTTTTTTTTCAGCGAAAAAAATCACTTGTTCCTCATAATTAAACAGTGCTGCAGAAATCTTTCACTCCAGTGTGAAAGCATCAATTATTATGTAACTTATGCTGATTTTAGACCACTTAATCGCTCTGTTATTATCCCACCCTCAGAGGTGCCAGGAATGCAAAGACAACGCTCAGCTCACCCAGACCCTGTGTCAGCAGCAGACCATGGCTGGAGAGAGTCTCTGCTCCCCAGAAATGGGCTTGAATAGAGAAAATACAACTGCATTACGGTCTGTAAACAATTACAGAC
Organism: Picathartes gymnocephalus; assembly: GCA_013390045.1. Classification (NCBI taxonomy): domain Eukaryota; kingdom Metazoa; phylum Chordata; class Aves; order Passeriformes; family Picathartidae; genus Picathartes; species Picathartes gymnocephalus. The sequence continues at coordinate 300,913 of WEKY01037145.1, forward strand.
CCTGATGTGAGCAAACCTTCCCTGTGCGTGTGGTGGCACTGACTGTCCCCTCCCAGGGGCTGCAAAGAACACACAGCCATCCTTGTTGGGCCAGAGCTCCTCTGGGCTCAGCATCCACGGTGATTCCAGAGCTCAGAATTCAGGACAATCCAGAACGCACAATTCATGGTGATTCCAGAGCTCAGGGTCCATGGCAATTCCAGAGCTCAGCATCCATTACGATCCCAGAGCTCAGAATTCAGGACAATCCAGAACGCACAATTCATGGCAATTCCAGAGCTCAGCATCCATGGAAATTCCAGAGCTCAGGATCCATGGCAATTCCAGAGCTCAGAATTCAGGACAATCCAGAACGCACAATTCATGGCAATTCCAGAGCTCAGAATCCACAGCAATTCCAGAGCTCATGATCCATTACAATTCCAGAACTCAGAATTCAGGACAATCCAGAACGCACAATTCACGGCAACTCCAGCGCTCAGGATCCATTACAATTCCAGAGCTCAGCATCCATGGCAATTCCAGAGCTCAGAATTCAGGACAATCCAGAACACACAATTCATTACAATTCCAGAGCTCAGAATTCAGGACAATCCAGAACGCACAATTCATGGCAATTCCAGAGCTCAGAATCCACAGCAATTCCAGAGCTCACGACTCATGATAAATTCAGTTTGCTGGAGCTCCCCTGCCCTTCCTGCAGCCACAGGATTCTTTTGGGAGAAGAGCTTTGGATATCATGGCACAGCTTCCTTGTGCTGCATCAGAATCCCCCCTTTCACAGAGCCTGCTCCAAAGAGAACCCTCTGAGTATTCTGGTGCTTTAAAAGGTACCCGGCACTGCTCCTGTTCCTTATTGACTCTAAACCCACCACTGATATCCCCCAATTTTTGGTGCTGGCTAGAAAACACTGTATGTCATCCACATTAATGAACTATACCCCAAAAAAACCCATGGACGGACTAAGTTACATAATTTCCCTGGGTCCTGAACACTGCAACAATGCTAGAAAGCAAAAAAATTCCACAGGTTCTTCCATTAAAATCAGAATATATGGTTGGAGACATCAAGAGTCTGACTGATAAGTGTAGGAGGCACCACTCTCCCCTGTCCTGATTATTACACTTCTAAAAAAAAAATATTACAACAATCTGCCATTAAGTTATGCTTAATTATATTTACAAAGGTAACGATTTGAACAGAGCATATAACAAGAGTTGTGTCTCAGAATAAACAAACATCTGCATCGGGACACCTGGCTGGATGAGGGAAGGTAAGAAGCAGTTCTACTTTTTCAACAGGACTTTCAACCTCGTTGCCTCCACCAAAAAAATCTCGAGTGAGCTGTCAGGAGCACTAAAGATAAGAATTCCCTTCTGGATTACAAATATTTACTTCAACAAAGCTTTTTTGCTTTTTTTTCCCCCCCAAATCACTATGTTGTAGCAAATGTTCATTTTGACAAATCAATATATTTCCATAAAAACTGGCCTCCTGCAACACGCAATCAGCTCTATTTGCAGTGTTAATTATATATTTCATTTTAACAGTCACAATTTGCAATTCAAATAATCCACAGGCCAAAAGGTATTTGCTGGAAAAAATGGTCAAATAATTTTCAGCCATTAACATATTAGAGTTGTACAATCTGTTTGCAGACAATTTGTGAGGAGAAAGGAGGGCAAAGTTATTCTAATAAATTATTAGTTGCAAATTATTGAATTATTCCTAGTCCCTGCCGTAGGCAGAAATGAGTTTATTTAAATCCAAACACATGAAAGGAGAGACAAGTTTCTGCTACACAGTAACCTCAAATGGCTTTTTAGTAGCGACAGCTTTTCAGATATCTCTATACAAAAATCCCTGTGCCAAGAGAATTCCCTGAGGATGTGGAGGGTGTAAAGGTCAGACAAAATGGATCAGCACAGAGATGAGAGATGGAGTTCTGCTGGAACTCAGAGAGGAGAAATCAGGAGGACCCCAAAAGCGTTCAAGCCTGAAAAGATTCTCGGGCCAGAATAAATCAGCACAGCTCCACTGACTTCAAATGGACTTCCCAGGTTTATTCACACTTTTATTAAGCTTTAACTTGCCCAGTTTGTGAATGAAAAACTGGCAGGTTCCCATAGGTTGGTATTCAAACCAAAGCAGAACTCAGGGTGAGGGGCTGCTTCCAAAACATCATGGCACCAAAACCACGGCAACCCAAGGTCCCAGAACACACACTGCAAAAAAGTCCCCAAATTCCCCAAAACAGGAGGATGAGTGTGGATGCTAGAAAAAGCCTGAGGAAAGAACTCAGGCATGTTTAGAGCAGGCGAGAAAGATTTCTCACGGTTTCGCTAGTATTGTTTATGAAACGGTTTCTGAAACTATGAAAACATGGTCTTGCAGCTGCTGTGATAAAACTATTATTAGTTAACCAATAGTTGTATATTGTGTTCATCTTTCTAACCAATAGTACAATGCCTGTACACAGGGATTATAAAAGATGTGTAAGTTTGAAATAAAGTTAGTTGGAGCTTGATCTGCGTTCTGGGAGTTTTGTCTTGTTTCCCCTGCTTGATAGCAGGAAACAACCACAGATGAGGGTGATTCTTCCTCCCTCACTGCAGGTATAATCACATAAAAATTAGGGAAATCTGTCCTACTCACAAGAGGGTGCCTATGTTTGTGCAACACAGCCCTGGACACTGGTGACAAGTTCATGAACCCACAGGGGGCCAACCCATGCTGTGAATATTTCACACAGAGGGAGCAACAGCAGCTGAGCAGCACTGTCCTCACTTTCTGGGGACAAATGGCTTTCCCAAACGCTGTGGCCAGGAGTCAGTGCCAGTTATCAGTGATCTCACTGATAAACACACATTGCACCTGCAGCCCCACACCAGGGCAATCCTTCAGTGAGCCAAGAAACACAAGGCTCAGCATCAAGCAGCTTTCCCCCGGCTTGAGTTTGCTCCTCCCCGAGTCTCATTCAGCCTCAAGAAGCCTTGAAGTCTTTCCTTCAGGCTTTGGTATTGAACAGCCCTGGAGTTTCATCTCCTTAAGGTGCCAAAAAGCAGATCTGAACAACGCAGAGGGAATGGGTTTATGTCGAAGGAGGGCAGGGTTAGATGGGATATTGGGGAGAAAATCTTCCCTGTGAGGGTGGGGAGGCCCTGGCACAGGGTGCCCAGGGAAGCTGTGGCTGCCCCTGGATCCCTGGCAGTGCCCAAGGCCAGGCTGGACAGGGCTGGGAGCAGCCTGGGACAGTGGGAGGTCCCCCTGCCCATGGCAGGGCTGTAATGGGATGAGCTTTAAGGCCTCTTTCAACCCAAACCATTCTGTGCTTCCGTGCAAACTTGGAGCAGTTCAACTTGAGGTTATTTGCAATATTTTTGTTGCCTTGCAAACCCAGGTCTGAACCAAGCAGCAAAGCAGGGCACAGCTTAAACCCCGACACCGCAGCCCCCTGAGCTCCCAGACTGCCCTCCCTAGCACACAGTTCTGAAGGAATGCATTGCAGGAATCTCAGTGAAACCCAATGCCGATTATTCTACGATCTTCTGTCATCGAGCCATCCATCATCTCACCAGAGCCGAATTTAGATTAATCAGGTTTATACCTCTGAGACCTGCCTGGACTCCAATGCGACACTTGCTTTAATCTACATCATCATTCCAAGACACCACAGACCCACACAGAGTTTTTCTTCCCCTTTTCATCAAACAGCAAATCCTCCTGGATGTTCGGCCAACTCAAGATCACTGAAATGCACCCAGCTGACGAGAGCAGTCCCAGGGAAGCTGCCTGACCCCGTGCCTGGGCAGGGTTTGTGTGCACTGCTGCTTCAGCTCTGCTCAGGACACAGCTTTGGAAATGAACTTTGCCACTGTTCACACTTTTCTCTCCACGCTGTATCACTGAGAGGCCGGCAGCTGGACTGCTTCCAGCTGGCATTCAGCTGGAGGGTGTGCCCTGGGCCTCACCTCATTCTCACAGTCCCAAAGGCTGTGACACCACAAGGGTGTGGCACTCACAAGACAAGGATGACCCATCTGAAAGGACCTCTTGCAGAGGCTTCTCAAGGAGGTTCTTCCTCCTTAAACCCAAGCAGCAGCTCTACATCCTCACCACCTCAGCATCATTCCCGTGCCCTGTTTGCACTGGAGGATGTGAATAAGGCTGTTTGCTAAAACAAACCAGCCTGTGACAGCATCTTTGCACAGCAGCTGAAGATAAAAAATTTCCATGAGTTTCAATTTATAATCATCTAACCCAATATTTTCTGCCTAGGCAATAAAAGACAGTAACTTTTGTGATACCTGCCTAATGCCAAATTTTTAGATGATGTGTTATCAAATGAATCAAAATGCAGCTTACTGGGTTAACATCAGAAATCACATTCTCACAAATTAGGCCCACTTAGATTATATTTCCCTCCCTAAACATTCCAATTCCCCCAACAGAAAGCGATGTTCTAGAGGTCAGGACGGAAAGTGTGTTTCTGCCGTGTAATCTGCTTTGCAAATTTTTATCAGTGGTCAAAATGCCCAGAAAACTCAATTACTGACTTGTTGTGACAACCACACATCAGCAGATCCGGGCAGACAGAGGTTATTTCTAAAATTAGTATCTCAATGCAAAAAGCATATTCTGTGATTCCAGATGTGCACCCTTTGCTTGATGCTTATATTGTTAAATATTAATGGAAGCACTGTCTGTTATTTCAGGCAAATTACCAGGGGCATAATAGTCTAGTTAAATAGGTACACTGTCAGGTGGAGCTGGAGGGGAAAAAAAGCCTCTGTGTCTGTTTGAATATCTCATTTCAACATGGTATTCTAATCAAAATAGTCATCAAATGTTACTTTTAATCACTATTATCCTTTTTCCTTGAACTTTCATTTTTTATGCAAATCGGATTTTAGAGTTTAGTGTTCTATTGCCAGCAATAATTCCAGGTAGCTTTTGAAAGAGAGGACCCTGCTGAGAGTGTAATGAATCAGTAAATGATACCAACTTTGCTCGTGGACAAAAATAATTCTAGTGGCTGCATTTACACTCTCATTGGGTTGTACCTGCAGAATATCAATTGGCCTAATTCTAAATCATCCAAGGGAAAATGATGCAAAATGGATTTCAATTACACTATTTCTGTTTTACCAAAAAGCTTATCACACTATGAGGTGAAAAATCAACCCCTCTATAGGATTTGTGTTCTGATGAAAGATGTGACAATGTAATTTTACATTTAAAATTTCTCCAGTCAATTTCATTCTTTTCTTTCTTACTCCTACGTATCTTTTTATCACTTCCTTTCATGACAAAAAATAATTAAATGCCTTTTTTGGAAGCCCTGTACTTTCTGCTTTGGTTAAAAAGTTCTGTTTTTGCTAAACTTTCACAACCCCACTTTTATTTTCTAAGAGCATCTGCCAACCAAACAGGTCCCCACCATCATCCTTAAGTCAGGCTTTGTCTTCTTGCAAACAAACCAACATTTGTAGGTTATTCTCCCTTTCAGACTTAGCCTGTCACTGCCTCATGCAGATTTTGCTCTGCAGTACAGTTGCTTTTGTGAAACAATAATTTACATGACAGAAAATATAAGACAAGTTGCTCAAATAAGAAGAAATAATAAACTTGGCTTCCCTGCTGTGCTCATGCTACTCAATGTCAGAAATTTCTGGAGCCCTGGTGCTCTATAAAGTAGTTGTATATACAACTTTCCTTCAGGAGAACTCCCAAGGCACACTGGAAAGAAAAATAAATTCTTGCTAATCTGCCGAATTAAGAAAGAAATAAAGATAAGAGTTAATGACTGAGAGAAACCTAGAGGTTTTGTACTAAAGGAGGACAAAGTGCAGTTAAGTGAAGAACACGCAGCACCATGAGGCAGAGGGGAGGTGAGTGCAGGGGGTGGGATGCAGGAGGACGTGGCGGTGAGCAGAGGTCAGGGAACTGCAATGGAGAGAGCTCAGGAAGAGTTTTGCAAACTCCAGGTCCCATTTCCAGGCAGTCCTTGCAGACTAAAAGCAGTAAAGCCAACAAAGGGGAGGACGGAATGGGAGGCGCTGGGAGCAGGAGTGGGAGGGAAGAACACCTGAGCCCTTTGAAGAACTGGGAAGAGACATCCACAACGTTACTAAAAGGACTTTTCAAAGGCAGGAGGAGCTGAGCTGTGGGTCTGAGCAGCACTCCCACACTCAGCCCAGCTCTGGCAGCCCTGTGCCACAGCTTTCAGAATCACAGCCCTGTCCTGCTCCCCTCGGTCCCTGCTCTGAAGGGGAAGGATTTGGAGGTTGCTGCTTGTCCAGAAGCTCACTGTGCTCCCTGGGGGCACGGACTGCTCCTAAACTGCACAGTTTGGGTGTCCCAGCTGTGCCAGAGCCACCTGCAGCTGCTCTGGAGAGAAATGTGCTGGCTCCTGGGTGCCTGGAGGGCTGAAGGGACCCCACATCCCTGAATCCCAGCGTGGATGTGCAGCTCACACGGCACGCACAGAGCTGCAGCACAGACAATTTCTGCTCACGCTCAGAATGGTTTGGTAAGCAACTCTGGCCACAAGCAAGGCAAGAGCATGAGAGCAACTGGGTCAAAATCCTCTCAGCACAGCCCATCTCAGACACACGCAGAGAAATCTGATTCTGTACTGCTGACAGCTCATAAAGATCTGCAATTAAACCAAATAAATGACCGAGGCATCTTTTCAATTCTTTGCGGATTGGCATCTCCTGTGTCTGGAATGTGCACCGTGGAACCTGAAATTTGTATTTCAGGGCATCCTCCAACACCCACTGGTCCAACAGGACATTTGATGCTGACCTCAACCAGTTCCAGATCTAATTCCTGACATTTCTGCAGGCCACAGATTGCGTGAGACTCTGGATTGCCCTGCAACCTTTACTGAGTCCAAGAAACTTTTATTCACATAATAAATTTATATGCACAAATCTCCTGCTGAAACCAACGCTGAGATGCAGGATCAGGTTCACGTGCTGGAAATACTCCAAAACACTTTTGTAAAATGGGAATCAAAGCAGGCCCAACAACCATAGATCTAATGGGATTTAAATATAATTAATATTGAATACCAAAAATTATGGTGTATAATCATAATGACAATTCAAGCTTAACAAAAGCAGCACAGTAATGAATGAATTAAAAGCAATACACTTTCTCACCCTCAACGGAAGTGTTTGAAACTATGTTTTAATACAAATCCACTGTTTGAACTGAGATTAACAAACATTAGTCTCATTATAAATTTTAATATTATGTGCATAAAGTTTATTGAGAGAGAAAGAAAAGGAAGAATGAAAATTTCAATTTCAGAAGAAAACTGGAAAATTGAATTTTCTTAAAAGCCTATCTGGGTCACTTTAAGTTAAACAGATTTCCAGGGGCAGGAAATGCTGAGTTAACACTACAACAATTGGAAAGGAAGCTCCAAGTGAAACAATTAGCTTAATAAGCAGATGGAGAAGATACTCCTAAAATTACTGCCTTTGTCTAATGTTCAGCATCTTAAGCTTGATTTATCAAAGCAGGAATGCAATTGCTGGTGAAATGTGAAATAAAATTGATATTTTTAGATAGACAATGTTTTAGAGCAGAAATGTGGTACACAACAGAGAGTAAAGCAGAATAAAAAGAAATCAGCACCTAGGTTTCTTCTCTGGGATTCAAGGGCTGGCAACAGATAATCAGGAAGAATTCAGTTATTTCCAGTGTTCTCCCTCTCCCCAAGCTCTCTACTCTCTAGCTACCCTTGTTTCAAAAATCTTATTGGCCTAAAAATGTGGTTTTTTTTCTTGTGAAGGAAGACTATAAGAGAGTGTCAGAATACAATGAGTTTGGACTCCACTGATTTCCCTGGAGCTGAGGTTTTGACTTGGTTATAGGCCAGGGTAGGTAAATTGGGTTTATAATATCCATGGAATTTATCAGACACAATTTTTTCCCCCAGTGATTCTGATTCCAGGTGGTGAAGAACAACATCAAACAGCACCAATCTGAGAGGTCATTCAGATCATTCATCATCTTGAGTATTCCACTGAAGCCTCCCTACACAGAGATAACCAACACCTCATTATTTGGGCCATTATGGAAATTTCCCTTACAACACACTTAGGGAAAGGAACAGTTTAAAGGAAAATGTCACAGCACCAGGAAAGGAAAATATGCAGCTTTTAAAAAGCCTCCAAATAGTGGCAAATTACAAAGCATTTTTTGATGATACCTGGCAGATTGAAGGATTATGTTGAGTTCAATCAATGTTTTTGAGACATGGTTCCACAGAAACCAAGCCTTTTAACCAGAATTTTATACAACTGAGACATTCCTCCATCAATATAGAGACCAGACGATTGATCCCTCAGTTAGACAGAACGGAGTATTCTCCAAAACCCACATTAAAAGAGCATCACATCCTGCCCTTAAAGTTTATTTACAGATGCTCTGTTTACCAAAGGTCAGCATACTTGGTCCTGACAGCATCCAGAACCTCTCCCTGCAGGGATCAAAGGAAATATTATGGGATCTTTGATGTACATGGAACTCCTTTTTCCAGTAATCCCAAAAACAAGTGGCTAAAAATAAAGGCATCTCTGAATCTAATTCTGTCTTCAAAAGGACCTACTGGAATGTGCAGTGGGGACTGGGCCAGGAGGGAAGGATAAATCCAGCAGGTGCCCACTTTGTACTTGCTGTTGGTATCCAGTCCCTTGGGAATTCACGTGCTGCTCTTCCATTCACTCCTCTCCCCACACAGACAAGAAACCAGGCAATGCAATTTGATTATAAAATGGGGTCTCTTGGTTACAGGTGGAAAAGGGACGGGAGAAAAGCTCACACAGAAATCCATACTTAGAGCGACTTGTACTGCAATAAATCCCATGTCAGCACCTGTATGGGTTCATGTCAATCAATGTGGTTAGGAAATAACAGTTTAGGTTAAGGAACTTTGAAAAACCCAAAGGTTTCATCCTCACAAGTGCCTTTTTCAGCAGCACCTCTTTCCCCAAGCCTTGCACGACAGCAAGGACTCAGCTACCAAAGGACACACTAATAAAATTTGACAGTGTTCCTCTTGCTGTGCCAGCCACCAGTTTGGTGTGCAGCAGGACACCGAGAAGTGGTGAAATGTGTCCTCACAGGGGGATCCTGGTGTCTGCCATTAACACCCATTAGGTGGATGCAGCAGCACCCCACGGGTGGGTTAACTGACACAGGGATAAGTGGCATGACTCGAGGTCATGCTGAAAATCGCTGCATCTACAAGCAGATTGAGAGGGTTCCAGTTCCCAATCTGGAGCTCTTAGCACTTCCTCCCTTTTAGTTATAAATGAAAGGACTGAGACTCCCTCCCTGTCTGTAGAATGACTGCACAACTCCCTGGATGGCTGCTGCACCGACCCTCGTGTCCCTGCCCTGCCTCTCTCAGCCCCCTCGCTCCCTGGCTGCCTCCAAACCTGCAAGGTCGTGTTCCCCACAAATCCAACATCACAGGCAGAGGAAACAGCATTTGTCCTCCTTGTTCCTGCTGCCGTGATTTCTGCGTTTCAGTGGTTTTCTTGTTTGAATATTCTTATCTTCAGTGAGTGTCTCAGTAAAATCAAGGGTTTAATTACCTCGGGAGGCAGCAGGGATGTCAGGGTTTCAGAAGAGGTCAGCTGCTGACTGCTTGTCACTGAGTCCCTCTAATTGGAACATTTGCCTGAGAATTTTAAAGGCAATAAGCTTTATAATAAGATATTTGCATTTCTAGTTTGGTTTAGGTGTATCTTTGCTTATTAGACCTTCTGAGGAAACAGCATTCACATGCTTATTTTCCTGAGACTAACTTTAAGCCCTCTAAGCCTCTAGGGATTTTGTCTCCATCATTTAGTTGGTATTTTGATGCAACAGGGCTCTCTGATGCTCACACAAATTTTGGGGTATAACTATTCAGATGCAGTTTTTATCTGGAGGACAAGAGTTGAGAGCTTCACTTGGGAAAAAAAAATAAGAAAAATAAAATCAAGATTCCTAAGCCACTTGCCCTAAATTTCTCAATGGCCGAGTGACACACAGCTATTCCCTGAAGAATAAAAATATTCTGGTATTAAAGAGATCATCACACACACTTAGAAAATACTCTGTGTGTGCCAACCTTTGAAGGCCTAAGGAAAGATCTCTGTTATTCATGCTACTGTAAGCTCTGTGTACCTTCCAATTCTTTATACAGAAAGCTTAATGGCCATGGATTATTTGCCTCATTGGTTATGGTGCTAGGAAATAAAACAATGGGAAATATTCATTATAATGCTCCCTTGTATTGAACTTCCACTTGGCTGAAGTCTTAAAACAAGCTGCAAGGAAAATTAAACCTCAGAAAAAAAATGGCAGGTTTATTTATGAACGTGAGAGACAAACTAACAGCTCTATTCCTCTTGGTTTGCAGTGGTTATACTGCAAGAGCTCTTTGCTCTGGGCTTACTCTGTCTATCCAACAGGTTTTTGTTCACTTCTATTACTAGGTGGCAGCCTAAGAACAGAAACTGGGGGCATATGGGAGGTGAGATTACAAAAAAACCCAGCAATAACAACAAAACCACCAAATGACTGCAAAGAATAAAAAAAGAAATTCATTGTCATATTCAGTATTTCAAGAAGAATCATTTGTATTGTTAAATGTGAAGGTCTTAATAATTAGAAAATTCCAAACAGACTGACTAAAGAGTAATCTCAGAAAAAGATATTAATGGAACAAACGTTTTGGCTGAGGCCTATTGAAGTGAAAATTCACCTATAATTTCTACATCAGTTATTAGCAATTAAGGCAGAAAACTTTTGAGAAACATCTGCAATATATTTTGACAAAGCCAATATCAAAATGTCACCTCAAATGGTACAGAAATATTCATTTATTATTTTATTTTATTGTGGCTAAAGATCACAGTTGATTATAGTTTGCCATGCGGAATCAATAACATCAAACAGGCAGAACGATCCCTAAAAGCCTTAAATTATGCTTGAGTAGCTAAATATAGGCTTTAAATGAATGCATGTGAAAAGTGTACATTCAATATCGCTGGATACTGACAATTTATTAGCTGAATATTCACTAATTACCTTTTCTGACATCCTAATGGCCAGTGCTTTCTGCTGTCAATAAGCTGTGGCTGTAATCCCAAAATGCTGCTCTAGGTCAACACTGAACTAAATCCACATCACTCAGTGAAAGTGGTAAATGACTCCCCTGAAACTGGAATTCCTCAAGCCCTGCTTAGTGCATTTGATGACTGTCTCATTAATAACACAGCAAAAAACGCTTCAGGGATTTATGGTGGCAAGAACTGATGATTAAATCCTTTTTTTAGATTTAAGGGTGGCATGAAAGTGCCATCTGAGATCCAGGAAGAGCGATAGGGATTTCGTCTTGCTTGCTTCTTCCTGAAGATAAGGTGACTTCTTTCCCAGCACTTTTACATTTCATCTCTAAAGTGAATTAATATTTTTAAAGGCCAAGCTTGTGGTTTCATTTTTCACTTTGACAGGTTCTGAAATGCAGATAGATTTTATATCATATAGAATATTTCTCTTGTTTTAGTTTAGTCATCGTTTGTTCTCATGCCACAGAACAAACCACTGACTTTTCAAATGACCCTGTAACAACACAAGATCAGAAAACAAACCTGTTCCTGTCCAGCTGGGAAATCACCTTCTCATCTTGAGGAAGCTGCTTTTTGTTCTTATTTTTTTCCTTTTCCAGCAGCTTCTTTTTAATCTATCCTAGCAAGGGGTTTAACAACAAAGAATCTCTTTGAAGAATCCTGTTGAGATTTATAATAGTGAAAAAGTCTTAGCACTGAAGTTCAAAGGTGACACGATGACAAAAGTGCTTGTCTCACCTCTGTCCTTTCATTTTCCTATTTGGTAATTATTTTGGGGGGGTTGCCATGCTAAAACAAAACACAAAATGCTGAGATATAAATAATTACAATATGTAAATATAGATGCCTGTAGATAAAACTCTGATGCAAGGGAAGAGAGGGAACCCATGGGTTGTAGGAATAACAAATGTCCTTATGTACATCAGGCCACAGGAGATGGAAAACACTTTTTAGATAATAGATTTCCTATTTTGAGGAGAATATTGCTTTATTTGCCACAGAAAAAGATACCTTGCCTTCACTTTGGGAAAGAACTTCCCGTTTTAGAAAAACTTTTGCCTCCCAACTGCCTGGATCGCCCTGGCGTGTCCAGGGCAAGAACTGATGACATCCAACCCTGCTGAGGTATTGAACTTGCACTTGTTTTTGTAGAGCTGCAGGTAAAGACTCTCTGACAAAACAAGAAAAATTTGTTTATGAGGAACCTGTCCATATAATGCATGCAGAGGTGCAAAGGAGGTGCCAGTGAGGTTTATCTAACACATGCATTAAAGCATTAGCATGAGTGTGCTGACTATGCAGAAGATATAATTTCTTCATCTGGAAACTTGCTCTAAGTTCTGCAATCTTGATTTTAAATTAGCTATTAAATTATAATATGTGGTTTACTAAACAGTAATTAAAACCAAATTTTTTTAATGCTGTGAATATTAATCCATCCCGGATTAATTTGTTTTATATAATTCTTATAAAGCAATACATTGCTGTTCGTCTAAAATTTTTTTTTTTGGTAGCATTTCCTCCAAGAGGGACTGGAAAAGGTCCCTGTATGCATCCAACAGTTCTCAGTGTGATTTATTTTTGAGAAACTAACACCATATGGGCTCTCACAGCATCCACTGTAATGGCATTGGGCACTGGCTTATTTTTCTGTGCTGTTTTGTAGACTCTGAGGACATGAGGTGAATGCAAAACCTGCCTGGAAGGTATCAAAGTGATGGAGTATTAGTCAGGAGAAGAGAAAACTTCTCCAAGTGGTGATTGACTAGGGATGTGCTTTCCTGCAGACATTTTACATTGTATAATGAAGCCATAATATGAGCATACATTATTCTGCGTCTTCATTAGAAATTTAAACAAGCTGTAACAGCACGAGGATAGACCCCAACGTGCACAGCAGAGCTCAGGGGGTGATTTATTATCATCTTAAACAGAAGCAGAATTGGACTTGACACGGCAAACTTTGATTCACCTGCATCAAGACAACTGCATGTCACTAATTCCAGCATGAAGTAACACCCAGAATACAAATTTGTGTTGGAACACTATTTTCCAACCGCTTCAATTTGTTCTAGAACAACAGGCAAGTCATGACAAGGTGGAAATTAATTTAAAAAATTCAAAAAAATTTCCAGCCAGTATCTGATATATCAATTGCAAAGTCATTCAGCTGCATTATAATACCGCTAAAAGGGTAAAATTTTATATTTTACTTGATAAAACAGAAAACACAAATCAGATGGTACAAGACACAACACTGAAAAATTTATGTAGCAGCAGGAGAAAAATGAAGCACAAAATATTTAAATGTTTCCCCAGGTCACAGAGCAAATTTGTGTCAGCAAATGAGTCTCAAATCCTCACTCCCAGGACAAAGCTGTAATTGCAAATCTGTGCATCGTGGAGCAGTGTCTGATTCCTAATGCAAAACAGCTTTTTATTCAGCAAAGACATTCAGTCCTTTGCCCTGCCCCGTGCAGGGAATAAACCGAGGCATGGACAGATTTCTGTTTGGGAATAGGAGGATGAGGAGGAAAAGAGCTTTTAAGGAAGTGGCATGTATTTACTCCGGTGAGCAGGGCTCAGTGGGGAGCACTGGCAGGTGCACAGATATCAAAATCTCTCCATATCTGTCTGCAACTTTACACCACTGACACGGGGAAGTAAAGAAATCAAACAGGAGTGCCCTGCAGCCTGTGCAGCTCACCTCACACCCCTGGCCAGAGCCAGCCACTGCCACCAAGGCAGAGCAGACACTTTTTTGGATTTGCTTTTCACTCCTCTTTGAGAGCCCTCGTGCAGCAAGGGGCCATTGCCTTGGATCAGCAGCAGTGGTCCCATGCCTTGGCCCTGGCAGTCAATGAACAGGCAGTTCCCAACAGATGAACAATTTCTGACTGAGACTGCTGGAAAAGTCTGTCTGAGCTGACTTCTGTGGCAGGCCAGATGCCGTTCCCCAGGCTGTGCTGAGCTGAGTGCTTTGGTTTTCAAGTTTTTCCTCTTTGATGCTGTCAACCACCACTAAATAATGAGTAACAGGCACCCTGATTTCACAGAATGGTTTGGCTTGGGAGGGATCCTAAAGATCATCACTCTCCAACTCCTGTGCTGTGGGCAAGGAACCTTCCACTAGAGCAGGCTGCTCCAGGAACCTGGCCTTGAACACTTCCACAACTTCTCTGGGCAACAGAGAAGTTTTCTTTATTGGGAGGAAAAAATCCCCCATTTGTTCAAAAGTCAAGCATTAAGAATTCAATAGGTTCACAAAATATACTGAAATATAAATGAAAATATCGAATTTAGTTGCTTTATGTTTTAAAAATACTATTCCCTTTCAGATTGGTGTGCCTGAATTTCAAAACTCTGTACCTCGTTACGATCTCCTTCTCCAATTTTCTTGCCTTCTGCCTGAACTCAGTAATATCTGCCACTGCCTCCTCTGATAACAAATCCCTCTGATTTAATTTCTCTTAATTTATTCACTTTTTAAAAGGGCACAATAAACAATAATGGGCATTGAAAGCCCAAAACTGAGGATAATGAAAAATCCAGTCACCAGCAGCACAAACTGCAGTCTATTATTAACCTAATGATGCGAGACTGTTTAAATATGATAAAGCTCTTGTTAGGAGTTAAAGCTAAGACTAAATAAATATAAAGCCTGCCTCATTTAGATCATTAGGTCTGTCGTTTCACTTAAGTTATGTGAGAAATCAATTAAATATTTTATGATCTATGCTGTCAGGAATTCCTTAACGTTACATATAACCGTGCCCTCCTCACTCTGCAAACACAAGTCTGAAGCTGCACTCAACAGATGAGTCCATATTTATCATTAAGGGGCAAAGGGATAAGTTCAATTTCAGTAACATCTGCACACAGGGGAAACATCTTGGTTGACAGCACAGTACAGGCAGCCAGAAAGATGAATTTTTCATGTACCACCTCCATTACAAACACTTTGCAGAAGAACTGAACATCAAACTGCCCCTGAACTGCTTTGGCTTGTGCAGCCTGCAAGGCAGAACCTTACCCTGATTATTGATCCTGGGCTGGATATTGCTCCTGTCTCTGCTGCTGCTATTTCTGGAAAGTGTTTTTCTGCTCCAAGACCCACTGATGACTCTGATTCATCAGCACACCCCAAGGCACATCCAGCAGCACGAGCCCAGCACTGACAGCCATCCCAGAGGGAGCAGAGGGAGGGATGGTGGCTGGTGTCCTGTAAGGACCGGGGCCCTGTTGGACTCATCACCCTGCCTGTCAGCACAGCTAGTTAATCCATCTCACCGTGTGGTGACACAGCTACACTGATTCCAGTCCCAGCAGCGACCTGCTGAATGATGCTGCAGCTCAATCTCCACTGCTCCCTGCTCCTCCTCAGCTGGCTTTTTGTCCAGAATGCTGTCATCAACCCACAGAAATTCTACTCCTTTTTAAAAAATTTATTCTCTGTCTTGTACTTCCTTTGTGTCATGAGGCTTTACAAAAGGTAACTGAACACGTTGATTTTAAATGGACAAAAATGTACTCAAGAAAAATCGAAGCAGCAAACAAAAATAAAGGTAAAGACTTCTCAACCTCCCTCTCCTGCACAAACACAAAACCACAGGGTAGGAGTTCATCTTCCAGGTCTGTTGGATAAAGCAAACTTGTCTCAGGCTGTCCTGACTTCCTAAACTTGCCAGCAAAAATAAACTTCAGGTTACTGCTTGCCATCATTTATCCCACACAATTCCCACTCTGCCCCTGCTCCTGCTGGATACCCGTGGCTCCATCAGGAGGTGCCACTTGCCATCCCTGGTGCCTCAGCGGTCTGCACACCTGCTGCAGCTGCTCTGAGCAGCATCCTGTCAGGGACTGTCCCTCCCTTATTGCTTTATGGATTTAGAATATCTTGGTAAAAGTCGTCTGCTGAAATATGAAAAACTTGCATTCAAAAACAGAAAAATGAATGGAAAATGGGGATATTTTTAATCAGTTGATATTTTCCCACTCTACCAGCACATCACCATGTACTGTGGTCAGATTAGCTTCTGTTCTAGATAATTATTTATTATCCCTTTGCTTTTAAATGGTTCTCTGTGTGTGTGTAAATCCCTTGAATATAAAATATGAATGGAAACATTGGTTGCTACAAGGATGTGACCGACTGAATGCCCAGGGCATCCAGAACCTGTGAGAAATCATAACACCACCAGGAAGAGAACAATGGTTGAAGCAAAAGGTGCCTTTTCTCTCTTTCTTGTTTCTCTTCCTATTAGTAAGAAGTTAATAAAACCTAATCCTTTGTTTTCTAGGAGTTCACTTTAAAGGTTACAACTAAGTGCAAAGAGGGAGTCTCTTAAAAACGTGGCAAAAAAAAGATAGAAGACAAAAAAAAATTAAAAGATAAGGAAGATATTACAGAGGGGTTTGAGCAATTGTGCAAATATACCAGAGAGTTCTCCCAGTCACCAAAAGCACAAAACAAACCCTGGCACCCCTGGGTGCAGTTTGACTGCTCTATTTCTGTGCTCACAAGCAGCTGTTCTGCACATCATCCCCAACACCTCTCTGAAGACAAACCATCGACTTCCCCCTGGTGCTCCGAGGAACTGACTCTGACAACTCTGTGAGACTGAAGGCAATCACAGATAAATTATTTTAGTGGAAAACAATCCAAAACTGGAGGCTGCCATGCAGAAAAGAGTGTGTGGGGGAGATCACAGGGGGGACAAAGACTTCAAACTGGTGCATTAACTTCCTGAACTTCCTATCACTTACTCTTATGTCCCTCTCTATTTAAATGATTTCCTATTGAATTGCTCAGCAGTGCCTCCCCATTAGAGTCTGAATATGTATAGACACAGCAGGTGGTTTAAAAATAGCTGCAAGTGTCTTGAAAAAAGTCCCTGGAACGTATTAGGTTGGTTAGGGAGAATGTTAATGACACCTACAGCAATTTACAGTTGACAAATTTTTATGTTTCCGCCGTGCAGGAAAACCCAAAATGAATTATCTTGTTTATCACAGGGAAAAGGACAGTAATGAAACATGCTAATTTGGGAAGGAAAATTAAATTGCAACCAAGGCAGTGTTCAAACAGGTGCCATCCCAATCACATTTGTTCCACCTTGGACTAATATTCTGCAATATTAAAGGCAGAGAGGTGTCCCACGTTCACCCAAAGAGATGTAAGCAAGCTCTGCACTGTTCTGCTGCTGCAAAAAGCTGGATGCATGCTTTAGTCTGCCTGCATTACATCTCAGGAGGCTTTGCAAATTACACGGTGAAGGGATTTTCTCCATGGGATATTAAGGAATAGCTGCATCACCAAATAAAAAGCTGCCCATTCCCCAAACTACAGCCCCGGCTTAAATTGGATCCCTTCAAATATATGTGTGGTAATAACAATGACCTCTTCCTAAAATGCATTTTATGGCAGAAACTGTAAAACACAACAAAGAAAATTAAAACAAGCAAACAAAACCCCCAAGCATCCTCTAAAATGAATTTCTATTCTCACCGCAGGATTAATGCTCTTTTGGAAGATGCACTTTTGATGCCACCACTTGCTATCAGTCATGACTCAAATGTATTTCCACACACTGTGCAATTTTACTTCTCAGGTCTTTGATTAGGAGCTCCCAGGTTTAATTCCAAGGAATTGTAGTATTAAGTATCTGATGAGGAGGTGATGTGTCACTCTGTGGAGACACAGTTATTGCTTCGGATCTGCAGTCCCTCCTGTGGCCACCCACCATCATTTCTAATTATCTCTTCAAATCATACAAAGCACATCCCCTGCTGTGCACAGAAGGCAGGTGGGTGAGTGGAAATCTATTATAAAAACAGGCCTCCAGGGAAGGAGAATTACACTGGGCTATTTTTCTTGGTTTTCAGAAAGCAGTCCTGTTAGTTACAGCCATTCTCCTGGAATAACTTAGAAGCTTTAGGGTCATTCCTAGGACAGGAAGAACCTCCCAGTAAGAGGTGGTGGCTACACCACAGAAAGAAGAAGGTGTGTGTTTCAAAGTAGTGAAAAAAGTAGAAAAATAGAGAAATACCAATTACTCTAGGATAACATACATGACAAAATGCCTCCAGGCCAAATCAGTTGTATCAAAAATCCTGAAAATATGTTGAAAGTATAATGGCTCAGAAAGAACCTTCTGAGTCTGGAACGAGGATCTTGGTATCCAAAGGACAGAACAGGATTCAGTGTTTGGCACAAGGCTGAACAGATTTGTTAAAGCTGAGCTGGGAAATGAGGGAACACAAGGTAACTCTAGTTACGCAACAAGCAGAAAGTTCTGTGTCAGGAAGTGCTACTGCCCATTCTAATCCAATTTATTAACTCTCATTCAGCATAAACAGCGAGCTCTTCCTACTCTGCTGCCCCAGCCACACGAGGTAACGCTCGGGGTATCAGGGAAGGCATTTCATTATTCTCTTTCAACATCCTCTTCAGTTTCCCCTACAGCCTGGTGTTCCAGAGTGCTACAGCTACTGCCCACCCTGCTGAGAAAGCCCAGAGTTTCACCTCTACCTGTGTTTCCCAATGGCTTCGCTTCTCCTGTGCTTACAAAAACTTGTTACAGGGAGGATTAAGAAGTTTTTATCTCATGTTCATACAGGCATAGGATACACTGGGGTCCTGGTCCCAGACTGGAACTCTGATTTGTAATAAAAGTGTCCCAAAGGAGGAAGAACCACCTGTGACGAGGCCCAGGTGTTGCCTTTTTCCTAGCCTGGAAACGAAACTCGAGATAATTTTAGTAAGGAGATAATATAAAAGTGGATCTTTATTGAAGGCCTTCAGGGGCTTTTTAAGGTAAGACATGGCAACAGCAGCTGCAATAAGAGCACCTCTAGGTTTGCCTCTGACATGATGGAGATTTGGACTGGACAAGATGATTTTTGGTAGTCATCAGTTAGGAGGGAGTGCCTTCTGAAGGTGGCTCCCATGGCTCTGCTGGATTCATTAGCTTGGATAAAGAAGCTCTGCTGCTGTTTTTGAGCTTTTTAGAACACACATTTGAATCCTGCACACCTGACTGGGATGGAGCAGCCAAGCCCCCTGCAGCAGAGTGTCTGCAAAGCTTTCTTAGTTTAACAATAACGAACAGCATACAAAATTGAGATGGTTTAAATCTCACACTGCCCTTATTTAATTTATATTTTTTTTGTATAAAAGCCTCATCACGGAAGTGCTAGACTGCTTTTTTTGTCGCCTGAAATGTTATCGTAGCACAATAAAAAGAAACAGTATGGATCTTTTATGTAATCAAAGCTATTCCCCCACATCACCAAAAAGGGTAAGACACCCATTTCTCAGTAAAGACATAGGAGGACATACAAAGAACTCTCTCAGTTGCAGACATGATAACAGTGAGGTCAGGAGAACGCTATATTTTCACCAGGCAGTTACAAAACCAGGCTTTTAATGTACAAGTTTTATACAAAAGATAGAAGGGAGGCAGATGGCGAGCAGGAAAGAACGAACAAATACAGCATTCCACTTTTTATGGGTCAGGGATGGGAAGAGCCTAAGAAAATAAGGCTATTTCAATGTTCCTTTGAAAATTGTAGTCCCAGTTCCTCCACTCTCTTTTAAGGATAGGATTAAAATGCCAAGATTCCATGGGTGGGAAGTAGAAAGAAAAAAAAAAAAAAATATATGTGTGTCATTTCAGAGACTTTCTACTGGACCCTAAAGGGGAAAAACCGCCAAACAAAATCCAGGAGACTAGTGTAGAAAACAAACTGAACCCATCACAGTGAATTTGGGTAGGGGATGGGTGTTTCTCAGAGGAGCAGGGGCTGCTTGCACACCATCAATACTCAAGGGTGTGAGAGGCTCCCGAGCCAGCCAGGCTTTGAGGCAGAGACAAAAGCACCAATCTCTGAACTGTATCATGCCAGGATACAAACTCTAGTGGCTGGAGCAAGGCTTGGAGGCTGTGCTGGGTGGGTACTTTGAGATTTTGCATTTTCTTAAGCTGAAAATCTAGCTTTAGAGGGTGAAATGGATTTATAAAAAGCTTTGGGGGAAAAAAAACCAACCTTCACTCCCTGAGCACGGTGCACTCTTGGTAGGGATCAATTTTGCTCTCCCTCCAGCAACTTTCACTGCCTTCTCAATCTGTAACAAACTCATCCAGACCTCCCAGGAATTCCCTTTTTCTCCATAATCACTCAGGCTTGGCTGGAGATCTGCTCCCTGCTTTTTTTGTGTGTCCTGTTGCTTCCTGCATGCAAGGCTCAGCTTTGCTGTCTTCCTCCCGTGCCTGCACTCCTGGTAGGTCTGGTCCCAAATTTCCACATGTTGTTGCTTTCCCCAGAGGAAGAAAAACCCTCCTGTCTCTGCTCCCTTCCTTTTGAAGGGAACAGGACAAGACAATCACATCCCTTTAGCTGCCAGCCTGCTGCGGTGACAAACCACGCTGTGCCCACCCAAAAATGAGCAAAAACAGCAGAAACACCTCCTGTCCCAAGGGGTTGCTATGAAAACCTTAAAAATACATGAACAAGGCACTAAGAATGAGAGAAAAGAGAAAATAATGTGTTTTACAGCTGACCAGCAGCTGAGGAGCCACCAGTGACCTCTCTGGATCCTGCTCAAATACAATCCAACGTGCTGATCGTGTTTTTTCAGCTTATCAAATGTCTTTTCCACTTTTACTGCAGGAGGTCCTGTATAAGACACAATCTTTGCTATCCTTATAGCCAATTAGAAATGGCCTCAAGTTGTGCCAAGGGAGGTTTAGGTTGGGTATTAGGAAGAATTTCTTCACTGAAAGGGTGGTCAAGCATTGGAACAGGCTGCCCAGGGAAATGTCCTGGAAGCATTCACCAGCCCTGAAAATATTCAAAAAACCTGTGGATGTGGCACTTGAGGACATGGGTTAGTGGTGGCCTCAGCAGTGCTGGGTTAGTGGTTGGACTCGATGATCTTGGAGGTCTTTTCCAACTTAATGATTCTATGAGTATTAAAAAAAATGTTTAATCAGAAAACACAGATCTTTGAGGATCATCAATTTTAAGTGGAAAGCACCAGTTTCAATGAAATATGTGTCATGAAAAATTTTCACCACCAATATGGTCTCTCAAACACAGAATGAGGGTTCAAGTTCTTATAGAGAAAACACGGAGAAAGCTTTCCTGGTGGACATTTTGACCGTGCCACTGTTGCCTTTCATTTTTTAACAGTTTCTGCTTCATCCTTGTGCTGATCCAGCTCATCACTGAAAACTAAGCAGGAGATGAAACTTGTGAAGTCCTAGGCTTATAAAACTTTTCCTAAAATTTCTAATTTAAAATTCTTTTTCTTCCTAATTAAACTTCTGTCTTTAAAGCTTCCAAGTAAGGTTCAAAAGCTTAAAATAGGAACGCCTGCATTCTGATGAGGTTCTTTAACTCTCCCACCCAGTAACGCATAAGAGTCCAACATAAATCGCACATTAAGTCACTCTGCTGCCAGATGGAATCCATTTGTTGAGTGCTTGGAAGAACAAGGACCTCCATCTCATTTGAGCATTGCTTCTTATTAGTTCCAGGTCACTCAGTCACAAGATGTTTCTAACACCTAACACAAACCTGGTATGACAGCACATTCTGTGCGAGGAGGGGAGCGTTACCCTCTCGGGGTGGCAGGCCCTGCTGAAGGGGCTCTGATTAATATTCAATCAGCCTGATTGGATCTGTGCCCCAGCAGGCTGAAAGGAGGCTGCACAACCTCCTGGGCTGCTCTGATTTCTGAGACAGACAGAAGCACGCAAGGCTCCGGAAAGGGAGAACACACAGGGGCTCGATGCCGTTTGATGTGCTGTCTTATGTCTCTTTTTACTGCATTCAAAAACTCCATTTCATTATGTTCATAAAAGCTGCATCCATCACGCTGCTGAGCCTAACAGCTGTGTTGCATATAGATATTGATACCCACAGGCAAACCCCTTTTATGGGACATCTCATGGGATCAGAGACAGAGGCTCCAAATGTCTCAACTAAGTCGTAGCTGGGATGACAAATAAATATTTGAGACGTACAGATACGTACTCAGGCTTTCCACTTTTGATTCCTAAATAAAGGCTATAAAATATGTAGCTGTGCCTGGAATCAAATGCCTCGTGCCACACACGCTGAAACTTATTACCTGGGTTTTACAGCAATGCTATCATCCATTTAAGCAGACAACTTACCCTAAGATTCTATCAGTAATAAAGAAGATTAGGTTTAATATTTATTATCCCTCCTGACCCACATCTAAGGCAATCACAACTGTTGATTTCTGCTGCACAAGGGATTATCTGTGTGGGATTTCTAACCAAGTTAAAGCAGAAGCTGTCTAAAATTGCCCAAAAAGTTTTCTCTCGGGGGTTTTGAAACCTAATTTTCCATTTGT
The DNA here is from genome assembly GCA_013390045.1 of Picathartes gymnocephalus. NCBI lineage: Eukaryota > Metazoa > Chordata > Aves > Passeriformes > Picathartidae > Picathartes > Picathartes gymnocephalus. The sequence goes on from WEKY01037145.1 coordinate 323,441, forward strand.
GAAAACTGACTTTGAAAATGGTGGCCTCATGTGTGAAGGTGCAATTTTTACTATCAGAAAAATGGAAAATACACTCCAAAGTATCGAGCTCCTCATTGCCGTTGACTTATCGCATTACCTAAGTACAAAGCTGAACTGTAAAACTATGAAATAATGCAAAAAGCCACTGATTTCTTTCTATATTGATTATGGCATTAATATGAACATCTGCAAGGCACTTAAGAGCAGAAAATGACCACTCAGAGGGTATAATTTAGAAAACTGTGTAAGTATATTCACGTTCAGCTTTACTTGCCTATTTTACTTGTATTTTAAGAGTGATTCAAGTAAATTTTATCAAATTTCCTAGCTGATTTCGGCCTAGAAATTCCATGTTTCCATGCTTCATCCTTCATCTCCCCCATGCATGAAACTGGTGCAATAAGAATTATTTTTGCTCTCAGACACATTGGAAGGGATCCTCACACCCGGGAAATGCTGAGAGAGAGGGACCACAAACAGCAGAATAATTTGGCAGCCACCACCAATGCTGAGAGGCAGTTTTGCTTGCAGCCTGCCTGCTCTTTTTGTCCTTTGCTGTTGGTTTCGGTGGTTATTTCCTTCCTAATGGATTGCTGCAGCAAAGGACTAGAAATGAGTAATAAGAGTAATTTGCTGTTTCCATTGCAAGACAACACAAGTTATGTTTTCGGCATCTAACAGAGAATATTGCAGGGAGAGCAGAGCCAGCAGCAAATCCCAGGGAAGGTTAAAGGGAAATGCCAAGGCTGCGAGGAGCTCGCTCAGTCAAACAGAGACAGGCAGCAAAGTTCAGAGCCTGGGGAGGGTGAGGGCAGGGAAAAGGTGACCCCAGGCTGTGCCATTCCAGGGCTGGGGCACCAGGGAGGTCACGGCTGGAACAGAGGGGACAATGTCTGCACATCCAAGGCTTGCAGAGCTGGCTAAGTCCCCAGAGAGAACCTCAGCCACAGAGATATTCAGAATATATCCTGAATTAAATGCTGTTGAAGAGCACTGGAGGTTGGTGAGAATGTCACTGTCCTGCTCACGGTACCCAAAGCGCCAGATTTCCTTTCTCAGACAGATCCCGCGGTTTTCAATCAGCATTTTTAAGCTGTGCGGGTTCAGGTCTGGCGCCAGCTGCCACCTCCCCACCAGCTGGGTCACCCCTGGGGCCAGCCTGCCTGCCTGGGGAATGCACAGAGCCACCAGGACAGCACGGGACGGGCACTGCCTGGAGCACCAGATGGGCACAGCTGGCACCACTGGGGACAATCAGCTGGATTGGGAACGTAACTGAGATCTCCCTCCAGAAAATATCCACACACGGTAATTCTTCAGCATTATCATCCTCAACAATCCAGAGTTTATACTGTTCTGGGATCCTTGTTCAGAGCTGCTTGTTATTTTCCTCTTCCCCTCCTACCTCTGTTCATGGCCAAATGTGTGTATTTCTCATATTTCAGGTCAAGAACAGAAGTCCAGACTCCTTTCTGGTGTTGCTCACTCTGCTCTCCTCATTGCTAACCTCAGTTCTTGGGGGTTTAAAAACCTTTAAAACCAGTGGCAGAGAGAAGCTGTGCTTTTCGTTGAGCTCATACTTAGGAATGAGCTACTTCACAAACCAAATTTTACAGTGTGGTTGTAATTAATGCTACCATAGTTATTCTAATTTTGCATAAATTTTTGCCTGTTGCAACTAAATACCTTTAAAAGATACAGCTGAAGACACAAATATTACTAATGAAAGGAATATGCACAACATGAGCTCAATTAAAAAAACTTTACAATGTTAATAAATTAAAATCAGTATCAACGAATAAGAAATAACGTTCCTAGATAAAAGTCACATGTTCAGATTCAGACACAGGAATCAGCTTAAAGCAAATTAGCAGCACCTAATGTGAGGAAATGTGTGCTTCTCACTAATGACTGACTGCCTTTCACTTGAAATAATTTAATGTTGGGTCAGCACAGGGAATGGTCATACAAGGAGGACAAGCAGCACCTTATGAGCAGCATTTGTGGTTTTAGGTCGTGCAAGTTGTTCCAAACACATTCATATTATTTCCAGAGTGTTGTACTAGAGAGTAAAAAACTGGGATAAGTCTATTTTCAGCATAAAATCTGTCCTGATTTTCATACACTGTGAAACGTTTCAGATTACATTCTTCTACTAAAAATTTTACAAAACTGGATTAATTTAACAACAGGTGGAAGATGGTCTGTGAAAGATGGTCTGCTAAGCCCCTGCATGGGCCAAACACATTTTGTAAATATTTTACTGAGCAGTTTAAATTTAGGTTCTGTAACATTTAAAGTCAGACCCTCAAATAAGTTGGTTTTATACATTTCCTGAATGCCACGAGGTAAAACAAGAACCAGGAGTCAAAACAATAATCAGGCAGCAAAACAAGTGCTGTGATCATGCTGTTGAATGAGTAAAGCGGATTTTCGCTGTTCATGGGCTGGATTTTTATTTCATTACACTGCTGTAAATCCAATTTAAATGGTGTTAAACGACTCCAAAGGCTTAAAAGTGCATGTGAGAACAGGAATTGTGTAAAGCGTCCCCTAGATGGAGCAGGTTGGCAAGGGCCACGCGTGTGCACAGGCAGCAGCTGTGCTGCCACACTCAGCTTTACAAACATTTCCTAACCAAATTTGAATTAAGGACCCTCATTTCACAGTCCTTCAGCACACAACTGATCACCCTCAGTTTTGGTCACTCAGAAAAACCATCAGGACGTTCTTGGGCTGAAAATGCCACACAGACCCTTCCTGCTCAACACACCTGCAGTATTTCACTGAAATCAGCTCCTCATCAATACTTTTTTTTTTTAACATATATTTTCCTCACCCTGTAGAGCCAAGTACAGCTACCAGGGAGTGTGATGTGATCTCCCAGAGGCTCTTTTACTGCATCAAAAGTCCAGGTATCTCTTTCAGTTATAACATTTCAGAGTTCTGAGGACAGAATATGAATTTTCCATGTCTGTAGTGCTTAGATCTACAGGGAAAAAAATAATCGTGGCTGTAAGGCAAGCAATTGCATCTATTTATCAATTATAAAATTAGATTTAGGAGTCACTAGGGAATATCCATTCTGAATGCGCCATAAAATCCTGCTAGTAACTACAGATAGCCATGATTTTGACCTTTCTATTATTTGGACTTAAACCTCCTTCCATTTATACGGCCTGATAAAAATTTATGATGCTTCACCCTTTAACTGAATTTCCCATGCTCAGAATAACTTCTAGAAATGATTTTGTCCGTGTTTTGTTTGTTGTGCAGACCAAAGCTGACAAGAAATCATAGGGCCCACTTAAAATTGGGCCATGCAGGAAAAGTTTTTGGAAGGTAAAGAAGTATCTGGGACAGACAAAGAATTCCCTCTTTTCTGCAGTTAAATAAAATCCATTCAACAAGCACACCCATCTAACATCTTCTAAGAAGGAGGTTTCTGTGGAAAGCCTCATGAGAATTTACAGGCTTGTAAAGTATTTCTCCTCAACTTGCCTCTTTTTTTAATCTTAAAAAAAAAAAAATACTCTAAATACAGCACACGGTCTCAGATGGCAAAAGGAAGGGATTAAAAATAGCAGCTGAATATTTTAATGAAATGGGAACTGTTTCCCCCATTCGAGTCCAGGGACTGAGCATTTCTGACACCCTAATTAACAGAAAGCAATTAGAAAAGCAGCAGTTTCCACAGGGTAGAATATTTAATTCTACCTTATCTTAATTATTTTGTACAAATGGGGCAAAATTTTACTCATGACAAGGATTTTGTGGTTTTTACCTAGGTTAGGGGTATAAAAACAAGCTCTGCCACCACCTTTAGAAGTGCTCAAGACTTGAACTTTGCAAAACTTTCAGTATAATTGGCTTCAGGGTGACTTGTCTTAAGCCACTCTGAGGTATTTCCCGTATTAATTAATCCTAAAGATTTAGGAGATTTGAAGGAATGCTCTTATGTAACTGCTGTAGGAGCACACCTGATTTCCAGTATTTTCAACACTCAACACCACGTTTACAACAATCAGAACGATTCCTTCTGTGAATAATGTGACTTTTTGAACCTGAGCAGCAAGGACAATGAGCAGAATATATGTAAAGCATAAATAAACATAATACAGCTGTACAATTACATAGAATAGGACATCAAATAATAGGGATCACTACTATTGTGCATATAGTGTTTTAATTTAAGGTCACTCAACCACAATGACTCAATTCTGGGAAAAATATTAACCCTGAGTTCAAGGGGAAAAAAAAAAAGTAAGTCCCTTCAGACAGCCAAATTGCATCTCAAGATAAGACTGAGAGACCGAGGCTGCAGCCCAAAATAAGAATTTCCCTGTGCAGAACAGGCCTTTTGTGTGTGTTCCAAAGCAAATGGCATTACTGCCTCCCATCTAAGAACGTCTTCATCCACTCAAGCAGCTCTTCACAGTGACTGAGGACACAGAATTGCTTATTAGTGTGTGAGGGACTCGCAGGCAGCTCTGGAGAGGTGGAATTCCAGAGTGAGAGCGTTCTTAGCTCTGTGTTTAAGCCTGAAACACAATGTGGTCTTGGCCTTTGTGTATGCTGTTTGCAAAGAAATTGTAAATAAAGAAATAGTAACAGAGAAAATTCCGTTCTGCCAGGACCTTGATCCATTTTCTCCTTAACAAACTTCCACTTTCTTGACAAAGTAAAGATTTAAAAGCCTTTAGCTTGTGGTAAAACAAACACATTTTACTCACGAAATCTGCTTTAAGGCTGTGATCTGTGTTCAGTATGTTTTTTCCAGGTAAACATTTTTCAGATCTTTTCTATTTCCTCCTCTGCTAATGCAGGTAAAAGGAACAGGTTGAGTGAACTCCAGGCTGGGGGGACTGGGGCAGCTCCAGCTGAAACACCATTTGAACTTGTGAGAGCCTCTCATTCTGCATATCAACAGCTGATTAGCTGGAAATAGATTTCCCTGTGATTAAAGGGGATGTAATAAAGGATATTGCTGTCTTCCTCCTTCTATTAACTCATCTGAAATCCTTCACATCCTTTGTATTTGTAATACAAGTCTTTGAGGAATGTTTTCATATAAATTATCTTTTAAAAGTATTACTTCCCCTCCGCTGGGACGTGGAATATTGATATGATCATTCCACTGCCATTTCCTTTCCATGAGGCAGCTGAGATTAACTCAATGCAATTGGATCTGACATTTTGGTCTGAAATGAGATTCCTACATCTTCCTTTCACCAACCATGTGGAAAACACTCTAATTTCAAAGGTGGTGAGCAGCCCCACCTCTTAGCAATGTCAGTACTTTAGAATCCCTGACTCCGTTTATTTAAGTGATTAAAAATGGACAAAAACATCCAATTTTACCCATCTGGGTTGGAAATTTTGCCTCCAGTCTTTAATAAGCTGCACTCTATTGCTTTGTGGTCTCACCCAGGTCAGGTCAATATTCACTGTATCCATCAACTTTCACGTGAGTTGTGTAAATTTCATCTTTGCTGGCAAAACAACCACTACCAAGGGCTTGACGTGGGGCAGAGATTTGTGGAGCTGCTGGAGAAACGTTCTTGGCTTGGACACATCTCCAGGGGTGACCAAAATACCAGCCCATGCTTACAACAACAAAAAGCAAAGGAATATACAATGCAAATAAATAAATTCAGTACATTTAACACCTCCCCCCCAAAAAAAAAGAAAAAAAAATTAAATTTTTTTTTCAATAAAAACATCAGGAATTCCCCACCAGGCTAATCTTCTCTTAAACCTTAAACTGTGAATGGCAAAGCAAATCTTTGCAGGGTAGCTTGGAACCAGAACCTCTTTGAGGAGAAAGAAATCACCCTCAACATGCAGCAATATTGTCCCCCACACTGGATGGGGTCAGCATGCAGCAAAGAACGTGCCAGAAGGTTTGTGTCTCCTCTGAATCTCTCATGGTGCACCACAGGCTTTTACAAGCTTGAAATATTATTTATCTGCTGTTTTTCTTCATGTGAGTCAAGCAAATGCTGATTTCAAGGCACTGGTTTTACCAGATTTTTACTCTTCAGTTGTATCAAAATCACTTTTTTTTACCATACTGGGAGCTGCTTTGATGGTCACAAAAGCATGTACAGAAAGAAGTCCTTAATACGAGCCTCAAATACTTACATTAAAATTTATGCTTATACTTCAGAGAACCTTGCACCTTGATGGAGTTCAAAGGCTGGAACTGAACCCAAAGTGTTTGTTAAGAGTCCATTTCAAGAGAGCAGATGTGAGCAAGTTGTGAGTCTACGAACAAATCTGGAAACGTGATTTTTGAGCTAACTGCCTGGAGCAATTTCTGAAGCAATTTTCCACAGCAGAGAAGAAGCTCAGATGACTCATCAACTCTAAAACAATGTGGCTAAAACCACATTTCAAACCCTTTCTTCTTTCTATTCTTCTGCCCTGCTATATCTGTTGATTTGCATTTTTTCTGAAATGCTCAATTTCTCTCTTTTAAAAGACTTCCAGAGGCTGATGCTATCCAGAGAGACAGAGGGAAGTTTGTGCTAACTTTAAATAGCACCTTATTATATGAACATCTGGATATTCAGAAACGAACTAACTCTTCCTCACAAAAAGTCTTCAGGGCTCTTCAGAAATATCAGAGATGCTTTTCACCTGTTTCCTTTTCCTTTACAACCACACCACACCTCACAGCTCTCAGGAAGCAGCTCTCTGCTCATCGATTTTTACTCTAAGGACTCATTTTAACGGGTGTTTTAAAATTATAAAAAGGTCTTGGTTGGAAGGGACCTTAAGGATCACCTCCATTCCATCCCATTCCTCGGGCAGGGACACCTTCCACTAGACCAGGTTGCTCCAAACCCCACCCAACCTGGCCTTGAAATGCTTCTAATTGCAGGAAATGAAAGATTTTGAACCCCCTTTTTTTTTTTCCTGACTGGGACACTGTTCATAAATGGCTTTTTTGGGTTACTTTTTGGTCAAACATGCATTGAAGTTGTTGGCTCTTTTTCTGTTCTCCTCCAAAATATACCTATAAGCATTCTTTTAGACAGGAATTTCATAACCTAATCTTTGCTAGAAGAGCTTCCTGGATGTTTTCTGTCGCCCAGGTCCATTCTGTTATCCATAAGTACAATTCACAGAAGTGAATTAGCCAAAATTCTAATTTAACAGATTATATTTTTGGTGCTTCAAGGTCTTCTAAAAATTTCTCTATCCCTGTTCTCTCCTCCGACTGTTTTTCCAGTTTTGCTCCAATGCATTCCAGAGTGAAAAGTTGTGATATGTTTTATTATTTTAGTAATACCTTTGTAACTCCTCAGTATTTCTTTATTTTACCTCTTTCTTTAACCTTTCTGATGTTGAAAAACTTTAAAAAAAAAAATGTATGATTTACTTAAATATATGTTGTTTCTTTAAAAAGGAGAAATTCATCAAGAAGGTGAGAGCCACTGAAAAGGTATTATTTATCAGACAAGAACTTGAGAAGAAAAAGGAGAACAGAACCAGATGAGAAAACATCTCTAAGATAAATAGTTTCAAACCAATCTTTTTATTTTTTCTGTCATCATCCATCCAGTTATTACCTCAAGACATAAATTCCTGACATTCTGGCTACTGTTCTGCTGTCAAACACACAGGGAGATCAGCAGAGGAATAAATCAGTGCTCTGCAGCACAGCAGTCTCCGCTCCTCCCAAGGAGACAATTATCCACAGGAAAGGTTGCTTCCACAGATGGATTACTCAGCAAAAGGGGGATGTGTGGAGAGGCTGTTTGAGGTCTCCCCGACTGCAGAGAAGGACTGAACAAAGAGATAAATCTTACTGGTGCTTTCCTTGGGCAGCCTCCACCAAAATGAGAATGCAACCTGCTCCGGGATCTTGGGGAAGCAGGAATAGATGGTTCTGCACTAGCCTGGCACCCCGAGAGCAGCATTCACCAACAGAACCTGGAACAGGAGCAGCAGCTGGATGTGCTCTCCTTAATGCACCTTCCCTAGGATGCAGTGGGTGCCAACAGCAGCAGGACAAGCATCCATGGATCTTTGACAAGGAGACAAAAACTAAAGCCATGAGTGCTGCTCCTGCCCGAGTCTCTTTGTGGATGAAGCCTTGTCTTTAACCAGCTAGGGATGTTGTTATTCTTTACTGCTCTGACACAGACTGTTATCAGATAAAATCCATGCACCACTGAAATAAATTCTTAATTTGAGATTTTCTGATGTAGACCGAGCTCAAAGCCGAAATGCAGAAGTTTCTAGAATTAACTCCAGCGGAATTCAAGTGACTGAGATTTTGAATACACATAATTGTACCTCTCCAGATGTTTGCACAATAGCTAAAATCCACACAGCAGTATTGCAGAGAGAGGAAATGACCATGCAAAACCAAATTTGTCCTGGGCTCCTTTCAGTTCCAACTCTTTCTGTGCTGCTTTTTTTTTTTTTGCAGTAGTTGATGAACGCAGTCACCTCTTGTGTCTGCAAGGAGAGGAAAACTTCTCACACCATGGGAAGTTTCTAAGCAGAGTCTGGCCTGTCACAGATCAGTGGCATTGGTGGGGGACTGTGGGACACACCTAAGAGCCAAACCCCCCTTTCCTTGGTGAGTGTACAAGGGCACATCTTGCTCAAAAACCTAAATTAGGTGCCCTGAGTCCCTTCACCAATTCTTGAGCAATTCCTATTTGCTGCTCATTTTCTTCTCTACTCATTAGTTTCTCCCAGAATTCTAACAAGAGATTTATTTCTTAGCTTTAACCTCCTATTTGCAGCAGATTCCTTTTTGCCTACAAGTCTTAAATCAGCTGTTGCATCTTTGAGTGGTTACTGGCAGGCCCATGTACAAATAGGAAATATATTTATATGCAAAATGCTGTAACAATTTTCCAGTGTTCTCCAATATTTATAATTGAGTGGAAAATATGTTTAAAATGATATCAAATATTCCAGAATATTTTCTGCAGTGCACTGTATGATTTTTTAAAGATACTGTCTAGTATTTTCTGAGATGGGCTGCACAGAAAATAGAAAAGTGTTCAAGAAGTTACCTTTCTCACTCCTGTTTATTGAAACTTAGAATGTTCTATTTGATCCATTACACTTATCAGTAACAGTCTGAATTATACTACATAATTTATCTTCCCTGGATAGGATTGAAAAAGACAGGTTTTGCTCCAACTAAAGCACACAGCATCTTCTGCTTATCCATTTCCTCAAAATGTCATCTCAATTCTTAATTTATATTCCAAAATCTGTGTCAGTTTTCGGTCTTCCATCTTCATAAAACAAAAATTACATACTGCTTTCTATCATTTCTGGGATGAAAAAAGAAAACCTTATCTTGCTTTATCTATTGGAAATGAACATCCTCAGTTTAATTTAAACCCATCTCTTCAAGTAGGAGTAACTTACCAAGTCACTGAGATCAAATCAAACTCCCCTTTGCCTCCCAAAAATAACACTGACATGTCAGATCATGCAATCAAATCCTGTTTGCCTCATGTGCAGGCTGATCAACTAAATATGATATATGAACTTCAGGGGACGAATGAGAGGCTGATACACTGCTGCTCCTGGAAAGTACCTAACGAGGCAGGGGTTTCTGTTAAAACTTCCTGAACTCAGGTGTTCAGTGTTCTGCTCCTCCCACACAAAAGGAGACAAAGGCTGCTTTAAAACCAAGATTTTGCTCATTTACACGACATAAATCATAATTTTTTAGATGTTGCTCCCTTTCTCAAACCAAGCTGTGAGGCTCTGCTTGCAGCTGCTTTTGTAAAGACTTGATTTAATTCCATCTACACCTCTCCATGTGATAGGATTGACTTTCTCTGCTGAGAGATGACGTTCCCAACACAGCCATATGAAATTCCGTGTCCCTTTTCCAATTAAAGGCAAGCCAGTTATAAAGTATCTTTCAAAGCACTTTCAATCAAAAAAAACTAAAGAAAAAAACCAAATCCCCTCCCCCAAAAAACCCAAAACACCAAAGAACCAACAAAGCAACCATATATATGTACATAAATTTACACATATATAAATTGGTATGTTCACAATAGCTCAAAGGTCCCTTTTAGATAATAAATTTCAAATCCTCCCTACATCCACTGTATCCAAAGAACCGAATTTTTGAAGGATTCCTCTCACCTGAAGAAAAACTCAGACAGCCCTTAACAAATTAGGCAAGATTGCAAATCTGAAGGCTGGAGGGTATTGCGAATGGAATTTTCTCCTACGTAAGAACCAAATTCCTTCCCGTGTTGGCTGGGGAAGAAGGGCCATGCTGCCAGCGATGACAGTGCTGAGGGCATTTTTTTTGTGGGGTGCAAATGCCTTTGGCTGTGTCCTTGTGCACTCAGGAGGAAATGAGAGCTCTCTGCAGAGCCCGGGCTGGGCACAGGGAATGCAGAGAAACAGCACAGTCTGAGATTTCAGAGGCAAGCCAGCCTGGGGAGGAGGCTGCTGGCTGGGATGGAATCGAACTCTTGAACCCTTCTTCACTTTGGTTCGTTGGTTTTTTGGGGGTAGTGAGTGCAATGGACATTTTGGTGTAGCATTGTTTAATGCAGATTTTATATTGGGTGAATAAATAAGCTGCCAGGCATTAAATATGCTTGAAAAAATGAAAAATAGATATTGATTGAATTCTGTATGTAGGTGACAGGAAACTGGGAGCTGGGGAAGGGGATTATCCAGAGCAGGTGGGGCAGGGAAGGGCTCCCCACTGCTGACAAGAGAAAGCTTCACAGGCTCTGCTCAGCCACACTGCTCCATCCCAGTGCAGGCACAGCCAGAACCAAACTCTTAACAGCTTCTAAAACTTTCTGATCAAACTTAGACCTTTTAAATCCTCATGGAAAAAAAAAAAAAAAACCCAAAAAAAACACCCCACCAACAACAAAAAACCCAGACACCAGAAAACAATCTGCTTTAAAGTGCTGGACTTTCCTAAGTGAGCCCCACTGTTTTCTCCTCTGAAGCTCTCAGAACCACCTCTTCACCCTGCTAATAGCAAAGCTTTTACCTGTCCCAGAGTGCTACCCTCGAGTCTGGCAGATGGCAGTCTGCAGAACCTGGTGATTATTTCTCTTTTAAGGCAGGAACATGATGCCTTAATGTTATAATTAGGCCGTGGTGAGAAGTCAAGAGCCCAGCAAAAAGCCCTGCTATCTCCAATTTCCCTGGGCAGCTGCCTTGGACCTGCTGCAACTTCCGAGGTGAAAAATCAATGGCAACAACTTTCCAGTTACCTCAGGAAAGCCTAAATCAGACCATTATTACCAGCAGCAGAGATTTTGCTGCCTTTCCCTTGTTTTCTCCAGCATTTGATCACACTAGTGCAAATCTCTGGGCTTCCACTTATTGGAACTGCATTTTTGACAAACTCTCCTGAAAGCTCTCCCTCATTTCAGCACTTCCCTTCTCTCGCATGGTTCTGTGGAAAGGTAGAAATCCCCTGGGAAAACTGATCTCCCTTCAGTTTGTCCTTTCCATGAATTCTGTATTTTACCAGGGGTACATTAAAGTACACAGAGACAATTCAGACATTTCTAAGACAACAGGAATGAGAGTAAGGGAAGATAACGCAGCCAACAGGATTTCTGTCACTTCTCCTGTCTGAGACAGCCCTTCAGGACAACGTGACTCAGAGCATCATCTTTCCTTAAGTCACCCTTTCTGCCAAGGATTTTGGTGCAGGCAGCAAGGTGCCAGTGCTGAGGTAAATGTCAGAGCAGCAACTGCTTCATGCCTGGAATTTTTCTCATTAAACCACATCTATTTTATTATTCTGAAGACCCTTTTCCTCTCTAGCACGCAACTTCCCCCGAATTTCTGTTTGACTAGCCATTTAAAGCTGCATTTCTGAGCTCTCTGGAGCTCCACTGTCTGGTAGGGGCTGAATCAGGTGTCAAAAAGGATTCTGGCAAACGAGAAATTCTTCAGAAGTGAGAGAAATTAGAGCAAACCCCTGCATTTGATCCCTCATAGGCTGGCTCCCTGCTTCAGCACAGAGAGCCCCCTCTGTGGTGGCCATGGCATGGCTCCTGTTGCCCTCTGTGATATTTAAATTAAGATATTAATAAAAGCAGCTCCCATATAAGAGGTCTGAAAACTGAAAATTAAGGTATATTGGAAGAAAATTTAATTAGGATCTTTTAGTTCATCAGAGGGCTGTGGAATGAGTGTGAATGAACTCACAGGGCTACAGAGACTTGTAGCTCCCAGAGGAATGACTCCACAACTTTCCTTCAACATTTATAATGAAAACTCAGCTGCAAAAAAAAAAAAGTGTGATAAACCTAAATTGAACTGAAGCAGCATATCTAATTTTTACAGTCTAGTTACTGCTACTATCAAATATTCATTTCTCCCAACAAGCAGGTAACTATGGCAACAAACACACCATAGCTGTATAAAAAGGTGAGAAGAAACAAAAAAAAAAGTGAAAATCTTTACATTTATCTGAGGTTTTTTTTTTTTAACCTTCTTTAGAATTACCAGCACAGCTATCAAATATTTAAAATATCTGCAAAGATTAATTTAGTAAAATATTATGAAGACACTGAACAACACAATGGGAAGGATCCCATTCCTCTCTGAAATCTGCAATCAAAAGTAATTTCCAATTAAAATACTTTCTGACAAGAAGAAGAAAATTAATTTAAATTTTAGTTCTAGGAGGAAAGGAGAACGAGCAATGTCATGTTTCATTTTCTTCAGCCTGTCACTTCAATTCTCTTTTGAGGAGGACTTATTTTCAGATGATACAATTACAATCCTGAAACGGCAGTTTTAAATGTACAAGACAGATGTTTATTAAGTTGAAATACATTTGGAATAAAATTTACTATTTCTTTTTTACTGTGGAAGCAACAGCTGGATTCTGGGCCTCTTTTTTGCTGCAGTTCCTTAAAGCTGGAATATTTCCATGCTTGTTAAATGGAATTATTTCCCATTTCAAAGACTGGAAGTCTTTGACTATTGCACTGCCACATCTCACCTGCAGTGTGAGTGTTGCCTGGCCTAAATTTACTTTCAAAGTTTATGAAAGGCAACATCCCAATATAAATACCATAAAGAAAAATTAAAGTGGCAAAGATATTCAGTTCTTACGCTGAAACCATCTCACCTAGGGCAGGTTGTAATCCAGGATTCTTAAAATCATTAAATGAGCAGTGTCAGGCAAAATATTCTGAAGATATCAGATGTTGTTTGCCAGAGAAGAAAAGTCACTGTTCATAAATACTGCTCCCTGTACCATCAGCCTGCAAGGGAGAATTCATATTTCACTATTTTAGATGCAGGTATCTGTTCGGGGATGGTGGGATAATATGGCACAAACTTAAAGTGTTTACAAATCACTTTTCTGAGTGAGCAATATCTTCCCTTAAAAGTGATTTATCTCTGATCTCCAAGGAGTCAGCTCGTACTTGTTCTGCAGGGAGAATGATGCTTTATGGATTTCCTCTCAAGGAAATAAAGTTTGCTTAGGAAG
>WEKY01037145.1:337011-389255 GCA_013390045.1 Picathartes gymnocephalus
CCACAGCACAAAACAGATCAAGTTAAAGATGTCACAAGCAAACTGTAAAAAGAACTCAGCAAATCTGAGCTGGGGCACCAAGAGCAGCACTGTGATCGCTGACAGGGGCTGCAGGGATGCTCCAGTGTCAGAGACACAGAAAAATACAAAGCCTTAGCTTTGAGTTATTAGCAAGCAGAAAATACCTTAAAGTGCCTTAAATATAAGAAAGCAACTCACTNCATAATTTGACTACCCCTTAGTCAAAACACAGACATAGTATAATGTAGTTAGATAGAAAAAAGGAACATGATAAACTGGAAGATAGAACACATAATCACATGCGTAAGTTTTATGTAAAAAAATATTCATATTCATTTTAAGAGAGGATAGGTGCAAAACTATCAATATAGAACCATGTTAGTAGTTAATTGGACAATAAGCAAATATAATGCCTTAGAATTCTTAGAGAAATTTGGAACGCAGCATACTACCCCCAGGATGCAGCAAACCACACCAAGAGAAGAATGAAGAGTGAAGAACACCTTAGAAGAACGCTGCCTCTAAACACTTCGGCTGCTGCTCGTGCTGCCCCTGCCTCATGCTCTCATGAGCTGCTGTTTTTCACCCTTGTGAGACTGATGGCGCTGCCTTGCAATAAACACCTTTTTGCATCAGATGAAGACTCTTTCTGTCTCTGACCTAAATAACCCATGATCAACCTCGGCACTCCAGTGAGGGGAATCCATGCCCTGGGGAACTGCCAGCTCCACCAAACCAGCACAGAATGCTCAGACAGAGCCAGGCCCGGCCCTCTGTGCCAAAGGGAACTCTTTGTCTGCGCTGATCCACCACAAAATTGAAAGTCTTCGTTTCTGCCTCAGATTTGGAGCTTCTGCAGGGTTTAAGCGCACGTAAATGGGCGTAATGCACATTTACAGGTGCAAACAGACTCACAGGCAGCCACTGTCGCTCCAGCATGTTCCAGCTGCATTTGAATTAAGACTTCAGTTTTTGAGATTTGCTTAATATGCAAAAATGAAAAACAATCAGGCAAAACGTTCCATGAATGTTTTACAAGTGGAGCACCAGTGAATCCTCCAGTCCAGAAGAGAATTTGACTAACATGACTCATGATATTTATTCACATCCTGCCTGCTCAAATTACCTTCTAATTGATGCACTGAGTAAAGAAACAGAAAACTAAAAATTAATGTTATCCATGTAGACTAAGAGGGGTTTATTTTAACCTTGTATAGGGTTTTATAAAACTCTATAGTACAGATTGAAAACTAAAAGTTGAACACACACACAGATTTAATTATTATTGTAATTAGATACTCCAGCACAAAAAAGTTAAAATTGGGAAGAATTTGGAGAGAAAGAATTTCCCAATTGATGGCATTAAGATACAATATCCTACAAACCAGCATGTTTTAAATTATTTTTGCTACATACACTGCAAAAATAGAAAGCTGTAAGAAAACAGGAAAGATAAAAGAAAGTGAAAATGAAATGAGAAAGATATGTCTGTTGTCTGATGACATTTGGGGAATCAAAAATAAAATCCTATTGTTGCTGGAGGAATTATCCCAAAATAACACACTGGGAAATTGGAGTTATCCTAGCAGAACTAAAAATAACCACATATGTATTGGAAAATACACTTTTTATGTTAAAATAAAAATAAAAAATCCAATGAAACACTTCTGGTTTAACTCTTGTATAGTTCCAAGTATTCTAAGCTGCAACTCCACCACAACTAAGCAGATATTCCTATAGTGACTTTGAAATAATTCCATTTATTTTCAGTTCTAACCCTACTTGATTCATGCTGGTTGTAAACTGACAACTTCCAAATGTTCTCCTTTCTGCTCTCTTCAGCACTGAGCATTCTGAAGGTACTTACACTTGTTTTAAAAAGTCAGATTTTGAAGATAAAATATCCAACAGTGTTGTTCCCAGGCATTAACTGTGTCACCTCCACACTACTTCTACAGAAGGAAATTCACCTTGTCCAGACAGCCAAAACTGTTTGGAAATGGGAAACTTTCAAGAAAAATTGGGATTATTCAATAGTGACCTACTTGTACCTTTTGGAGTCACATTCCTTGGCCCCAAGCAAGGGCTGGAAGACACTGGCAGTGAGAATCTCTGAGATTTTTTTCACCTTTGGGCTCTTCCCACCTCTCTCCCTGAACTGAAACCACTGCCCCAAACATCTACAAAATGCGTGGTGTGTCCCCAGTCTGGAATTTCTAAGTTTTACTATCTTCAGTCATAGATGAATTTTGAATATCATGGTGATTTTTGTTCTAGCAGAATATGTGCCAGCATTTAGCAATTAACTATTTAGCAATTAACCAGCTCTTCTGCAAAATCTGCAACTTGAGGCTTTTTTTACTCTAAGTCCATCACTTCTTTTCCCCTCTTAGCCATTTGTCACAGTGGGATTTCCACATCTCAACATCCATAAAGCTAATATTCCTCCTTTTTTTTAAAATAAAGAAACTCTCAGCAAAAAAAGGACAACATTTCCATTATCAGTCTCTATTCAAAATATGTGGGCAGCTGCTATCATGTTTTGTGTCACTCTTTATAAGTGCCTCAAAGAAGATATTTTTTAAATCTCTCTGCAATACATCAGTGTCAGAGAAACTCAGGATGTTTGGATGAGTGACATTTCTGGAAGATCAGCAAACTCTCTACCACAGGAGGCAGTGATACCCAAACTCCTAACCCCAAACATCAGAGGGAGAATATAAATGTTTCTTAGTGCAGCTACAGAAAGCTGCAGGTTTGAAAAACCACATTCACATCATCTTGTGGGAAATGTGGAGCTTTTCCAGGAAGCAAATGGTGATATTGAAAATGATGGTTGGAGCTATCAACAGCTCAGAATCTCCTGGTTTTCTCACCGTGCTGCATAACACACTTGGGGAATGAAAAGCCAGAAGCCCACCTAAGAAATAAATCCAAGATCCTAATGAAGAACCAGGAATGTTCCTCTTCCCTCCTTGCCAGAGGGAGACACAAAGCGAGGAAAAGATTCCTCTGTGAGATACCCTGGGATCCCTTGGAGAAAAAGCAAACGTCCTTGCAGAAGCTCTGCCTGCAAGGGGTTATTTGTCCCACCTGCAAGCTCCAGGTTGAAAAGTTTGACAAGGACATCCAGCAATTATCCCAGATTGTGTTGGATGAAACCATAAAGGAGCACCTAGAGATGGATGTTGGCCAGCAGAGCTGCAGGAGGGTGCTCTGGGGGCTCTGATGAGCAGAGATTCTACCTGCAAAGCTGTTCCCAACAAACCAGAGCTCAGGACTGCAGCAGACACAGAGGGGCCAAGGCAGGGATTTGAGGTGATGCCTGAAGTGGCTCCCTAGAAAGAGAGCCCAGGCAGGAGGGAGGGAATAAAGGTGGGTATTTATTGGAAAGGCCTCCAAAGGCACAGCCTGGGGAGCCAGAGGCTGCTCTCACCATGGAGCCCAGGATGGACCCCGAGTCACGAGTTCTTCACCCCTTTAGAGCTTTGGGCCATTTGCATCTCAGCATCAATTCCCCAATTCAAACTTGAGCTCATGATGGCATTTCCCCAGCTCACCCCCCCTTCTCCAGGTGTTGGGTTGCACATTTTGGGCCCAGGACAGTCTGGGTGTCCTTGGAGAGCAGCCTTGGAGAGGCTTTGTTGTGTCACTGTGACTGTGAGAGAGCAGCAGCTCCCAGGTTCCAAGATACTTCAGAGTTATAGACTACGTACTACAGGATTTAAAAATATGAAAGTTAAAATCCAAGGCATCAGAGGACATCTCCAGAGGGTTTGGCAGCTCCAGTGGGAAAGGTGAATGCACATCAGAGAGCACGAGCAGCAGCCTCTGCAGGGAGCTGTCCATTCACAAAGAGAGCAAATGTGCTTGCTCATCCAAGGGTTCCTTTTTTCCAGAGTGGGATTCTCACACACTGGGCTCCATGTTGGGAACAAAAGCCATTCCTCATTTCTCTGCCATGGGGTCTGGGTGTTGCACCCCTGCCCAGGAGGAGACAGGAGCTTTGTGCTGGAATGGCTCCCTGAGAGCCCCTGAAATGTTCATCCCTCACGGATTTTCACGGAAAAGTGTCAGATAATTTTTTTTTTTTTTCTTTTCAATCAGACTATCAAGCTATGTGTTGAATTAAATGAAATTAGAAATTATCTAACAATGTCATGAAAGATTTGTGGGAATTCTGCCAATACAGCTTCAAACATCAGATTTTTTTTTTTAATAAACATATTCTCTGATGTTCTCTCAATCAGCTTGATTCCTGTTTGTAACTGGAATGATACTGGTCATATTTTGACATATAATTTTTACTTTTATTTCTTCTTTGCAAAGCTTCTTTCAAGATGCAAGAGCAGGTTAATGAGTTTCATAAAAAACATAGCAGGAATCAAGCTAAGAATTACTGGTAAACTAAGATTTTTTTTCTCACTGTAGGCATTTAAGCCCAAATACTGAAAAGTTCATCATAAAATTAACTTTAAATGTGATTTTACACCTTACTTCAATCTCTCTGTCCATTTTTCCATATGCAACATTATAATGGAAGATTTTTTCTCCTCTCCATTTCTCTGCTTTTCCAGTATTTCAGATATCATGGGCTATGGAGTGTTCTCTGAAAAGAGACCAAAGGCCCATGAGTTTTCCTCTGGCTCAAGACCCTCTTGCTGCTTATGTTTACAAGCATCAGAAACCAGAATGCAAGAAATGCATTAACCACGGGAAAATGGTGAATACCTTGCTTATCTTGTATTTTAAGCAGAAAGAAATATGAGATATTGCTATATCATTCACTGAAACCCCTCAAACCATAAAAACTGAGCTTCGGCACTGGAATTTACCATATTGCAAAACAAGTTAAAGGTGTGCAAGTGGGAATTCTGTCAGAGAAAACAAGACAAAATGATACAATTATTCCAAGTCAGAGCTGATATGCTCCAAGGTATATGTTTTCCCACAATTGCTGTAAATATGAATATATTAGAGGTTAATAGGAAGATCAAATGTGGAATGCATTTGCTGAAAAGATTAATATCTTTTCATTAAAAATGAGAGTGCACTGTTGGTTCAGCATTTGCATTTAGATCGAGTAGGTAATAAGTATATTGACTGCTTAAGACACCTATCTCCAAAACGGAAAACATGAATAGAAAGAGTGGTGTCCATATGCAGAAATGGACGAGATTTTTCTATTTTCCTCTGCTAACCCCTCAGAGAAGCTGAGCCCTTTGAACACGAGCACTGTGATGAATTCAAGCCAGCAGAGCTGCTTTGTGCTGTAAAGAACATTTCTGCCCCTGCACCCCTCATGGCCAGGAGAGGCACTGGCTGCCTGTTACACTCTGCTTTTTGTGCAGTTGTGGTTTAGATCCCAGAGCCTTTGGTTAACAGGGAGGTTCAGCTGACTCGTGCAGGGTCACAAAACAGGGCTGGGACCTCTGGACATTGTCCAGTCCAACTCCCTGCCAGGGCAGGAATGTTGTTCCATTCAGCAGGGAATGTGTCCAGCTGGGGTTTGAGGCATCCCCAGGGGAGACTCCACACCCTCCCTGGGCAGCTGCTCCAGAGCTCTGCTCCCTCCAGGGAGTGTTCCTCCTCATGTTCAGGTGGAGCTCGTTGTGTTTTAGTTTATGGCCATTGCTGCTTGTCCTGCAGCTGAACACCACCAAAAAGAGTCTGGGGCCATCCTCTCGGCACCCACCTTGGAAATACTTGTAAGGATCGATGGGATCCCCTCTCAGCCTTCCCTTCTCCAGAGTAACCACGCCTCCCTTCATCAGGGAGATGCTCCAGACCCCAAATCATCTTTGTTATTGTGAGCAGATCACACAAACACGAGCACAGTGGGCTGATGTAACTCCAGGTTTCCCACAGCTTATGGCAAGAGGCTTTCAGCTTCATTTTCCCAAGTCATAAAGAGAGGAAAAAGTATTTATGATTCCAACATGGCAGATTGATGCACCAAAGTTGGTTCAAATGGTCACAGAACTCAGCAGCTGCTTCCTGAGCCTGTGGAAGCACCCCAGCGTCAGCACCACTGCAGAACACACGTTTCACTCACCCCAGTCTAGCCCAGGCTTTCCCACTATCACAGAACACTCCGACTGGTTTCCTCCAGGTGTTTAAAGACAGGTGTAACAGCACACAGAGCAGCGTGCAGCAGACAGCTCAAACCATTTGTTAACTTGAACTCAAATTAAGCACAGCAGCTCCTATCAAAAGCAGGTTACTTCTCAGACTGTGAGAAGTAAATATTTCACTTAAGCAACTGTGGTGACAGCTTTCTTTTAGTGCTTTAGGCATAAAGTTTATACAAATCCCAGTCACTTTCCTGTGGAGCAGAGGGGTGTGTAACACTGGCAAAGCAGAAAAGCCAATTCCTGACCCACAAAGGAAATCTGGGAGCTGATTCTACGGGACCACAAGCATTTTCTTCGCTTATGCACATGAGGAGAATTATTTTCCTCTCACTGCAGGGAAGTGTCACTTTGAACTGGAGTCTCCATCCCTGAAATTTAGAACATTTCCTCAAGGTTTCTTTCCAACTTCTTCCCCTCCCCCTGTTTTTTCTTGCTTTTTTACTCTCTTTCCCTGTTGTGCTCTATTTCGTGTCATTTAGACCATATACTTTGATGGAGGGCATCCTTCTCCTCTGAATTTATGAATCAAAATGTATTCTCCAACGGATACCTGGAGGTATAATTTGCCCCCTAACACTCTTCAATCTTTATTACTGACACATTCAAGGATGCCTAGCTCCCACAAGAAGGAAAAAAAAAAAAAAAAAACAACCCACATTAATCTTCAAAAATGTGTCCTTACCTGCCTTCTGAAAATGAAAATGGATGTTCTTTGAGAAATTATCTGAGTTTTGCTTTGAACCCCCAGGATCATGCACTTCTGGAAACAATTTTGGATCAAAAAAAATTATAAATAAAAATCTGCTGGTGTATAAATACAAATCCTTCACTGTGCTTTCCTTGGAGGCAGGAAGAGTTCCCTCAGCATCCTGGAGGGTGGAATCTGGGGGGTTCCTGCACACCCTTGCTGTGCAGACAGGACAGAAGGACTTTTTGGTAGGTGATACTTCCTTATGGAAACAGCTCCAAAGCAACTCCATCACCCATCCCTGCCATATCCAACACCCAGGCAATTCCTAACACGGGGCATTCCCATCTCCAAACTCCCCATTTAGCAGCACACTTAAGTAAGAGTCACAGAAAAAGAAATTTTGAAGAACTGTAGGAATTTAGAAAAAAAAAAAAAAAAATCCTCTCCACTTTAAGCAGATCCTGCATAGCTAAGATGCACAGTTGGAGTTGACCAGAAACAAGTTAATTCTTTCTCCTTTTAAATTTTATTTTAGAAGTGCCAACTTAGATGTAACTTTTTTTCCTGATAACACTTCAGAAATAAAAGTATTCTTTCATTTTCATCTCTTACTATTACTAACATAGATGTTTACTAATGCATACTAAGATTCTCTTATATATCATTGGTTTAAAAACTGAGCTCTTGAGATGCCCAAACTTGATTTAATTTCAGCGTAAATGTCTGCATTTTGATTCTTTACTCTGGAACAAGAATTTCTAGGCTATGCCATAGCTCCTTTTTTGAAAATGCTGAAGCATGGAGAAACAATATGGACTGTTCAGTATGGGCAAAACCTGCCAGATGTTTTCTATCTCCACATCTCAGTGTCTCCCACTGGGCAAAACCTCCAGTCTCCTGTTCCCTCTGATGCACAAACATGAAACAAATCATACTTAAATGAAAAAAATAAAAAAAAAGAGACCAAAACCACCCCTCAAACAATTTATATTCTGCTAATTCGTCTTAAATGCGGTGGAGAGTTTACCCAAAGCTTTAAGAACCAAGCAGTGGTAAATCTTACAGAGATGGAAAATTGGAGTAAATTTAGTCAGTGTTTTAACATGTTTGAAAGAGTTCTGCTCTGGTGCAGATACACATTAACAATGAAAAATAGTTCTCCCCATGTCCATCCTAGAGAAATTTTTACTTTAATTCAGCTTCTTAATTGGTGTCTATGGCTGCTACAATTTTAAAGAGCACGCCTACAATCACAGACCATTGACCCAATTAAAGGTTTAAGTAAAACCTAGGAGAAGCTGCAGGTTTGAACTAAACCCCTGAATAATCAGATTCACCAGGACCAGTTTTTGCAGTGTCTGGACTCTGGAATTCCCCAGCACAATCTCACTTTCCCCTCACCCCTGCACAAAGGCTGTGTGTGCCTTCATGAGCTGCACCTGCAAAAGCTGCTGACTCAAATCCCAGTCACCAAACAGGACCAGCTGAGCTGCTCCACATCCATTCTCTCCTCCAAGCAGTGCAAAACGTGATGGAAAGGTTTGCTGCTTCCTCTGTGTGCCTACTACAGCACACTGTCCTCTGAGATGCCAAGAAAAACGAGATAAGGACTGCTGAGATAAAACCGTTCCTGTCTCCTGTGCACAAATTCTCCTTTGTGAGGATTTTGTGTCCTCTGGTGTCTCACACCTTCTAAGCTTTCAGGGGAAAGAACCCTCCTTCCTCCCATGTTTCTACAACATATTTCATGCCAGATTGTGACAAGGAGCCAAAACATTTACGATTTACAGAAGTTCCCAGTAAAAAGGCATTCATACCAGCAGTTATCCTGCAGAGGAAGGGCACATGGTACTCCCTGCAGCCCAACACCTTCCCAGAAAGCCACTCACTCAAGCCTGGTGATGTGTAGACACCTTATTCCCCCAAGCAGGAATCCACTCAGACGTTTCTTCCTCCTAAACTACTCAGACATTTCCTCCTCCACGTTTTAGTCCCCTCTGTCCCCACCTCAGACAGACAATTTTTTACAATAATTCAATTTCATGAGCCACACAGAAATACATAAGAGTTATTTATATAGCATCAATATTAAACTGGTACCTAGATTTTTTTTTTTTTTTTCAGAATAAAATCATTAGGCTGCATGTCTCTGAAAGCTGCAATTATGGTTAAAAATAGAAGTTATACATCTTTGACCATGGATAGCAACTGCACAGATCTGAAAAAAGAGGCCTGACCACCAGTTTCTACTCAAGACATATGAGCAGGAAGGGTGAGAAGAGGCTGAACCCACAAAGATTCTAGACAGCACAGAGCATCTTGTGGAAAAACAGAAAACATCCTTTTTTCCCAAGCCTTTCCTCTGACAAGATAAAGTGAGACTGGATTTTAACGGCAGATAATCCTTAGTTTTAGTGTTAAAATTGTACACAGACCCACATTTTGGCTTGTAAAGCACTCAGATCTGGAACAGCAACAAAAATTACTCTGGAGTTTCAACAAGACCACAGCTTGTCGTGTCACCTTCAAAGTAAAGGTATTGAATTGACCATTATTAAAAATTATGAGGAATTCTTCTTTCAGGATATACTACCCAGCCATAGCACCAGGTTTCTTGCATGGAAACAGCATCATTATTTCATGAATCACCAGTGACCTTCGGAAGGCACTGGGAAAAGCACCCATGTGCATTCCCTTCCATTGATTTTCTAATTTTGAGTAAATTGGTTTAATCTGGGGAACGGTTATCTATGAGAAATAAGAATACCTAAAACTGTCTTTAGAAAACAGTAAAAAGCTTTTGAACTGAAACAATGAATTTGGAAGGGAAACTTGAGGGGGGGAAAAAGGTAGTGATTTATAAACCTTAACCTGGGCAGCATTCTGTGGCCAGGCACCCAAATATGAACAAAATTAGAATCTTTCTGAACTTAAAAACACAGACCTGCAGGCCCAGACTTTTGTTTTACTGCACTGTGTGCCTGGAATCCGTGCCTGATTTACCCATGAAATATTTGCTGCTGGAAAAGCCTGTAGAAAAACTACCGACCTAGAAAGGGAAGTGTATGGGCAGCATTTTTTCTGGTTAAAATGAAAAAAAAAGTGCTAAACATTGAGAACATGGGACAGTCCTGAATCTAACCAACTTAGAAGACAAGCTCAGGGACCCAGCACATGCCTGAAACACCCTGCAAGAACAGAATTTGGATATCTCCAGGAATTTAAGAGCACCCAGGGCTACTTCATCAAAGGAAATGGTGATTACAGAGCCACTCTTTTTGGTGCCAAGATCTTATATATTCTAGTATCTAAACCTTTAGATTAACAGATTGTCTCTAGTTTATTATCTTCTGAACATTAAATGATCACACCTAAGCTTTCTTTGCTATCAATTTATGCTCTCATAACGTTAATGATCTGTTACAAGCAGAGATTTTGGCACTATGGCAATTCACCTTAAAGCCACCTGAAGAAGACCTGTCCCTTTCCTACCCCTTTTTGTAGCTTCTATTTCTGGCTGTGGGATACCAAGTTAATTAGTTCATTAAGTCCACTGATAAAAATCTTCTAGGACAGCATACAGAGCACTAAACCAATAATCTCAAGAGTGACCTATATGCACATTAACTTTGAGTGTCGATTAGTAACTCTAAGTTGAATTCCACTTAATCCTGAGATCTCTCTCACCACACAACCCTAAATATCTTACACAGAAATTATGAATTACTAGACTTATAAACAGCTTCAGACTTCTTATGTCCAAGTAAAAAAATTAAAAAAAAACAACTCTTAATCCCCACACAGCAACACTCAGAACCTCTTTGACTCCCCAGAAGAAGATCAGAGGCACAACCATTACAAGGTAAGGTTGAAGACAGGAACGTGCTCGCTTACCTCCCGGTCCAGCAGCGCAGGGGACACCACGGTGACAATGTCTCCCTTCTCTGGGTCGATGTAGAACATGTTTGGGGAGGGTTTGGTGGGGGTCTGTCTCAGGATGTTGTAGCGCAGCAGGGCGTTGTCCGTGCTGGCGTCGTCGGCGTCGAACGCGGCCATGCGCATCACGGTGGTTCCTGGCAAAGGGGCACACACAGCAGGCACTGAGCACAAACCATCCCAAACCGGGCTGCCCCGCCCGGGACAGCCAGCTGGGTCCAATCTGTAAACACCTCATCAACACCGCTGAGCAGCTCCACCTGATATTCAGGCTGTACTTGTGTCTGTATTGTCTGTATTTGTTACTCAGCTGACAGAGGACTCGCGGCTCTAACACAGGTTCCCTGTATCTCTGTGCTTTGGAGCCGTCCATGCTAACTGCATTTCACGAAATGAGCTACAGGTGTATCTCTTTCACTTTAAATTCTGCAGGCAGAGAGTCCACAGGTGGCTCCAGTGAAAACAACGATACTGAAATAACAGGAAGGTCTCTATTTGCACAGTAAAGTAGTGCAGTTCAAAATGTGTTGGGTGTCATTTCTGTCAATAAGAAATGTTGTAATTATTAAAGTCTACATTGTTGTAATTTCAATTTGCATAAATTTATGAGCTTATTTTGTGAACCCCAATAAGCCCCCCATCTCTGTTGCCCCGCTGTCCTTGCAGAGCTGAAGGTTTCTGAGACAGGAAATTCCCTGAGCACACAGCTCTGCTGCAGAGTCCAACAAGGGAAACGCTGTTCCCTGCACAGATTCCTAAATGCTGTGCAGAGGAGAAGCCTCCCTCTGCTTCTTCATCCCAGTTCATAGGGAGAGGAGTGAGCCGCTGCCAGTCCTGTGCTTGGGAGGGGAGCACATCCTGCACCCCTGGATCAAAGCTGTTGCTCTCCCCCAGACAGGCAGCCCAGAGGCCACAGACAGCCTGGGAAATTCTGTCAGCCTTTTATCTGCTTTGTACAGTACATTGAGAAACAAAGAAAGGGTATAATGAGACACCTGGGCTGAACTGTGAGACCATCACCCCTAGACCAAAATGATTTCTTCATCAGTTCATCTACAATTGTAAAGGTAAGCATTAGTTTGAAAAGCAATCTGATGAAACAATATATGGTCCCAGCAAGATTAAATATTTGTAGCAATATTGAGCTGAAGACAGAATGAAATTCTAAGAAATAACAAAAAAGCCAAGATCAAATCAAGAAATTAATTTCAATGGTGAATCAATGTTAAGTAACAGATTAATGCAAGATAATAGCAAGCTTTATAAAATAAGGAATCTAGGAAGAGATCCAGTCTTTGGCCTAAAAATCCCAAGTGAAGCAATTTATCAAATTCCATGATCTACGCAATTTTCATTGAAGTAACTTTGCACTGACACCGTTATCTCATGTGTGAATCAGAGTGAGCCATAATTCTTTGTTAGAGATTGATTCCTCTGTGGGAATTCAACCTTTCTTTTCCCCACAGACTGGGCAAGTATTTTTTTGAACTATCATGATCAACACATTCTAAATACAGCATTTTCATTTCATAACAGATCTGTAAGACCATATGATTGGTTTTCAGTATTCACAGAGACTTCTGTGGCAAAATGACTACAAGAGGTTAAAACCTGATGCAGACAAATCCTAAGACGCTAGATTGCAAGCATCTCAATAACAGAAATATGTATCATTCATGTACAGTGAGTTTATTTTCTTTCTGAAGGTCTTGGATTTAAAAAATCCAGTAAAAATGAAATACTGTGGTAAAAACAAAACCAAATCCAATCTCGTTTACAGACTGATATAACAACTGCCTGTTCACTGTTAAACAAACGCAACTGGCTTGTTAAGACACATTTCTTCTCTTTTTTCCCTTTTCGTTGTACTTCCCAGAATACAAAGTGTTGCCTCTTCTTGTAGTGACCTTGAATATAAGCTCTCAAAGGTTTTGTTTCATTGCTACTTCGGGCAGAGTTACCCCCTTGAGAAAAATAACAGAGATCTGACAGCATGTTGGTTTTATTCAGCAGTGATTAAAGGTCAGGCAGCTCAAAAAGAAGCTTACCACTGGATACCATGCCATGTTTTCCAGTGTTACAAGATGATCCCAGCCCTGATATTTTCACCTACTTTGTGTGAGACTGATTCAGAAGAAAAGAGAGAAAAGAACTGCTTTCTGTTGTGAAGAATGAAGATTCACCCTCTTTTCACAAGTACAGCACACTATGCTGTTTTTAGAAATTTATTGCCTTTTTGAGAAGATTTTTTATATCAATGTTAGATAACATGTTTCACAAGGGGCTCCTAATCACAAGGTTTCAGTGGAATAAATAAGGACTAAGGCAAATCTTCAAGGGATCTTAAAGAGTGCTCAAGTTCATGGGAAATTAAATGGGTTTCAGTACACAATGGCTTCCTGAAGAATGCACTTTAACAAGGTACCGCACTCAAGTACAGTAGACAACAGTTTGAATGAATACACAGTTGCTATTTTTGTTAATCTATTAGATGAGTTGATGCTCAGCAAAGATTTAGAAACTTATTACAATATATATTCAAGCAGAATTCCTGTTTATACAGTTGTCCTACTGAAACATTTCTGATGATAAGACACTGGAAGGCACACATACATTTTAAGAACTGCCTTAACACAATGGCTGAATCTGGTTCTGATTTGCCAGCTGCAGTTCTTTAACCTTTCAACTCACCAGACATTATCTTGTTCCCTGCAATCAATCCTTCAGTGCACACAGATAAGAATTCCAGCAACTCAGAGGGGCAGAATTTTACATTCATTTTGCATAGAGATGCCAGTTCCAGGAGGAAAGCTGGAGAGAATTAGATACATCTTTTTTCTATGCTTCTCCTCTCAAAAGTTTTGAGGCATTGGTTTCTGGCTACCAACAAAATGATATTGAAATTTAATTTTAAAGTTATTCTGTTCTCAGAAGTTCTCATTGTAAAAATGTGGGGTTACCTTTAGATGTCATTATGTATTAGTACAGGTTGTGTCTGGTTTTTATTTGGGAATCAATACAGAAAACTACACCCCTATGTGCTTTATTGGCTGATGCCTCAAAAATCACAAGAGCTTTAATCCAGCAGTTAAAATATATACCTGGAACCCTTTGGAGAACCCCAACAGCTGCATTTCCAGGGAAGAAATTCCCTGTCCTAGTTGAGGTGTTCACAGAGAGAACACAAACGACAAACTGGGATTGGACCACCACAGAGGATGATGTTCATGTAGAGATCCCCTTCTTAAAAATATAGTGGCCCAAATGTATGTTTTGAAAGACTCTACAGCAGACATCCAGTCCAAAAGAGCTTCATTCAAGATGCACACTTCTTCAGTATTTCTCCTTCATCATAAACTTTTATTCTTCATAAAAGATTCATTTCCCCAGCCCCATAAACTGACTGCATCTAATTCAGTGTCATTTTACAAATACTTCCATTCCTGGCATCAATCAAATGCAGCTGGCTTTCAAACCACAAAACAACAGCTTGCTACATTATCATGTTAAACAATATATATTAACTTATCAGGCTGGGGAAGGAATGTCTGCAAAATCAGCAACTCCTTCATTGTGTTGATGACGCACAGACATCCATGGAGGAAACTCTGCCAGGAAAGCTGCGCTTGTGTCTTGGTGTGTCTCAATATTCAGGGTTTATTTGTTTTATTTCTGGGCAGAATCGTTCAGAATTCCCAGGATCAGTCAGAACCTCCCATTGCACCTCCCAGAGTTCCTGGTTGGTCAGACACAGATCCCACTCCCAGGCCTTTGCTCCAGAGGCTGCAGCTATCAATGTGTTGATTATTTGAAAATATTGGCAAAATCTCCCCTTAGGCACCAAGAAGTAAAATATAACACATGCACAGTTTTGGAGAGATTGGAACAGGTGGTTTCTTGGGAAAAAGCTCTCCGGCATTTTTTTAATAACCTGTTAATAACCTATCTCACTCTTTTTTCTTTCTTTTCCTTTTCTTTCTTTTTTCTGTCAAGGTGCCAAGAGAACATTACTACTAAACTTTATTTAATTACTATATGCAGCTGCTGGATGTAAATAATGACTGGACAGGAGTGGAAGTGAGGCTTATCTCTAGCCTGACGAAACGTGAACAAGTGTCTCAAGCCTGCAGCCTTAAGAGAAGACTGAATTTGAAGACCAACAATAAAATATCAACCAGATTAAGGACGGAAGAGTTTTAACTTTATGAGAGCTACAGAGTACAAAAACTTCACCACAGAGTTTTCTCAGCTGATTTTCACTCTTTCTTTGGTTCGCCTCTGTATGTTCAGTAATTAAATGTTTTCTACATGTGTTAAGGAAATGGAAGTGCCTATTCTCTTAATGAACATGACTGCACTGAAGATTTGTTTCCACCTTCTCCACAAGTTCAGCTATGTCTCTGTACGTGATAACAATCAATTACACAATGGTGTATTTTCCAAAAGTACAGCTAATTTAACCTGAGAAAAA
Source organism: Picathartes gymnocephalus (assembly GCA_013390045.1). NCBI lineage: Eukaryota > Metazoa > Chordata > Aves > Passeriformes > Picathartidae > Picathartes > Picathartes gymnocephalus. The sequence goes on from WEKY01037145.1 coordinate 352,265, forward strand.
CAAAGAGTAAAAAATGGGATGAAGGGGGAAGAAATCACGAGGGTTACCTGTATCTCTAGAGCCCAGCTCTCAGAAACTGGAGCAAAGGAGGGAGCCCTCCTGTCTGTGTTCTCATCATAACTAATTACGTGTTTGATTGTCATTTTGTACTTTAAGACAAAAAGTCCCAGGGGAGCAAAACAAATATAAGAAGAAAGGTCTATTAAGGGCATTTAAATTGCAATTATGTGTATTATTAAAAACTTGAAGGCCTTGCTCAGTAAAGAAGACATTTAGTAAGAATTATAAAGTTCAGGCTTTGAGCATATCTTATATTTGTATAGGGCAATAATTTTCTGCCCTGCAGGACTTCTTCACGTTCTCTATTTAGATGTCTGGCAGGTTCTTTTCAAGCTCTAGATGAGATGGCATCACTGAGCAGTACCCTGGGAATGCCCCTGCACAGCAGGACTGGTGAGGTGAACTGGTGAACTGTCAGCTGCGGAATGAATAATAAACAAACTTCTCCCGGTACACAAAAGAAACTTCAGTAATGTTAAGTAGAGATGAAGAACTGTCAAGGATTGTTACCAACTATAGAGAGCTAATGCAGTCAGAAGCATATAAATTGAGTAAGAAATAATGGGACATTCCCAGCTGAATGTTATGACAGAACAGTGAAGATATATGGGCAGGTCAACCTTTAGCAATACTGGTATTTAACCTTTTTTCCCATGAGCAGCACAGTTGTTTTGGCAGAATGAATTATTCACTCCTGGGATGTTTGGAACATGACTTATACACAGTCCTGTCCCCAGCCACTCTGCAGCCACTGTCACATTGTGAGAGTAACGTGAAGAGCTTTCAGGTATTCTCTGCTCCAGGCCAGACATTGATCTATGAAATGTCAGTAAAGGGAATTTGCATTAGCTGGAGTTATGTGACATGGCTCTTACTCTGGTGTGTTGTATTTTGTCTACAGTGCTGTGGGTATTTCCTTCTTTAGGGTAAAAGTGTATGGTGAAAACATGGAAAATTGTTAGCCTCACCAAGGATTCCCAAATTGTGTTTATCGTCTGTACACACCAGGTTCTGATATGACAATTTGTAGTAGCATATTCATACTGAAATTTCTCTCTATTTTGTGCAAATACAAGAAATTGTGAAGAATGTCATTTATTCTTTCAGAACACTTCACAGATTTTGTGTTGTACAAAACTCATGATCCCCAAACAGGATAACCTACATTTTAGACCCTGTGCATCTTCCCACACACAAAATAAAAAACATTTAAAAAATACTTGAAAATTTTTGTCTGATAGACTGCAGATAGTATGAAACAGGTATTTGCATGAAGGCGTAAAATCAAGGAGGTCTAATTTTCTGTCTGGTACTGTCCAAAAGCTCATCCCCTGGATGGATAAGATGAAGTCTCTTAGGGGGCTCACAGAAACAGACCTACTACAGCTCTGCCTTCCCCTCACCAGCTCCCCCAGTTCTACTCAACATCACTGTTCCCCCTGCAGCAAACAATCCTTCCTTGCTCAGGCAAGGGGAATCCTTCACACTCATTCACCTACAGACTCTCCAGATGGACTGGGAATTGCAAGTTTAGTGAAAGAGGACTTAGGACAAAGGAGATGCAGACATAAAAACCAGTATCCTTCCTCCAGATATAAACAGGTTGCAGGTTGAAAAAAAAACACCAAAGATTTTTTCTTAACCAGGATTCTTCCTAAGTGAAAATGTCACACTCTCATGCCTGTTTCCTTTTGACCAGCAAAGTTTATTAAGAAAAGGCATGAATTACTTCTTGGATCATGACCACAAGCTATAAAATGTCCCACTGTTCCAATATTCTAAGTGCCAATTCATAACATAATCTTGTATGTCAGATCACATAATTCATAAAGCAATATAACACATTCTCTTGAAGTAAATGGTTTAATGTAAATGATGATATGCACTGAACATTTCGCAGCAGGAGAACATGACAGAGCAGTGATTTATGTGCGAAGGAATATCTATTCAACATACAAAGAGCAAGATTCAGCCCCAGGCATGAAAAACACAAAGGACCCACATTCTCTCTGGAGTTAGACTAGCACTAGAAATCAATCAGGAAAATCACAGCAAACAGAGACTAGATGAGACATTTAAACATCATTAAAATCAACCCCGTAAAAACAAGGCAGGGCCATTCTCAAAAAGCTACACAAGCAAATTGGCTTCTCTGCTGAGCAGCTCAGGTGGAGAAATCTCCAGAATGCCTGGGTAACTTGTCACCCCAAGAGGAGTTTGGTCAGTGCCAGCTGAATTCCAGGCTAGCCCTGCACCAGGGGAGCTGGAGGGTGCTGAGCTCTTCCCTCCCCTTTTGTAAAACTATCAGAGGTAAAAACCCAAGGCTCGACACCTCCTGCCCAGAGTGCCCTGCTCAGTCCTTGAGCCCTCTGATCTCAGCTGCCTGACACCTGAAGCTTTTTGTCAGAGATGCTTGCAACTCACAAGATGCACTGTGCTGTTTTCCCCGGTCCCGTGTAAAATTGGAATTGCCTGCAATCATTCAAATTTGATTTCTGGTGTATGCAAGCTGTTTAAATGCAGATGCAAAGTTTATAGTCAAGGGCAAGCACGGAGCTTACTAAAAATACATATTCTGCACTTATTTCTATTTTATAATCCAAATGTTTTCTTTTAGCTTTTCTTTACCTTTTCCTTAACAGTTTCCCATTCTCTATCCTTCCCTGTTTGCCTGGGTGGCACAGTTCTGGCCAGAGCAATGCAAATTGCTAATAGACAGCAATTTTTAAAGTAATACAAATAAAGAAAGCCTGATGTAAATTTCATATCCAGAAATACCCATGAGAAATTACCTCTTGAATGTGGTAGAAAGCTTCCCCTAAACTTCATGACAAAAAATAAACTGGGCAAAATTAGATTAATCATTTAACTTTCTCCCCCGAAAAAAGAAGTTAATATCCAGTTTCTCCCAGCCTCTAAGCAGGGTGGCATTCTTAATCAAGATAAATGTAAAGAAGAAAATAGAGGCTTCAGAGACTTCACTTAGGTTAGCAAAAAAGACTTGGCAATTATTTGCATTCTGAACTTCTGGAAGAGAACTGGCCATCTTTCACTCCAAAGCCACTTTCACCTTGTCTCCATCCAGGCCTGTCAAGCAGAATTAGAATTCTGGGTACTTACAGGAATGGCAACAAAACCCAGTACAGACCCTTCTGTTAGCCCTGATTAACAAAGCACTGCTGATCACTGGGAACCCAGTCCACATCCATCAAGCCAGGAAAGACTCTGGATTTGGAGAGCAAACTGCACTTCCCAGTTCATGGTAAAGAGCCCAGGTATATCCTGTCTCACCCCCCATTCACTGCAGCAGTGTCCTGTGGAAAGAAAAGCTGTGGCACTGGTTGGTAGGGAACAGCTGCGTGTTTTAAATCTGTAATACATTACAATCTAATAATGCTTTCATAATGGAAAGAAGAAAAATATTTTTCCTTTCATTCCAACAATTAATTATTCCAAATTGTTAAAAACCCTCAGAATAAAACAGTGTAATGTATGGATACTCAGTGCCTATTTTTTAAAAACACTAAAAGTTACAGTCAGTGAGAACTGGGTAATAAGAAGCCCAGGCTACACTATCTGTGTGTAAATTCTGCATTAGGACATGTCCCAGAACAATGAAATGGAGAGATTTTTCTAAGAAGGGAAAATTTTCACAGTTTTCAATAATCTTTTGATCAGGGCCACACGTACAGATGGAAGATCTCATTCCATAAATTACCTGCTTTTGTAAAGGAATTGACTGACTTCTTTCAAATATAAGAAAGGCAGCAATTACACTCCCCTGTCTCAGTGGGCTTTAATCAAAAACACGTCATTACTTCACAGAAATCACTTTGCACTACTCTTCTATGTCCAAGTAAGGTACCCTGGCATCCTTCCTGATTAAAAGGTAATAATATTACATTTTAAAAAGATCTCTGAGTGCAAGGTCAATCTTCCCTGATTGGAAATGCTTTTTAGACAGTGGGCCAGAATTTCTGTTGATCTAATTCAACCCAGCACTACTAAAGCAAAGATTTATCCTAGGTGAGGCTGTGGAATACAGGATGGACCTTGAAGGTCTGTATTAGGTATACACAGCATTACATTGCATTATTCCCTTTTTACCTCCCTAATCTCTCACTTCAGTATATGTGAAATGAAAGAGAAGACAAAAGGATATCTGTGCCTTTTTTTTGGTGCCTCTTCTACATAGGACCCTTTCCTTTCTTGCTACCAGAAACTTACACCAGTATCCAATTTTCATAGAGATGTGGGATTATGATTGTACAGCACCACAGACTTCATCAATTACTGCACCTGGAAGTTCTCATCTCTATTCTTTGCCTGTTAACTAATATGAGCTGGCTGTGCTTTAATCTCAAATTACAAAGTGGAAATAGAATTGAAACACCCAGCTCTGTTACTCCTGAGTCTGTCACTGGAGCTCAGCACCTACATCAATCCAAAATTAACCCGTATAAACTGAGGGTGCTTCAATATTACAAAAGCAGTGCTAATGAAAGAAGAATCAGACATCCTAATGAGGAAGCAAATTATCTCACATGGCTTCTACCTTCCTCTGCAGGAACCAGAGCACACATTTAATTCTGATGTATTATTTCATCTTTGTATTGATTTCATCGTCAAGTCCCAGCCATTTGATCTATTAAACATCTGAGGGTTTTTATCTGAGGGATAAGTGTTTCCATCATAAGACAGATCTTTCTAGGTGAGTTTTGTTTTTCTTTCCCCCTTCTGCAGCTGAATTCCTGGATAAATTTATTTGGTTGGTCTCAAAGTGTCTGCCCTGTTTAACTTATTTAAAGTCATCCTGCCTGAGCAATATTTCATAATGGACTTCACTGCTGGACCCAATAAATAAACTGGGCAACTGCTCCCTGTTCTTCGTTCAGAGAATTGCATTAAGTCCATTGCATTTTCTGGATAAATCATATCACAGATGCAGTAATCCCTAGTAAAACTACAAACAGAAGTGGAATATTTGATTTTAAGGTCTCAAAGTAAGCACAGAACAAATCCTCACAGAGGATCATAAGGCATTGTCTTGGGAAGATATCCTATCCCTAAAAAAGGATTCGTTCTTCCCCCATGCATTCTCCTGAACCCAGTTCAGCAGCTTGCCACTGTAAAGGAGTCCACAGGAGGGAGGATAAACACCATCAGTTATTCTGGAAACCTGCATTTCACACTGGTCAGCCTTTAAATCAAGTCCATGCAGTTCATTCCCTAAGAGCAATCTGGAATAACAGAGGATGGAATTGTTTTCAGCCCTTTTCCCCATCTTGAGATTGAAGTGTCTGCATGCAGAAATCTTTGCAGCCCTTCTTCAAATGATCTCTTTTGGTTAAATTATATTTTAAAGCCACTGATAGCCAAATTTAATAAATTATTCAGATGCTGCAAGAGTGTGCTCTGTGATTTTAAAACAGGTCTTTGAAACTATCTTGTATAAATCACAGCTTTCAAAACTATCCATATTTGTAACAAGAATACATTTTAGGGTATGTAATATATATTTTCAGTAGGGATCCTGATATTCTTTCTTGAATTAAGTCATTAATTAAATCACTTAGTTCAGCAAGTGTGATTAATTTCACTCACTTATAACCATTTTAGGTTCAGATATCCAGGCTTTTGGAGTTTTTATAGTCACTGGAGAGGGACTGGCAATTTTGGACGCAGTTCATCCCATTCTGACATTAAAAATTTAGTAAAAGTGAGATAAAGCATCTTTAAAAGTGGTTAATTCTGGATGAAGTCTAAATCTGACAAGATACCCAACTCCAGGGCACTTAAAAGATGTGACATGCACTCCTATTCCTTCTGCCCATTACGGCAGATGTGGAAAGTAGGGTCAGAATGCAATGATTCTCCTGCACTTTTGTTCTGGTATCACAGACTCCAGAACCCTTTCTCTCCCCATCTCGTGATGCTTGGGGCTGAAGGGATCTTTGTGCTGCACAACTTTACAGCCTCCACTGCACTCAACCTCTGCTCAGCCCTGCAAGGCTTGAGCAGGCCATGGGAATAAAACCATAACCCTGGTTCTATTCTCTTAAATTTGATGCATTTTGTTGGGAAGGGACGTCACTTAAGCAACAAATCAAGTTATTTTAACTGTGTGTGTAACTGATTTAGGGGCTACATTATGTCCCTGCAAAGAAAATATGAGCGTGGAAAACCTTCTGTACATCATAAACCCTCTAAATATTGACTGTGAAACTCCTTAATGTAAAATTAATAATTAAGCACAGAACAGGTCATGATATAGCACTGCCAGCAGTTGGGTACTTAGAGATCACAAAGATTTGTGGAGCTGTGTGCAAATATGGTGTCATTAAGTCCCAGGCTGGCTCAAGTACATTTAGACTTCATAAATGCACATATTCCTTCTTGGGAAAAAGAAAACAAGCCATCAGTCAGTGCCAAATCATCCTAAGGAAGGAGACCCAGAAAAAGATTTCAAATTTTCAAGCTTCTACTTTTCCACAGCCTGAACACACTTAAAATTCAAGTTTTCAACTCAGGGCTTCAGTGGAATCACGTCTCTTGGGGAGAAGGTGGGTCTGGTCCATGTGAGGGATGCTCTGGATGGAGCCATCACAGGTGAATGTCCATTCCACCCGTCTCCTTTCCCTGTTTGTTGAAGTAAACTGGAAGGCAGACAGGAGCAGACACAGGTGGTCCTGCCTTGTGTCCCCTGCTGACAATTTTACAGTGCTGAAAATGTCAATAGTAATGTACCACAAAGTTCAAAGGTAATCTGTAAACACCATTGATCAAATACATTCATAGAACTTCCCCTCAGCCTCAGCTCTTTTATAATTTTGAGTGGAGCCCCAATTTAAGGTGTATGGAAAAATGAAAATTCCAAATGGTATCAACCTTCAGGTTACAACCCTTGAGAGCTTGAGTGGATTTCTTCCATGCAAAGCTTGTTAAAAAACCAAGAACTATTTTATTTCCAACTCCTGTGATTTATTTGTTTGTTTTCCCAGTAACTTGTATGAAGTCCTACTTCTAGGGACGTGAGCTGTAAATCTCCCCAGCAGTCAACAAGTCGAGGTCAGCAACTGAGTCAGAGTTTTTGTGTCTGAGGTGTCTGCTGATGTCCCTCCCTGCCCCTGCCACACACTTCATAACTGGATGAGATCATCAATAAATTGTTACACATGATATTTATATAAACAAAGGGCTAAGGTTCACAGAACTCCTACCACAGCTATGTTATAAATTCCTTGACTTTTGGCAAGACCAGTGACTTCCAAACCCCACCCCAAATGTAATATCCACTAAGGAAAAAAGAAAATGAGCAAGAGAATAAAAATTCCCCAAACTTATCAAATTTGATATCTTCACATTATAATTATTTTGTGTCTGTTTATCTACAGCAAACCCCCTATGACAGCTGTAAATGAGCCACAGTGATTTGTATCTATGGATTACGTGTCAAACTGGAAAAATTGTAGCTTAAATCACAGATCCACGACAGATCTGGAAAGCCTAAGAGGAAAGAGGCATTCCAATGACAGGTACCAATGTCAAATGAAGTTATTCTGTGTTTTTATAGCATTACCAGAAAGATGCATTAAATAACTGCAAAATCTCTCGTTCTGAGAGCTCACTTGGCTTTTTATCCAAATGTACTGCTTTAAAGAGAGAAGAGTTTGTGATTTCAGCCACTTCCTCGCCACCTAAGGAGTGACCCAGGAACTCCAAACCCAGCAATTTCTCTCAAGATTCTCTCACGTTGTACTTTCTGTGCCTAAACAGCCAGATCTGACAATGATCTTTGCACTGAATATGTCTGTGGACACACTACAACTGCAAATTAAACCAAAGGGGTAATTTGCTAAAGCAAAATAAAATATGGCACATTTTAAGTTTCCTACTTACAAAAACCCAGCTGTGTATATCCATACAAGCATTGACTTTTAAAACCACAAAAATGGTGGCAAGTTGGTTATACTGTGGAAAAAAAATAAAATTGAAGTAAGAGTAGGATATTCTTAAAGCAGTTAATCTCTAAAGATGTCAGGCATGTGATCTCTTCTGTATATATTTTCTGAATTTTTCAGGTTTCCCTGGTTAATAACTTTTTATGCGTATTAAAATATACATAAATATTAACCCCAAAGAGCTTATATTTAGTTATACATACGAAGACTTTATAGAGAAGAATTTAGGGATATTTTCTGTCCTTGAAGCCATCATGGTTTAAGACTAAGTTTTACTTGAAACTCTGGATGCATTCAGTTGTCTTGTTAAAAAATCTATATGACTAAAAAATCTCTAAAGTTCCATATAATTTTTGTATTTAACAAATAAACCACTTGTGACTTCTGAGCCTGCCATTCTCTCAGTTCCCTGTACCATGAAATCCTGGGATCTCCTAAATGGTATTTTATTTATTTGTCAAATATGGCAATTACAAACTGGTTTTTCCTGATGTTTTGCATGCAATATAACACAAAGCTGTTGCTAGCTGAATAACTCAGCTACAGGTGTCCTTCAGGAATAGGTTCACCGGTGCCTGGAATGCAGTCTGAGCCAAAATTCCCTCCCTCGCCTGGGAATCTGCTGGGTGCTGGGGCAGGAAATGAGAGTTTTGCTAGAAGCACCCTGCCCACCTGAGTTCTGCACTAAATAATATGGAAAGTGCTGCCATTCTCTGCTTAGATTTTGTTCATAAATCAGTTCTCTCCTTTGTGAAATCAGGAGGTGGTAGAAGCTGCAGCAAAACACCACTGAAGTTTTTATTCCAATTTAGTGATCTCAGCAGCAGTTCGTGATAGCATTCAGCTGCATCCCACTTGCAGAACAACCTGGTTCTGCTCATTTCAGAGGGGACCTAGCACATTTACATGTAGGAAATAAACTGATGAATGTTCTGTGGTGAATCAGTTGTGCAATCTCCTGTGTGTGCTACTGGAGCTCCACACAGAGACATTTCCTGCTGCTTCCGAACGACAACATTCCCGTGCTCAGGAAAAAGGTTATAGCGTAAATAACGCAATGGGCTGCCACACTTGGCTTCCAAAAACCTTCTTTTTAAACCAGCACCTTGTTCACTGACACGCCAAGATCTGGGCAGTGGATAAAAACGTCTGTGTGAGTCACCACGAAGGTGTTGCCCCACCAGGATTTGAGTGGAAATGTTGCCAAGTGGCCCCAGTGTCCAGGAACTGGAAAGCAATTAACGCAAAAAGCCGTTAAGAACATTTTTCATTCTCTGTTTTTGTGCCTGTTCCTAAAGCGGTGAGATCTATGTACAAATCCACAAATTGCATTATAAATTAACCATGCTACAGATGTTTATAAGCCATAATTAAAATCAACCCAGTGCCCCTCAATTAAACATTCATGAAAGATTTATTCCAAACTAGTTAACCATTTATAAGGCACTTACATGGAAACAGAGTATAAATGATGAGTTTCAATTTTATGGGCAAACTTTATAAAGCACTTGCATTTCATCTTCTGTCCTGGTTCCTCCGTGTGGAGACTCTGCAATACTGGAAATAATTTCTGACAAGTTTGGAGTTCATGATTCTGGGATGACTCTATGAATAATAGCACAGGAGCATTACAGGCTCATAAAAGCAAATGAATGCTTTAAGAGCTGGCAGTACATTCTTAAACCTGAAATCTATTGAAATGTACTGCTCCGAAAGAAATATTTTAATATATGTATAATTATGAGTGCCTGTGTATTTTTCTTTGACATTTTGTATTCATGTACTGGAGTTAATTTTTGTATTAAACACACATATACTTGGTATAACAGACAACAGAGGTATAGATATAGAAAATATTATAGAATAGATTTAAATGAAGCTATTTTTAATATTTTTATATCAGTGCAAATGAGTTTCAAATTTGGTGTCTTTTCATTGACACATTCACCTGCTGAATTTTCCACATTAATTTGGCTTGTCTCAATTAATGCTGGAAGAGCTCCTTACAGAATAAGAAGCTCAGCATCATCTCTTAGCTGCTGTAGGCAAGGCCCTTCCCATAAATCTGATCTCTTACCTGATCAGCCAGCTCTAGTAATTAAATGTACACATGCCTTTAGAAGTAATTAATTGAGATATACTATTCACATTGTTCATGTTTTGCTGCATGCATCAAAAGTAATTAGTGTTAATAGAAAGTTACATGTGTTGGCAACTACACCACAATTATTACAGAGGAGGAAAAAAACATCATTTCTGCTCCTGCTCTGAAAATAGTTTCTTAAAAATCCCTGGAAACTGAAATGTGACACTACAATAAATATACCTGTTACTCAAAGAGGTTGTATTTTTGCAAGTCTAATCTACAAAACTGCTTATATTGATTATTTCCCAGGTTTATTCAATTAAAATATTTGAAAAATATACAAATGTGTGAGGCAAACAGCTGCAAATATTTACAGAATGTAAATTATTGATTTTTATGTTGAGAGGCACCATAGAAAGTATCAGAAGTAAAATTTTCTTTTAATGTTTTAGTTCTCAAACATAGTAACAGAGAAGTAAGTACAGAAAACTCACCAGCACTGGAATTTAGAGAAAAAAAAAAATCTGATTTCCCCAATTTGTTTCATGTAGGCAAGCATACAAAACCTAAACAAAAGGAAATTTAAAGATTCCTCTCCCTCTGTAAGAAAACAGCTTCATTTGCATAATCTCCTACAAGTCTAATTTTCCTTTATGATATTTTGGAATGTTCTCCTGATCAGTGAATTCCCTACGGCTGTATAAAAAGTTCTTCACTCAGTAATGAAACACTTTTTTAAGCCACAAAATGAGGATTTGCAGTACAAATATCCCTGGCATCCTGCCGCAAGAAAAAACTATTTATTTCCTTCCTTTAAACAGAATCCATATAATCAGTAGCAGATTTATGCCCCTGGAATACAGCAAAGGAGAGCTTTCATGAGAGGGGGGATACTCCTGTTTATGACAAATCACCTTAAAATGTTGTTTAGAGTGGCTGAAGCTGTGATTCCTTGGAAATCTCTGTCCTTGGCGGGGCAGGCAGGAGGAATTTGAGTGGGAATAAAAAAAGAAAAAAAAGTGTGGGCAGCCAATTAGTCCCACCCTGGGCAGCAGTGAGGGTGTGAAGCACATTCCTAGAAACTCCTGCCCTAACTGTCCTCCTTCCCAAAACTCTTTCCCACACAGCTCCTGCCCAGTGTTGTGAGGCCCAGGTTTGGGTATTCCCAAAGGCACAGCATCCCTCCTGCTGCCAGGAAACCATTCCAGACATCCTCAATATCGTTCCCTCGTCCGTGCTCCACACCATTGACTCCCTGGCAGTGTGGAAAGGGCTGTTTGAAGAGCCCTGGGGTTTCTGTGGATTGAGTGACGTCTGATCCATCAAGAATCCTTGGGATGGCAGCACCACAGGAAAAGATGGTGACAAAAAAAGCCATTGAGGTTCACTGCTGCAGCATCACCCAGAAAAGACGAGGGCTGAAGGGGCAGAGGCAGCCCCAGGCAGCAGGGAGAGCTCTCCTGCTCATGCCCAAGCCCTCCTCTGGTCGAGTCAGGGGCACCACAGCAATGTGCCCCGGACAGGTGAGATGGGATGGAAACGAGAGCGTGAAAACCTCCTGGCGCTCAGTGCAAGGGCCATGCAGGGTCACAGCTTCATGAAACTCCACACTGGGATGTTCTGCACAGCTGGCCAGTGCCACCTTATTGTACTGCTGGAGGGGTGCCTAACATGAAAAATGTTTATTTTGCTGTTTATAACTTATGCAGAGAGGCTTGACAGAGGTTTCAGCAGGAAATACAGACATCAAAATAAATCAGCACAAGACCAACGTAAAATGAAACTGTCATCATCTTCCCTGCCCTTGAGTATACTGAAGGGATATTGCTTCAGTGGGTTTCAACCTTCTTCAAACATTAAGTAACCATGGAAATTTAAGGTCCTAAATTTAAATCCACATTAGTGAGCAGACTGGTTCCCAGGTACTGCCCACAGGAATATTTCCAGGGTAGTGACACTTCTCCTGCAGAGTACAAGCCTTTCTCTGAATGGAGGATGACTTAACAGACATCCTGACATCATGTCTAGTTCTTTGAAAGATGAACTAGATTTTATTACACATTTTATTATGCATACATTCCTATTAATGCAGAAGAATTGTTAAATAAATGTTACTACTACTGACAGTAGTAATAGCAACATGATGGGCAGATCATTATTTATTTAGTTTCCACATTTCCAATTTGTTCCATTTATTTCATAACTACACAAGCTTGAAAAGACTCCTTAAAATGAATCACAGAAACGAAGCATCAAAAAACCAATTAGATCAAGTTTTCATCATTATTCCTTTACTTTCTTGTTCTCTTCACGTTACATAAGTGGAACTTTAATGTTCCCTTTTAAAGGCAATGCCGATCACCTTTTTTTCTAACATTAAGTCCAGATATCCCTTCCACCTCTCTACAGAATGCAGCAGTGACCATTAATGTATTTATAAATGCATTTATAAATAGCCTGAGACTCGCTAGAAATGTGGCAGTCCCACAGCACCCTACAGATTGTGATTTATTCTCAGCTTCCACTTGAAACCAGAAGCGAAGTTTCTTTTTCCCTGTACTGTTTCTTTTTCAGATCAATGATTTTCAGCTGCATTTTAATTACAAAACTGTAACACAATCTATTTTCCTTACGTATACATAATGCAAAGTGCTCCCAGAAACGTGTATAAGAAATGAAGCTTGTTCTGAACATATAACAGAAAAAGCTGGTTCAGCTTTTCTTCCAAAAGCAGAAGAAATGGACTTGATTCTCAGCTATGTCAAAAAAAATAATAAAGGTCCTTCAGGAGTGAGCAAGGAGATGAAGATGCATTGTGTCTTCGCATTTCCTCAACCAAAGGAAGCACAGTCTGTCAAAAGCAACCTCCACACATCCAGATTTCCCATCACTGCTCTTGTGGTGTTCCACACGTCCTGTGCTGCGGGCTGATACCACAAAATCATCCCTTGTGCTGGCAGTAACAGTGACAGCGAGCCCAGAGAGGAGGTTTGGGCTGCTCAGTTCACTGGACAGCTCTGAACCCAAGACCAGGTAACCTCTGTGCCTTAAGAGGCCTCCATAGAACACATAGGAAGTGAAATTCCCATTGAATTCCAAAGCAAACAATTCAATATTCTCCACAGAAAACCAGCACTGTTTTTACCTGACTGAAAAATATAACTTTAAGGAAAGAGAAAAGCTTTTGGACATAACATCTCTTACTTCAAGGGCACCTTTCAAAGGGGCATGGTGCCCCAAAGGGAGTCTCCTGTTTCCAATTCGGTTGTACAAGTAAGCAACGTGATGTTCCCTCACAAACATAAGTTACTCACACTCTTAGGCCGTCACAACCACAGCTTCTGGTGTACAAGTGGGCTTTACACCAAAACCTTCATGTCGCTGTTCTCCCCAGGAACGCGGCATAAAGATCCGGAACACGCCCCTTCAGCTTCACAACTTTCTCTGACTTTATTCAAAATCCCACGTCTTTTATAACACACGGACTCAAGTATCATATTATTCGTTAGCAATATTAACATCCCCTTAAAGCTACTGGTTAATCAGGAATAACACCTAAGTTCCAACCTTCTTTATGTAAATCACCAGGTGCAAGTCCGTTTGCATTCTTCTACTTTGCCATTCTCACAACAATTCTCTAGCAGAACCGTGAGAGAGTTTTCTCCCTGTCCCAAACTGCAGCAAATATGCCTGAACTTTCACTGTCAGGCTTCTGACAGTATCCATACCTTCACTCAGACAGGTCCTGCCCTTCAGCTGTAAGCCAGGCACAAATCCTCTGTGGCCCATCATTCCTGTGCTGGATCTCAGTGGTAAAGGGATTCCTGAATGCTTCTGGTTCACAGTGGATAATTGCATGGTGGTGCCACGGGGAAGATGGGCCTGGCAGCCCAAATCCAGGCAGAGGAGAGAGTTTGGGTGCAAGGCTCTCCCTGCCTGGCTGGTGAGGCAGGCAATGCTCTCCCAACAAGAGTCCTGCAGTCATGCCAGTGAGGGGAGCAGCCCAAGTGCTAGGCTTCATTTCCCTCACACAGTGGAGATTTGGGGATGCACAGGAGATCACCCTGCACAGACCTCTCTGGCTTTTCTGTGGGCATCACCACTGATACATTTTGGTATCAATATATAACACGTGCTGAGAGAAATAATTGCCTGGCTGCTTCTCTTGGTACTCTGCCAGTTTAGCTGTTTTACCAAGACTCATTTAACAGGAAAATTTAACTGCATCTGCATGAATGTCATACAGAGTATAGGGCAGAAAAAAATATTTTACAAATGTCAGCCTTGTTTTGTTTGTAAACCTAAAAAGAGGACCAGTACTGGGTGTTTGAGAGAGCAAATCTACATAAAGCCCAATGTGAGACATTCCTGAAGATGAAAATTGACTCCTGTTTTAGTTATGTTTTCTGCTTCGTCCTTGGAAAACCTGCCTGTATAATAAAACACAGAGTTTTTCTGAGGCTGATTAACTAGCTTGTTTCCAGTAAAATTACTTTCCCTTGAGAGGAACATTAAGATTTCTTTAATGCAATCTTCAGCCATTACCATTGATTATGGCTTCATTAAATATGAAAATGAGGATTTACTCTTTGCAACAGATATCGCTTTCTCTGTAAGTGAGTAAAGACTTTGCTGCACTCAGACAGAAGCGTGAACAAATATTTTATTTATGTACAGTTTTGAAGGAAGGAATTGCCTGTGGCAAGAACACAGCTCAGTGGAAAATACTTTGCCAACAGGATGAGAGTCTGGGGCACGAACCACTCCGACCTAGGCAGCCTCTGAGGCACCAGGAAGTTAAATGCAATAAACATTCATTAGTGAGATAAGCTGATGAATCACACCAATCCTTATTGGTGAATGAAGCCATACATTTATTAAAAGGACATTTGAAGGCAAAAAGATATTTCAGTGTAAAGCCAACTTGATAATAGGAATGGATCTCTGGCAGGTGCAACATCTTCATCTAAAATATACAAAAAATAGCCAGGATTTAAGGAAAAACAGCAGAGAAATTCCACATCAATATGCCAATAGTACTTGAGCAGTGCTAAAGATTTTTTTTTTAATTATCTTTCCTGTTAAGTATTTTTTTTGGTAAATGTCTAACTTAATTCTTTCTTTGGAAGACAAAGAGCAAAAAGCAAAAAGAGAGAAAAGTATTAGAGAAAAATATTTTTTCTAATACTGAGAAAACATCAGAGGTTTCTGTAATTAATACACTGTTCTATAGTCAATATTTAGTCCATGAAGCTTTGAATAGTTAAATTCTGGGTAAAAAGGCAGCTGCTCTGCCTTGCTCTCTGAGTTACTCAGCACCAGCGGAGCAGGTCTTGCTCTCTCCTGTGCAATGAGATGTTTCGAAGATCACATTCAGATTTTACCTCTACAACTTTTCACGCGCTGTAAGTCGACAAATTCACCAAATACTCACTGTAAAGGATATCCCCAGCTTCCCCATTTATCAAGGAGATTTTCTTAAAGGGCTGATCTATAACCTCAGGGATCAATTTGGACAAAAGTGCATCAGATCAATAAAGTAAGGAAGAAAAAGCAAAGCGAGCAAGGAATCAGAAAGGAATAGGAAAGTTTAACTTTTAAGAGGCTCTGTATCCACACCCTTACAAACAAGAGCTGCTCTCATGACTGATAATCTCACTCTTGGCTTCCCTCTAAACCACTAAATAGTGCATTTTTAATTCTCTTCTTTGTATCAAAGTACCAGATATTGGTTTCTCTCTTAGGGCCGAACACATTTCCATTGGTAGGAATTCAGCTGCTCTCAACAGCTCTTTGTGAGGAAATACAATAAAATAGGAAATGTTAGGAAATGTGCCTCCCTCTCACAACAATAACCCTTTGCATCATAAAACACTGATATAATTAATATTTACCAGTTCCTGGTGAGGGAGGTGTGTTCACCCAGAAAACTATGGATGAAAGTTGTACCTCAATTTAAATGTCATAAGCTTTGTCCTGGGTTTTCTCTAGAATTTATACCACAGCCAGAGAGAATTTCAATTTAGCTCTCTTGTAAAAAGTTAATATTTTAGCCCCAGTACCTTATGGGATAAAGATACTGTACAAACTTGAAAGTTTGCAGCAAGAAATCAGTTTCTAAAAAACCGTAAGAGCTGTAATTTCAATGCCTTGTAATAAATTGTACCTGAAATAAGGTGAAATCATTCTGTCATAAAGAATAAAGATTATCAATCAACAGCATCTTTTTGAAAACAGACTGAAATAAACATAGCAAAAGAGGAGTTCCAGTAAGAGGACTCACTGCAATTAAAATCTTACAATGGCATCTTTTAATTTCCTCTAAAGTCAGAGAAAAGGGGACCCTGGAGATCACTAAGGACCAACATCAGCAGGGAAAATGTAGTCGCACTTTCTCTAAGCCTTGGACCAGTCCAGCTCCACTGTTCTCAAAGAAATTGCAATAATGGTGAAGACTAAGAATCCATCTCCAGGGCACTGTGTGAGAAGACTAAATCAACAACAACAAACGTAAGCAGGAAGCTCTCCTGCATCTCCAAACCTGCATGGGAAGCCACTTGACGTTGAGAGAACATGGATGGTCCCTAAGTACTTTTTTCCTTAAATAATCCACTAGAAAGATAAATAACAGGCACAAAGTATGTAAAAGGTGAATTTTTCTTGTGGCAAGATAATAATCTCTTAGAGCAGTCTGTATTTTCTGCATAGCTTTTGACCAGTAGAAATGCAGTACTCCTGCATTTACTCCTCTGGGAACAGAGCCCTAATGAAAGACAGGTACCTTTAAAAGGTGCTGGTTAAATCCCAAATTACAACAAAATTCAATGCAAAAGGGAAACAACAAATAAATTACCAATCTCCTGAACGATCCCAAATTCTGCTTTTGATCTATCCCAGAAATCAGGCAGATCCAGAATGAGGGATGCACTTACTGGGTTCATCCATGCGAGATTATCTTTCAATAGAAGTTATTTTCTGTGAGTACAGTGTGAGCTTGGCAAAACACACAAGCACATTCCTAATTTATAACAGCTTTAATGGAGCACTGAAAAGCAGCTGCTTAAGTATTTATTTGTTTATGATGCTTTTCAATACTTTTTGTTTATTATCATCCTGGATATCCTTTTACAACGTGCTCATCTCTGCCATGAATCAACAATGATTAGCATTAAAAGCCATACAATATTTATCACAGCAACGTGTTTCCTGCCTAAGGGGAGAAGCTAAAGAAAATAAGGATTTCAATTTTAAGAACAGACAGCACAACGTTTAAAGATACTTGGGCAAATATATTATTTTTCTCCATAAAGGTACAATCCTGTAAAGTTCCCTTCATAGTGAGAATGATCAGAGCAGCTCTTATCTGACAAATGAAGAGAGAACAGAAGCAAAAAGGACAGTTTTGAACTAAATATAGCTTTGAAATGGGAACAGAGGAATTTTTTCAACTCTAGTAAACACCCATTCTGACCTAAAAAAAACCCCCTAAACCACTTCCTAATATTTTTCATTTTTGTTATGGTCCCCCATTTATAAAATATACTCAACCCAGAGGAAGACAATAGAGGTGGTGGGTTGTAAATCAGCATGTATATAATGAAGTTATTTATTTAAATTACCTTACATAGTCAACACAAAAGGTAAACAAACACACTGAAAGCATAAATAAATTATGTATAAGCATGAGAAAACTCTAGCATTTACTTTACCAAAAGAACCCAAGACCAAAATAAAATAAATGTACATGCATTTTAAAGATCACAGAGTATTTCTTATCTCCACTTTTTCAGCTAAAGCAGAAGAAATACCAGCTCTGAACAAGTACACATGAAGGGTATCATAACTTGCCATTAAGCTGAAAGGACCCATGAAGTTTTCAAAAAGATTTACTCATCAGTTGGAGACTTGAGAGATCAAGGTAATGATGAATTTTAAGTGAAAACAACATAGTTGGATTTGAACTTCATTTTCTCATTTGCACTTCAATAAAAACACATTTTCCTTAAGAATACTTTTTCTTAAAAAAAAGGCAAAAAACCAAAACCAACCACTAAACGTTTCATTCTTAATAAAATATTGAGATGTTCAGGACAACACCTTAGACATCTCCAAGTGGTGTTTTAAAATAGCACTAAAAATTAGCACTTAAAAAATCATAGAATCAGGGAATGGCTTGCATTGCAAAGCACCTTAAAAATCATCCAGTGCCACCCCCTGCCATGGGCAGGGACAGGAAAAAAGAGCCTTTAACACGCAATCACCATTAGAGTGCTCATAGTACGTTACTTTTTCTAAATTTGAAGCCTCCAAATGTGGGAAACCCCCTCTTTTGGCAGGTTTAGTTTGACTGAAAGGGGAGTCATGTAAAGTGATGGAAGATGAGGGTTGTGATCACCAAAGCTTCCAACATTAAAGCTAAAATTCGGGAGTTTCAGGAATTCCAGGCACTCTTTCCTAAGTGATTTTGGCAAGTTCCCTTTAGAACACCTGTCTCTGATCAGCCAAGTCACGAACAGTTACCGTATCAACCAAGGGCAATAAAACACAGAACGAAAGTTTCAGGATCTCTCCTCAAAACTGTTTGTGCCTGTTCCCCTCTCCTGCCTCGCGTCTCTCACCTGACCAGAGAAAAGTGAACCCAGCACTGATGGAAATTCCATATTTTTCTCAGCTTTAGTTAGGGACAACTACTGCAGAACTGTCACTCAGGGTGATCTGTTACCTTTAAACCTCCATGGTGAGGGCTTTGCTTCTCCTCCCAGGCACAGATCCCTCGAGATTATCCCCCCCAAAAAAAGAACCCACAGAAAGGAAAATCGTTTTGTATTACAGCAGCTTGAGAAGCCAATGGGGAAAAGTGAGAAAGAGTCATTGCAATGACTAATAGCACATTAAAAATATATTAAAAAGGTGTAGTGTAAAATGAGATAATAAAAAACAGGTTAGTAGAAATTCATCCCCAGTGAATCATAATTTTAAAATATTTGCAGAAACAAATGGAATTACAATATAAAATCCCAATTATTTAGAATTGACTCGAGTATCTTTCTGCCTTACGTATTTACCAAAGAACTATAGAGGAGCTGAAAAAGCTTTTTAAAATATAAAGTAATGAGAAAAATAATTTTCTCGTAATAAAATCTTTGGCAAACAAGTTATAACTGTATAACAAAAAATTCACCTGTTATAACTTCCTAACTGCTCAAACTTCCTGCGAATGCACTGAAAGCTAACCCTGTGAGAGGTGCAGAAAAATCTCTTTGCTGCTAGGAGGTTCCAGCTGGAAATTTGTACAGCAAGGTTGGAAATGGGAACGTGTAGGATTCATGCTTTGCCCTTAACAGTTCACACCCTGTCACACACGGACTGCCACCTGAGCACAGACCTTCCTGGTTCTTTTATTTCTATAGGAGCAAACATTTGGTGGCAGCTTTTTTAGTATTTCATACGACTGCAAGTTTATTTGGGGCACTGCAGAATTTGGAGCTGAGTGCAGGTCTGACACTGCCAGACACAACCCGCAGCTGGGAATGAAACCCACTTGGTTCTTTTGCTCTGCTGGTTGCAGCAGAAGGTCACAACATGAGGAAGAGCTGCCTCATTTGTCCTAGAAATGGAAAAAACCCCTTTTTTTCTTCCCAGTGTGTTTTCATCTCAAAGGTATTTGCTGTGCAACCCATCCCAGAGTCCAAGGGTTAAGAAATGAATGGCTGAGTAGCTCAGACCATAGGATCAATACTTGGAAAAGCCCTTGAAGGCCATCAAGTCCAACAACCAGCCCAGCAGCACCCCCATGTTGACCACTCAGCCCCATCCCCAGGTGCCACCTGCGCACATTTTGGGCACTGCCAGGGATGGTGGCTCCACCCCTGCCCTGGGCAGCTGTGCCAGCTGTTCAAATCCTAACAGCCCCCGCTGCCTTTTTGCACTCTGTTATAACAGGCCCTCCTGTGTCCTCTTTAAAACACTCATCAACCGGTCAGCACAGTCAAAATTCCCCTTCGCCATCATCATCATCATCATCACCATCCATGGCCTCTTGCCGCCAGCAATTAGCACATTAATGTCAAAATGACATTTCCCTCTCACTCTTTATACAGCCCAAGTGATTGTCAGCTGGCTCAAAGTGAGGAAGAATTTATTCTTGAATGCTTTGCATGCATGTAATCATTTATGATATTGGCATATCAACTGGGTATATGTCATTAAAAAAGAAATTTACTAAATGACAGGTGTGAATGGCTGTAATTTATTCATTCTTTCTGCAATTCAGCTGTCAAAATTTCAGCCTAAAATTATATTGTTAAAAACAATAATAAAAAATAGATCCAATAACAGAGAATTACTTCTTTTTTCCACCTAAGGACTAGAGGCAGCAATCACATTCAGCCCTAAATAATTTATCCAATCTTAAAATTGTTGTTGAAGTGACACTAAGAGAGCTCTAGGAAAACAGGAAGGGAAACATCAGTGTCAAGCCAATGATTTTTTTCCAGTGAACTCTGTATATCAGTGCTGATTCTGTACTGCCCTGGATAACAGCTGTCAGACAGGGACACAAATCGCAAGGTTTGAGCCCCCAGATGCACACCCAGAGAGTCCTGCCAGGGCACTGCTGTAGAGGCAGAGCTCTCAACATATTTGACTCTTTTTTGTGAGACCTGTCTCTAGCTTTCCCCCAGAGGGTGTTTGGGCACTGAACGGGCTCCCCAAGGAATGGTCACAGCTCCAAGCCCCCCTGAGGTCAGGAAACCTTTGGACAATGCTCTGAGGCACAGGGTGGGATTTTTGGGGTGTCCTGTGCAGGGCCAGGAGCTGGACTGGATGATCCTGGTGGGTCTCTCCCAGCTCTGGATATTCTATGATTCTGTGATAGTTTTGTACAGTGACCACACCCCAGTTTAGTAAAGACTGAATTAATCTAATCAAATTATAGCCATGGGAAATTTAAACAACCTGATAACACACCCCACACTGCTGCCAAAGGAGAACAAGAGTCCCTTTCCTCGTGTGCTTCATCCACCACCCTAAAAACTTTGAGGATGAGATGCACGCTCCTCAAGAGTAGATAACAATGAATTTTTATTTTGGCTGGAATTTAGGGACATTATTGTTGTCATCATTCTGACCTGAGTCACCACCCAAATGCCAGGCAAGCCTGACCTTCACAGCACCCACCCTCACTTAATTTGATTCTCATGTCTGGACCAACCACCCTGACTGCCTCTGATCCCTGGCTGGATCACGTCTAGCTCTGTCTCACTCAACAATGATGTCAATCTTGCGAGGTGCAAGGCAACCTCAGCAGAAAGCTGAGCTGTTTTCCCATCACAGAATGAAATGGAGCCACTTCAGCACCCTGAAGGGTCTGAGCCTTCTGGGGAAAATGAGAAAATTGCAGGAAAATAAATTGTTGGGATTTGAAGTTATAAAGCCTCCTTTCAAAAGCAATGAAAAGATGTCACTCAACAGCAGGACAAGGCTTGGGACTTGGCTGATAATTTAGATATTGGTGAACTTTTTCTGTTTACAAATCCCGAGAGAAAGAGACACTAAATTCCACTAGCAATCCAGCAGCTTGAGGTCTCATTTTGAGGAAAAAACACCAACTAAACATACAAAAAAGAAGGGGATTCATTCCCCAAACTTAAGGTCAAAACCCCTCGAGTCATGAACAAGATTTCAACCCAGAAATCAGACTGCTCACAGAGCACCACAGGAGTGATTTGTTGATGAAACCGTATCTTAATGAAGGTGTGGAGCATACACAGATCTCCTAAATGGAACAAAAACCTCTCTTCCTGCCCCTTCAGCTCTTACTGTTTTGATCTATTACTTAGAAAGGCAGCAGAGGCTGTGCCAAAACCAGAAAAACATCTGTACAGGCAGTCAGGAAAGTGAGGTGCCAAAAGCCACACAAACCTCCAGTACATGTAGAAAGAAGCACACCACGAGAGAGATTGCCAAACCCTTACAAAACCAGCCAGCTCTGGGTTCTGCAGGAATACTGAGGTAAAAAATGAAACTATGCTTGGTCTCTATTCAAATAATGAAAGTGAGATTCAGTGTTTGGCTTATGTTATTCTGGGTGAAAAAAGCAAGTACCAGAAGAGATTAATACAAGAGTAGGCAAAAAAGCAATTACTCTTTTATATATAAGCAGCCATTCTGCACTTACATTTTATCTTTATATAGTCTATAAAATTAAATGTGCATCTTCAACTCCAAAAGCTGATATTTTCACAGTTATTTGCTGTGATTGCTGGAAGTTTTTAACTCCCATTCTCAAAAACTTGAGAAGGGCACTGTCCCCAGATGATGTCTGCTACTACTTCTTGTAACTTGACTTAAATACGGATTTGTTCTCCAAAGCTGTACTTCAGTAGGGGAGTTGTAGCCCTACTGGCAGGACATTGCACAAAGGGCTTGCACTGAAGCTCACAGAGTAAAATAACTCCTGTTGTACACGAGGGGTTCAAATCCAAGCAATTCCCCACAGAACACACGAGAGTTGTTTAGAGAAGGTTGCTGCTTCAAGTCATTAATATTGTCCAAAAATTGACTGAGTTACAGATATCTGATGATGACACCTGGACAGAACAGGGCTTAGACCACACAAAAGGCCACTGAAATCCACAGGGAGAGAATTTAACCAGATTTTAAATGAGAGCTGAAACATCAGTGTTGTAGGAGATGTCTTTTTTCTCTTGCTAAAGTGACACAAAAAAGATCCATTAATTTTTTTTATTATTTGGCCACACTAATTTAAGGTATGTTAAATGCATGACTTGGATAGAACTCTGTTACAGTAAAACTGAAATAATTTAGCAGTAATTTCAGCATCCCAAGCAGACCATGGAAAATGATCATTGTACTATTAAAAATAAAACATGCTCCAAAATGATTTGAGCACTGTGGATGAAATAAAGCTTTCAAAATAAACATACATCCAGAAAGAATATCCTTAAATCTTAAAAGCTGTTAAAAGCTCTGACATTACTTGTTATTAAAGATGTTTCTCATGAGTCTAGATGATTTTGTGATTTATCTTTATTTTCCTAATCTAGTTCCAAGTTCAACGTACAATTTCATGCCAAAATGCTAAGTAATTAAGAAATTATTACACCCTACTGCTTCTGAATTTCTCTGTCCTTCAGAGAGCTGCTAATTTAGCACCACAATGGCACATGAGAGTGCTGGGCCCAGTGGCTGTGGTTGTATCTTGATTTACAGAGTCCTGGAAGGGAAGTGCAGTGTGGTGCTGTGACAGAGCTGCACAAATGATTCACTGTTTTCACTTGCAAAGAACATTTCCGTGGGACCATGAGGACAAAATGTTTTAGGAGTTATTTTTGCCTTCAGACAACATCTGTGCACTGTCCCTGTTATAAATGTACCTTGGCAAGGAGGTGCCACAGCTGTGGCAGTGCAGAACGAGCGCCCAGGGCAGGAGGGAGAGCTCTGTGGTTGGGCTGCTGGTGGAGTTTGGGGAAGGAGAGTTGAGCTGGGAGAACATTCCAGACAGGAAAGGGGCCGTTTCTCCATCTCTTATCTATCAAAAATGGAAGAGCAATGCATCTGATTTTGGAGACCAGGTGGAAAAGTGATGGAGCTGCTCTGCTTTTGGAGACCACGTGGCCTCAAAGCATGGGCTTGGAGCACTCCACTGGCTCTTCTGGAGGGACTGTGATCCTGATTTTTCCAGGCCCCTGTGGCACTGTAGCTGTAGAGTGAATGATATTGGTTTGGGAAAAAAAACCCAGCTTGCTGTGATCATAATTTTTTCTGTACATTCTCCACCATGGCTTTTGGCAATTGCCTACTTGTTTGAATTACTTCCCAATTAATGAATTTGCAGGGAACTACCAGCCAATATTTCATTTAATAGCTTCCCCTCTTAGTCCTCTTCCATTTTTTTCCCCTACTCTTCAACAACTCATTGTCTTTGTTAGATGTTCAACGTGGTATGTATCGTTTTAGCTTTTATTTTAATTGGTTTTTACTTTCAGTTGCCACAGTGCCCTTTTTCATGTAATAACAGACAGCAAGGACTGCCAGCAAAGCTGTGAATTTTCAAGGGTTACTGCAATTTTTTTTCTCCTGTAAATCTATTCCTTATGATAAAAGGAGCAGTATACATCTGTTCTGCAATAGAGAACTCATTATCTTTTGGGGCTTCTATTAGCTACAAGCTGTGCAACATATTTTTTTTAACAAAGGATGGTCATTTGCAAGTGAAGTAGGGGATCTGTTGGATACATTTAGCAAGAGATTTCCTTTGTCATTTCTCCAGTTGAAGTGCAATGATAAAAAGTTAGGAAATTAATGAAAATTAAAAAAAAAAAACACACAAAAAAATCATAGCTACAAACTTATAGAAGGTCCAAGTTGTCTGCAGTTTACCAGCTGCCATGAAGAAAAAAGGTTAAATGAGGCAAAAATAAGGAAAAGGCTACACTTGTATAGGGCAGCCCCATAACCACAAGTGTGTAAATGTATCTCTTTTTTCTTACTCTTTTCATTTCTCACTTATAGCTTAAGTGAGGCATTAAGAAACGTATAAAGTTTTATCACTATGGTTTTTCAGTGAATTTAATACAATGGAATGATGTCACCTTCAGTAGTTCTTGAGTATCATCAGTAGGTGTCTCCCAGCCTCTCGAGAGCTCTCTTTCAGAGATGCTTTAATTATTCCTAAACTATTCTTAACAGAAATTAGCACATCAAAGCAATGAGAAACCAATGAGAAAAAATTCCCTTTGTTGAAGTCCTCAAGTTCATGTATTGAGCCTGTGTGATTATAAAAGGTACCAATTCTGGAAAAGTGTTGTGAAAGGAGGACATAGAGAGAGCGATAAGGTTTTTTTTTTACTCCTAAAAATTCAGTTATGTGAAATTCCTTCAAAGCTCTCAATGTTTTACAGACAGGCTGCTGCAATGTAGTTTTTCAGAATATGTACACACATACATATATATATATATATATAAAATTCTTACTTAGGAAGGCATATGAGTCATTCTTAATTTAGTTGTCTCTGTACATGGTCCTCTTATTGACATTAAAGAGCCAAAATCAATGCCTGCTGCTACTTAGTAGCATCAGCCTTGAATTTACTTCTTGACAAGGGCTTTGTCCACACCACAGTGATAGAACCTGGACACCTGACACTTTGATTTTAAAAATAAATCCAGGATGGATTAATATATTCAAAGCAAGACATAAGAACATTCAGTTACAATCAGTCATTTGATAATTCCTCTCCATAAAAGAGACCTCCCAATAATTCCTGTTCTCCAATGCCATTCCTGAAAGTCTTGTTAACGGAGGTCTCAAGGCAAAGGAGTTCCAGATCATTGGGCATTTTATGTCACTTTAATGTTTAGGGAGGCAGCTGACGAAAATATATTGGCTTATACTCCTCTTCCAGCATTCATCATAGACAGAATTTATAGGCCAAATGAAGGACCAGGTTTCCTTTTCTAATAGATGCCTGCAATGTTATTTCCATGGTGTAAAGAATAATTAAATTCAAATATTCATCCTATTAAACATTTCAACTTTAGTTTGAATCAAGCACAGAGATTCATTTGCTGGCTTGCTCTGCCAAGCTGCCTGTCTGCAGAGAAGATTAACAAGGGAGACAGGCTGGGAAGCAGATTCATTCCAGCACTTGTGGATTTTAAGATTAGATTGGCCATTTCTTTTTATGCAAAATGTAAACATATCTGCAATTACCTCTAAGAGAAAGCTAAGTACTTGTAAGTTATGATTGATATGGCAGCTACTGCATAGAGACACAAAGCAGTGCTCTTCCTTTTACTCTATATTCAGATTAGTCCATGGTAACTTTGTCACAAAGCAGATTTACCAGCAGGGCTGGCAAATGACTGTTTCCTCACTCACACTCTCTTGAAACAAACCCACGATCAATAAACCATATTTTGTCCCTCTCCTGAGAAGGAGCCTCTGTCAGCCCAGCAATCAGCACTGCTGCTAAATCCAGTGTGCACCTTAAGGAGAGTTGGGTGTGTTTGGATGTGCCTTTAATCTTTGCCTCCTCACCGGGACTGATGGATGAAAAATTACAGCAATATTGACAAAACAATGATATCACCGTGCAATGGACGTGCAGGAAGGTTTGTTATTATCTGCTCTTAAGTTCACTAACTCAAAGTAGAGCAATTTCATCCAAGACATCTCCAAAAAGATCCACATTTTCAACTGCACTGTCACAGCTCAGTGTAACAAGGCTGGGGAGGTGACACAGAGAACAGAAGTCATGACAGAACCTGTGACAACACAAAACACAGCAAGGACAATTCCTACACTCTCAAATAGTGAAGGATAAAAACATAAAATAAAATCCATGCTGTTCAGACTGTGTAGTTTTCACCTACAAATTTCTGTTGGCACAGTAATAAACACTCTGAGAACAACAATCAGAATTAGACTCTCAAGTCCTACAAGTATTGCAAAACCATGTCTAAAATTGCATTTTGGGGCTGAAATTGTACCTTCACACAGAAAAACTCATAGTGAGGGCTCTTCAAGGAAGGAATGTTCCTTGAGTTCCTTTCCAGTCCTTTTGCCATTGTTCAGTAGCATTAAAGACTATCAAGACTTCCTCCAAAATTAGTAGATATGGAAAATTAATACAGAAAATCTCCATCTTTTAAAACACCCTAGACCTGACAGATTTCTGTCTGGAGATTTCAGATGAAACATCCTTCTGGAGAACACTTGCATCTTCCCCTCCTGAGAAAGGAAATTCCCTGGCCCAGTGCCACCAGTGGACTCTGCTGGAGCTGTGCTGCAGGGACAGAAAAGGCTTTGCCTGGGCAATCTCAGGTCTCCTGTCCACAAGATCAGGCATTTCTTCCATCCTCTATGACTGCTGTGGGGATTTGGGTTTCTTTTGTTCTTCTTTTTTGAAAATTTAATATCTTATCCAACCAGACTTACGCCTCTTCTATTCCAGACCTAGACTTTGCAGAATCTGAAGAGCAGCCTTTGGAAAGCAGATTTAAGAGGACATGCAGAGCTGATTAAGTGACAACTGTTAACTCAGAGAACTTTAAGAATTTCAGCTTGAATTTTATATGAGTGTAAAGGACAGCATTAACAGCATAATTTTTTTAAGAAGAAAATATCCAGAAGTAGTGCCAATCTGCGTGCAGATTACCAATTAAAATTTTTTCACTCTGGCAATGATAGTGCAAAGTTATCAAAAAACTTCTGAATTGAAGCTCGATAACCACCAACCCTAAACAAAATGATCTTTATTCTAAGATAGTACAGCAGCAGGCAGCACATGCAAATCCGTGCCACTTTATATCTGTCTGCTTTCCAATTCCTACTGAACCATCCCCAAAAACCCAGTATCCAGCAAATCCATAGCCTGGCTCCTTCTTCAGCCCTCTCCCAGCTTCAGATCTCTGCTTATCTCTGTAGAATTATACAATATGCTTATCTCTTTAGATCTTTGCTGATCTCTTTGGTATTAGAAAAAATGGAAATTGTTTGGGGAATCCTGGACCTACAAACGACTTTGGGAGTTCAGAAGCTGTTTGACTGCACTGCTTTCAATATTCTGGGTTACAGTTCTGGGTGAAAATGAACTGTTTAGAAGGTATCACATTAAAGGTTGTTTGAGCTTTCTTGTTGGAAGAAATGGGGACAGCTGATTTTACAGTTAATTTTATAGAATAGTTTGCCTTGTCCACAGAACTCCCAAATAACCAAGTTTACAAGGAGCAACCTGCTACTCAGTATAAATTAATTGTACCATCAACTTGGTCCTTATCCAGTGTTTTTATTGTGAGACCAATAAAGGATGGGTTTTATATAAAGATATTGTAGATAAAGACAGTTTGAGTCAGTGCCTGTTACGTTTCCAGTCTGCCATTATCTCATCCGTGGTAAATAACATAGAAAAAGATGTGTAAAAAGCAAAACCATGTGCTGAACCAGAAGCAAATAAATAACCTGTGCCACTGGTGTTATTGGGACAAGAACTGCTAATGGTAAGCAGTAAACTTAATTAAGGTTTGGCAGTAAATATAAGTGGGTTTGTTGTTTTTTTGCTTTTAATTCTAGTCTCAGTCCCTGGTTTATTCACTCCACCCTCTTTCCCTTCCCATTCCCTGCCCTCTGCAATAAATGAGGAGTTTCCTACAGGGCACAACTGCAGCCACCTGAACAGCAAAGAAGTGAAGCCACACACCCACGGAATGGACACGGCCAACGCTGACCAGTGAGCCCTCACTGTGGCATTTCCTGGCTTTTCTTTCGAGCTGGGATAATAAAAACCATTCAGGAAGGCTTTGTGAGATTAATTAACAGAAACCAAAAAACCTGAACAGGCTCTAACCTTTCTAATTTCATGGTGTATAAAACAGAAGTAACACAGACGATTATCTCATAGGGAGGAACTCAAGACTTACTAAAAGCTTTAGTAGTTCTGAAATATTTCTAGAGACAGACAGTGAAAGTTACGTCACTGAGATCAGAAAAAGAGCAGCTTTTTGTGCTCATATGGAAACTGAAGCCCTACACTGAGTTATATATTCTGCTTTTCTTCCTGTTTACCATTTCTCTTCATTTTATTTCACCTCCCTTTACCCTACATAACAGGTGGGTATAATGTCAAAAACTGTATAAAAATAAATGGAGTAAACTTGGCAATTTGTACTGCATTGGACATGCTGGGGTATTATATAAAGGTATTTTTATAGAAAGAAAAACGTCATCTTGACTTTTACCTTTTTACTTCAGAATGGGGTTCTTTTTGTGGTATAAACATTCATGCTTTTTACCTAGTTTTGTATTTAAAGTAGAAGTATATTTGCTAAAAACAAGCAAACTGAAAGCATACACAAGTGCAGTGAAAAGAAGATCAAGTCAAAACTAAATCTAATCTTCTTAAAGACCTAGCCTGTTCAGTGGATACAACTACAGCATATTTTTTCACTGGTGAAACTAAAAAGGAGTATTCAAAACCATAAGATCAATTATCTTAATGAAGTATAAGAATTAAAAGAAATATATAGGTGCAAAGATATTTTCCCTTTGAAATTTAAAAATATAACATCACAAACCTGTCATTCAAAACAGAATAGAAGATATTTGGTTCCCCTTTTTCCCTCTTTTAAGTTAAAAATATTCCTCAAACTTGATAAAAACTGTGCAAAGTTTCAGGGTGCCAAAACTGCAGATTTGAGATCCTGGTTGTTGTGCACACAGGTCATGACGGAGCAGAGCTTCCCATCCAGTGAAACAAGTAAATAAATGAGCAAACCAAGCACGAATCAAGAGCAAACAGAGAGAATTTGAACTTTGACTTCCCGTTCCTTCATTTCAGTTCTCTGTAGCACAACATGATCATTACAAGGATTAGCTATCTGTCACTCAGTAGGATGTGATTTAAAAGTCTGAGTAACCAACCAAAGGTTTACCCTGCCTAAATAAATCTATGCCAGACATCTACCCCAATTTCATGCCAAGCGTCGATTTGGCTGCAGAAGTTGCCTTTAAGCTGATGACATCCAGCTGAAAGACACTCAGTTATCGCGGGTGCCATTCAGCTTTGCGGTGAGTGAGCGTTTCCCAGCTCCCAAGGGTTCTCTGGAGGATTCATCGTCACCCTTTGGAGTCACCGATTTCTTCCCATCGACTCTAGAGGGAAGTAGAGCACCGAGCTGTGATCCACATCTCGTGCACCTCAGAAATCCTCCCATTATCAGCTCGCTCTGTTTACTGCCTCCTTGGGAAGGTGGCTGCAGAGCTTTGTCGATGCACAACCCAGCATCTACCACATTTTAAATTCTTGCCTACTTTTTCTCTTTTTATTTTCTTTTTTTTTTGTGGATATCGACTATACATGGAAATCAGACATTTACATTCTTTAACCATTTTTAAGGCTGAACTTGAGACTCTTGGATTTGATGGCAAAGCTCCCAATGTATTCCCCAGAAGCTGTATTTCACCTAGGAGTGAACAATATTTTTAAAGAATAAAATCACCCCCAAACTTCTCTAAGCAGACTTTATATCTCAATATTGCCTCTATTATAACAATAGTGTGTGCCAACATGGCCATTTGGGTTTTGAGGACCATTTAAAAAAAACATTAGTAACTCATAAAATATTGCATTTAAAGTATTACATCTTTCTCCGGTAATTAGAGGGAATTATTAATTCCCTGTATATTTTTGCAAAGTTCCACATGCTCTATTATAATAAATGTTATAAAGATAACACTAGGTTCAACATTATTCAGCATTTAACAATTAATTTACATAATGTAAATATTAACGTAGCCTTGAGCACTGTGGGACAGAGGAATTCTGAACACTGTGCATTTCATTGCCTGGAATATTGCAGCGAGTTACTTCCTGCAGGACACTTGGGAGATCCTTGGAGGGGTTCATATTGTGTATTAATACAGCAAAATATAACATGAGCTTTTTAAAGCTCAGAACATTCTTCTAGAACTGCCTAAGAATCCCTTAATGATCCCTTTTCTATAGATTTTTATTTTCGTTGCTAAAGGACTGAGGACTACTCTTCCTTCATTGCATCTCTCCCAAATGTCTTTTACTTTATAAATCCCAAGGGTTTATGATTCTCTTCACAGGGTAACGTGACTGATGGCAAGAAACAATGATTTTATTTTTCTTTTCCCCTCTATGCTGAGCATTGCTTTTTCAGATACAAATAGGAAAGGTAATAATGTATAATCTACATAAAAAGGAGTGAATATTTTCTCATTAACAAATATACTCCAACCTCTAGTGAGGCCAGATTTCCCTCCCTGCTTTCTATCAGACCTACACACACTTGATGCACTTTTTGTCAACCATCTCTGTTACCATCCCAAATAATAAATGAATTTGTTTGATCTACAAGAGGTAATTTTCATGTTTTGTAATCATTTTAAAACCTGACACAGATAACACAGAGTTATTTGTCCAACTCTGAATGGAAGCTTCAGAACTGGTAATACAAGCTATTTTATTTAACTATAATAAATATTAAATCTCAACTACATGGTGGAAATTTACGAATTAAGATGTGAATATACACCCAAACATCACCATTCACCTTTTCAAGCCGACAGAAATTATCTCCATAGCAACTTGCAGTTGCCAACTGTGGCAGCCATTCCCAACCATGCAAAAAAAAAGTAATTGGCAAGCAAGGATTTATGTTCTTGACAATTAACTCGAAAAGTTAAAAGTAGGAGTAACAACTGCTGTATCCTGTGTCAGTGTTCTCCCTGACTGGTCTGAAAAATTCGAGTGATTTGCTTAAAATGAAACATATAAAGGCTATAAGTGCTCAGGAAATTTCAGGAAAAATTAGGAGTTAGTACCTCAGAGATTTCATGAGACCCATTCCCAACAGTGATTTGCAACAGAAGACACTGAGTATGTATTTACACGAACAAGAATGTATTTCAAAATGTGCCATCTACCAACACATAGAAATATACATTTCTTGGCAGATTATGGGCAATAAAGTTCTTATTCTGTCACAGATCACGAGGTCACAACTCACATCAAAGATGAGACTACCAAAGCCACTTCAGAGATCCAAGATTTTTGCCTGAAAATATTTCTTACACATTTAAAAAAAAAAAAAAAAAATCCCCCAAATCAGTACTCTTTAAGAAACAAACTAAACAAAAATAAAATTACAAAATATATCTTCTGGAGTTTGCAATTTAACACATGGGAAAACAGGCAGCATATGTGATGCAGAAGAGGTCAAGAGTGCCGTAAGGCGAAATTATTTCAATTTCTGCCTTACCCACGCTAAAGTTCTGCCCTCAGAGCTCTCTGAGACTGCTCCTCAACACGAGCCGTGACAGCAGCAGGGCAGGGTCGGGGAGGTGAGGAGACATGCTGCTCTGGAAGGTGTGGGGCATCCCAGATTTGCTACAGCCACGGGGAGAGAAAAGATTCGACGCAGAGATCAGAGAGAAGGCACGGAACAAAGCCTGGCTGGAATGGTGCCACCACCAGAGCCCTCAGCAACTTCTCCTCTCAGCTTTCAGCCTCTGCAAACATTTCAGTGGCTGCCTCTGCACACCTCTGGTGAGTGGACAACACAGTGGAGTGGTGATTTTTTTAGGTTTCTTTCCCCCAGAAAAAAAAAAAAAAATAAAACAAAACAAACCCAAAAAAACCCAACAACCAACCAAAAAGAAAAAACAGGAAAAATAACGTTTTTTCCCCAGTCTATTTTCAGTGGGAAAAAAAAAAATTGCTCTTGCAATTTTTGACCAGGACTTTCATTTCTTGAAAGTATCTCCCCCTTTGCACTACAAAGCAAAGATGAAAGGTGTTAATTTTTTAGCTACTGGATAAAAGGAAATGCTGCATAATGGTGGAAGTTGTACCCAGTCTGCAGGAGATCTGTAAATACATCTATGGATGAAACCTAAATGGAAGCACAGACTAAATCCTGCCACTGGCAGTAAGTCATTTAGAAATAAACTGGCTGGTTCTGGTTTTCTCCAAAATTTGACATAAATTAGAATTTTGGGAGAGTGGGGAAGCAAGCAGCATTCCCCTCAGCTTCCAGTTATCCTGGGCCCAGGATTACGCAGAAGCAAAGACAAAAGCTGGCAATTAATTTTCACACCTTTAAAACAAAAGTGAGGAGAAACAAGGGTTCCCCAGCCCAAAAAGCTTTGTGTCCCTTCTCTTCTGGAATGAAGAGACAGCCTCAGCTGCAACCTGACACATCCCAGGAGGAAAACTGTCAAGGAGGGGAGGATTTAAGGACATCCCATGGCAATCACAGCAGCCACGTCTGCTGCCAAGACTCGATGAAGCAGCCACATCCCACTGTCTCTTGATCTCTGAAGTCCCCTCAGATCAGTCTGGGGAAAAAAAAAATGTGCTTTACTGCAGCCTTGAGACAACAGAATAAACTGAACAAGTATCTGTGAGCAAAACTACAAAAAGTTTTGCTGGAGCACAAGTCCTCAGTGCTTAGCATCAGGCCATTAAAATGCTTGGCAGCAGCTCACAGTCCTGGCTTGCCAATGGCCCACTTTCATGCAGCCTATTTTTGTTTAGAAAAAAAACCTTCAGAACATCCTGAATATTAAACCTTTCTTCAAGCTATAATGATCAGGGAGATTAGCTCTGATCAGCAGTTTCAGGCCATATGTAAATGTGGTGTCCCCAGGCAGAGTAGCAAACCATGAAATACCCTTCTTTTCTCCCCTTGGCTGGCATCAATAAGGAGGCTGCTCCACAGATCCTCATTAATGTTGGTCCACACCACCTATTTAGCATTCAACAGGTTGTAATTCCTGGGCCTATGAGGGACTAGCCTGCAGCTAAGGTACACCAGATTGGCAGGAGAAAAG
The DNA here is from genome assembly GCA_013390045.1 of Picathartes gymnocephalus. Lineage (NCBI taxonomy): Eukaryota > Metazoa > Chordata > Aves > Passeriformes > Picathartidae > Picathartes > Picathartes gymnocephalus. Next base: position 385,755 of record WEKY01037145.1, read on the forward strand.
CCACAATAACAAAGAAACTTTTACTTCTTCCTCTTTCTCTTAATTACCGCTTGTTTTTTAATGTTTTCACTTCTTTGGCCGCTGCAGCCTAAGCAAATGTAGAAGTATTTAAGCAGCACCACCACTACCCATCCTCACAGCTTATGAAAAGGCTAAAATCTGTAAGCTGAGGAAGATTTTTTTTCCAGCACACAGTGTTTAAATCCCTCAGGGCACACCAAAGTAATAGAAGGATGTACCAGCACTGAGTAAATATCACACCACTTTTTATGGAACAATATATTTAATATAGAGCCATGGTGGGCATGAACAAACTCCCTGCTACAGCCTGTGAGGGAGAGCGTCTCTCCCTGGGTGAGGTCTGAGAAAACAATCCCTGCCTTTATCAGGAAATTTGATTTAGTTTCATTTAGGAGAGAGACATCTCCATTCAGCAGCAAAACACTCTGAACAAAGCTTCTTTGAGAAATGGTTCCCAAATTGTGGAGCCTGGCAGGAGGTGGCACAGTCAGCGGCTGGGGATGTGCCTGTGCTGGGGCTGCTCTGAGCACAGCACGGCCCCCTCTGCTCACTCTGCTTTCAAGAGGATGTTAATAATGCTGTAACTGCTGCTTTAATCTATAGAGTGATCCAGCAAAACATTCGGAATTTTGATGTCCTTCCCCTACACTTTCCAGTTGGAGTAGCTGCTTGTAAAGGAACCTACAGACAAATTGTAATCTGCAAAGCAGGAAGAGGGGAAAAACAAAAGGCTTGCCTGCCTGCTTGCTGCCAAAAGGATTCTTCAGCTTGGGAAAAAAAAAAAAAAAAAAAAGAGAAAGAGAAGAAAAACGAGTTAAAACTTTATTCAATAGCAATGAAGCCTGAAGCTGATAATTTCGGCTTTCTGGGATACAGCTGTAGCAATGAGAAAATAAGAGCCCAAAGGATGGATAAACTATATTATCTTAACTAGCAAAGGCAAACCTGTAAAAAATGAAATTGGAAAAGAAAAGCTATGCTATTAACTTCTTTTTTCCCTGGCTAAGAAAACACGATCAAATTTTCAATTCTTTAGTTCTCTCCTAGCCAGCCTCCAGCGCACACCAAGCCTGCTGGAAGTGTAACCTCCCCCAATGAAACTGCCAAATAAGCAAGATTACAACAAGCCCAAGAGGCACGTCTATCTTTTGGTCTTATAATTATTTTGAGTACTGTAAGTTTTTTTCTAACAGAAGCTATGATAGAGCTCAGCTTAAAATCAAGAAGGCAAAACTGTTTAAACTTAAAAAAACCAAGAAGTTTGCAAAACAATGCTCGTGAGTGCGTCCGAACAGTAATGTCTGCAATTTCATGATCCATTAGCCTGTCTGTTAAAACATGCTGATGTGTCTCCACTGTTTCTGTTTTCCATGGCCCTTCTCTGCCACAGCTGGGAACCCAGCTCCTATGTCAAATTTTGGCCAATCACACTTGGGGACCACCCATCCCATCTGCACAAAATGTTGACATAACCAGATCAGTACTGCCCATGTTACATTTATTATTACATTTATTGCAAAGTTTGCTTGCTAAACCTGCATCCGTTTTGATAGCCTTGTACAGCAGTGATGGCAGGCACTGCAAACTCCATTTGCTCACAGCCACACCAGACACATTTCAGTATCTCAGGTCCCGCCATTAACAGAATTACATTATTTTAGTGTTATCTCTATTTTTTTTTTGGCTAAATGAATATTCATTCAGTGTCGGCCACTATTTACCAGAAATTCTCGGAGCGGTATTAGGGTATGAGGTTTTTCTCCTATAGTATTTATCTGAGTAGTCCTCCAACTTGTTCCTATTTTTGCAGAATTTGTCAGACCAAATCCTTAAACCACTTTTACTTAGCTGCTGCTGGCACTGGAATTACTGTCGCTGGGTGGAATGTGGATCCCAGATGCCAAGCACACAGGTACCATTTTTCTGCCTTAAGACAATGAACTGATGTCTCTTACTGGAAGAACCCAAAGCAAGATCAATTGAAATACATCAGTAGGATCCTCACTGACTTTACATTTATCCTGGCTTCATCCTTATAAAAGGAGAGGGACTTTTTATATGAGCAGATAGTGACAGGACAAGGGACAATAGCTTTAAACTGAAGGAGGGCAGGGTTAGATGGGATATTGGGAAAAAATCCTTCCCTGGGAAGGTGGGGAGCCCCTGGGGTGCCCAGAGAAGCTGTGGCTGCCCCTGGATCCCTGGCAGTGCCCAAGGCCAGGCTGGACAGGGCTTGGAGCCACTCTGGAACAGTGGGAGGTGTCCCTGCCCATGGCAGGGGTGGCACTGAATGAGTTTTAAGGTCCCTTCCAACCCAACCCATCCCACGATTCTGTGACTCTGGGGCTCACTCAGCCCCAGCCCAACCCTGCAAATGTTAAAATTCCTCTGACTGTGGCATTTCTGTGGGAGGAAGAACCTATTCTTGCATACAGGAGGAACTCTATAGTGTTTAATAGTTTGATTTGCTATTATGTGCTACTGCATAAGTTTTATTTTAATATCATGCAACTGCTGTGATTGCATTTTTATAATTGGTGCTCTGCCCCAGAGGAGAACTTTTTGAAGAGTAAAAAATGCTACCTAGGTGCTGACTCAGAGAATTTACAGAGTGCTTTGGGTAGCAGTACTTAGGTATGAAGCTTTCCAGCAAAGGTGCTGCAGGTGCTAAAGAATTCAAACTGCCAGATCAATGACGTTAATTAATGGTTCATGCAACAAAATAAAAAAGAAAATTAAGGTAGTGAATTAACTTCCGAAAGAAAAGTCCAGCATGGAGTGGAGCTGAGATGCTGACAAGCTTCTGAAATGTTGTATATTCTCAAAAATCCAGGTCTACATTATGGTCATATTCTGAATCAAAGAGCTGGTGGTGTAGAAGAGGTGATTTTTGCTGTGCTAAACAGGGCTGGTTGCCAATTTCACCCCCAAAGTCTCGGATTTGTAGTTCACGAGCTTTTAGCAAGAGTGAACCTGTATGAATTTCACTGACATCCCTACATCCATTGATTTCACAATATGCCAATCCCAGCTGACAGAAGGAATTGTCATTTAAGAGCAAACCACAAAGAGATCTTTCACTGACACTCTCTTTAATTTCAGTGTTTCAGATGCCTTCCAAGCTTACCAGATACACCACAGGAGCACGGCGTTGATGGCAAGAAATGACAGATAAAAAACATTTAAATGACACCTCTTTAAAAATTTAAAGCTCCTTTAAAGAAAGATACTGTATTTATAACCACTAATGGTAAAAGAGAATGACTGTTGAAGAGATTCCTTTTTAATCAAACATCATGAAATTCAGATTGTAAAAACATACTGAGACTGGCAATATTTTCAAAGCCCAAAGGTTGTCACTATAGATGAGAGACTTCTGCTTGGAGCAACAAATAACACATCTTCATATGAGAACAGTAAAAAGGGTTTGATGAAATCAATGTGTAGAGTTGGGGGGGGGGGGGTTGGTTTGTTTTTTTT
>WEKY01037145.1:389288-426334 GCA_013390045.1 Picathartes gymnocephalus
TTTTTTTTTTACTTTGGTTTTGGGTTTTTTTTGCCCCCACCCAATAGGGGAAAAACATCTTTCTTACTTCCCTCTGCAAGATCAACTAAACTCTGCCCTTTTATAGCCTAAAGCAGCAAGGCCAAGAAATACAGTTTCCATGTGTGCTTAATAAAATTACACCCTGGAGTAGACTGGAAGAAAATTCATAATATATTAATTGAATAAGTAATCATATGACCCTATGGACAAGACCTGCAGCGTATTGCAAATTATTTCATTAATTAAAGTAACTTTGTCTTGAGGTGTGTCCCTCAGTTTCAAAACCATGTTAAAAAGAAATTTCCCTGTCAAGATTCCTGACAAAGCTTTTGATGATTAAAATGAAATGACATTAAAAGTAGACTGTGCTCTTCACCGTTATCATGGAAATCATATTTTGTTTTTCTCTGAGAGATTCCACAGAGGAAACTGAAACATTTTAATCCAGTAATGTAGATCTCCTTTCTTGAAGCTGTTATATGTGCTGCCATAATGTTTGCATGGAAAATATTGCTATTTTATACATAATCACATTTTTTAAAATAATATTCCTGTCTCTTAAAACAATTATTAAACACTTCTAGTACTCTTAAAATCATGTTTTACCCACACTAATTTTAAGAATAGAACATTTAGAATAAGCACAGTATTAAAAAATATAATTGGAACTGGGACAGAACTGTCCAAGAAAACATCCACTATTGTCACCAACACAATTCTTAGCACATAATAATTTCCATTTTCAGACTACAAGTAGTTTTTAAGTACAATAAGAAAGGATTGAGGAAAAATCAGTTGAAATTCTTTTTCCAAGTTGTTTTCTACTTTTACTTTGGAATCAGAATTTATCTTCGTAGCACTGACTTGTACAAAACTGAAACCATGAAACTGAAGTCACGTCGTTTTCATTAAAAGAATATTTAATATAATTTACTGTTCTGTGCTTAAATGATAGCAATGATGAGGTACATTTGTGTTCCCAAAAAACAGTCTTGAATCTGTTAATATTTTCTTTGAACCACATTTAAAAGACTTTTCTGCTGGGGTTTCCAACGTATACCAGCAGAAGATGGATTGAAAGCAAGAACTGTGAGATCTCACCTTCCACCTGTCTATCACATTCCCTAAGTGTGATTCTAGCCCAGCACCAGCTGACAGCACCTTTCCCCCTTTCCCTCCATAAGAAAGCCAATAATAAGCTTTTCAACGTTACCAGAAAGTTCTTCAGGTACAAATATGTCATTTTAGAAAAGCTTCTCTTACTTACTTTCAAGCATGTTAGTGGTGCTCGCCAGGAGGGCTTGATTTCTAAAAATAAATGTAATTTCCCACCTATTTTTGGTGGACAGCCATGGAAAACTGCTACAGAGAAATTGTGCAACTGTGTGTGGAAATAAATAGTGGTATGCAAAGGTGACATTTTCTGTTTTAACTGATGTGATCTCAATGAAGAAGTCAAAGAGTGCCTTTTTCTAGAAGTTGTGCCCGATATCTGAAAGCCAAGTGAACTATTTTGTATATTTCTATAAAATACCACAAACTTCTCATACCGCAAAAACAGATTACTGTGGGGTCATTCTCAAGAAGATTTCCTTTCCTATTGCAATTACTTTCACTCTTCCAAGGGTAACGTGCAACTCTTTTTTGACTTCATGGGATTACAGACTGCAATTTAAACCCCAAGCACTATATTTAATGGTGGGGAAAGAAGAACTGCGAGGGCATGAAATAAAAGGAGAAACGAGAGGAAAAAAGTAAAGAAAAATGTGAGCCTACAGTTGAAAAATAACATCTTTTTCCTTATTTTTTTTTCTTTTTAACGACTTTCAAATAAAATTGGGAAAATTAATCGGGTTAACCTGCAGGGAATAATTAATCCCGCCACTGTGCAGTGGTGAGTTTTCCATTCAGCTGTGGATCTCTTCCGCAATTAAAGTAGGATGGATCTGTCTGTTGGCAATGCACACTGAGGCAAATCCTGCCTGCACTGACAATTTATTGGCGTTTTTGCTTTGGCAGTGGGAGCAGTGGCCACAGCAGGGCCCTGCTGTCAGAGGGGACGATGTCCCTGTCCCCACCCCTGGTGACACCAGCCCGGGATTTACACCGGGGCTCCAATTGCTGCATCCCTGCCACCAGCCTCCAATCATATCATTGATTCACGGCCCATGATTGCAGCTTCTGGGGATTTATCACCCTTTCCATGCACTTTTAAAGAGTCTGGATGAAATATGGTGCTGTGGATGCTGCCAGGCCCCTGACTCCTGTAGAGCCTGCAGGGCTGCTGGCCTGCAGAGAGGGGGTGGCAAGGCAATATCCACAAAGGGTGATTTAGAAGTGTATAAACGCAAACTGAGGGTTTATACCACTAATAAAGCCTGCCCAGAGGGCTGCAGCACGCTCCCTCCCTGCAGCCTCTCACGCAGCCATGCGTTTTTTCAGATAATGCTTTCCTGCGACTGCAGGATCTTTCAGTTTATTGATTACATGGATGAGTTTACCTCATGTGTCCAAAGTGCTTGGAGGTTTAAAGCTCATCCCTCTCATTTCTGAGAGGACAGAAGGGGATGCACAAAGCAGGTGCAAAAGCCCAGGTGCAAAAGCCGCTGGTAAGTAAATTAGTGCATAAATTTCCTTTTGCAAACAATTACATCCTGAATTACACGAATTCATTTGAGATCTTGTGTTCCAGTACCCAGCAAGGACTCCAGCATTTTTTTTAAAAATTCATTTGTTCTTTAATTAAGAAACATACTCATTTTTATTTCATGAACCTGAGCTAGAATGCAAAAGGAGCCAAAACTCCAGCTATCACTGCTTCCACTGCTCTGTGTGTGGAAGTGTGAGCACTTCATTAATTGTCCAAGGCACAGAGACCATCATGCTTTTACAGCCTTTAACATCAGGCATTAATGCTGGCCATAAGACTGACTTTTGGTGTATCTTGGGTGTAACTATGGAAAAAAAGAAGAAAACTCATTTTAGCAGGAGGGGCAGTGAGCACACAACTCACTTGTGCAGAAAGGGAAAGGGAATTCTCTGTCTGGGACTGAAGAAGGTGACTGATTTCCAGTCCTACCAAGCAGCACAATAATTCTACCTGTGCACCTCAGCTGGTCTGGAGCCTTTCCTGGATTTTGCCCATTTCTGCTGGAAATCAGGACTAACTGAACCCTGGAATGGACTGCAGCCTCCTGCTCCAGACACTCCCATCACAGACCCAGCTGAGTGAACTGCTAATTGCTACACATTAGATTATTTTAATTTCCTCCAAATGCACTGGTTTAACCACACTTGCGTTCCTGGAAACCTGTTAATTACTTGGTAGTGCTTTAATGGCTTATTCCTTCAATGTCCAACAGGCAGATTACAGTGGATCTACAGCTTTGTTTGCCATAAAAAACCAAATTATTAGTAAATACATATATTTTCTTTCTATCATGAGGATACGCAGTAAATGAAACATACCAGAATCCCTACTAAAAGATCAGATAATATTTGTGTCTATATATGTTCATCTCTCTGCACTGTATGCACTCATATATATATATATATATAAATATATATATATAATATGTCTCTACATACACACAATAACCATATTCATATACAGCTGCATTTTATTCCACACAGATCTGAGAAAAATTTCCTGCTGGGATATACAAAGCAGCTGTGCATAATTAGCCCGGCTTCTGCTTGGCTTCTGCTTGGAAATTTAAATATTGACATTACAGATGTTTCTACCTAGTTCACATCCGTTACATTTACAGGGCAGATTACAAAGGATTTCAAAGCAGCAAGTGGAGTTTTGCTGAAATGCAGATGATTAATCCCAAGAAAGGATGGCTGAGAGTTTGCAATCAGCAAGATTTCAAGTTTGACCGGAATTGAACAGATCTGGAAGAAAAGGAACTTAAAAATTGCTCTGCTCAGTTATACCCAGAGCTGAGCATCCCATCTCCAGTAGGAGGGAATGGGGAAAAGCTGTGAGACAGGCTGGGTTCAACAAATAAAGGAGTTTTGTGTATTCTTTAGCTTCCTTTGACTCAGAAGCTTCCTCACCCACAGTTTCATTCCAATTTATTATTCTGTTTTCCACAAGAGCTCATAGCAGTAAGTTTCATAATTAAATATGTAGCATTTGACATTCCAAATCTCCTCTAAATCAAAGCATTGCTGTGAGTGGCACTGCTCTGAATCAAAAAACTTCAGGCTCAAACTTTTAACTTTGAGATAGTTTTGAGGTGAATTTATTGAGATATTTCTGCTTTGCAGGTCAGATCTATAGATACTCCTAAGTTTTCTACTGCAAAAACCTAACTCAATAAAATATCAACAAATAAACATTTATGAAGAACACTGTAATATCTGTGACAAAAGTGTCATCTTAACCCTGGTGCAAGCAGAATCAGAAGAAAACACCATATTCTACTTTTACCTAGATAAAAAGTTGCTCTATCCTTTACTATCCTTTTCTAATGGCTCTTTGTGATTTTTTTTTTAATTTTTATTTTCAATCTTTCAGCAAAAAGACAACTTGTAAACGCACCCTTTGATTTCCCTCTGTCCCCTGGGATTTATAAGTCAAAAGAAAGAGGATGGCTTTGAGACTTCACCAAATTCAGTGCAATTGGATTCATTTTAGAGCTTTGGTAACCTTCTTCTGCCACAGGTCAGCAAGGACTACAAGGAACAAATAAAGAGAGTCTGGAAAACAGTACCAGAACATTTGGAATGTATCAAAGCTGGCAGCAGGTGTGCAAAAGTCAATGATGTCAAATTTATTTTTGCCACCTTGGTAGGCCAGCCTGCCTGTGGTTTCCCTTTCCTGGTCTCTTTTGACTCCATCTATTGTATACAATCCCATTTTTATTAATTTATGTACTAAACTTGCTGTTAGGTTACGTATTAAAAAACCCAACAGACCAACAATCCTGGCAGGTTGTTCTAAATAAACAGGCACCATTTCAACACCAGTTTTCATTTACCTGAACTTCTGCACCATTTTCCAGCGCAGAGCTACCAAGGATACTCAGCCCCTTCCTCATGCTTTATCCATCTCCACGAATTACTATTTTATGATACTGCAGAACCCTCTAGGCTACTCTTCTTAATTCCTTCTGTTTCCTCTCTAAATGTCTCCAAGTGTCCCTTTATTTCCAGCAATTATTTATAGACATCTGTCAGTTCAGGCTCCTTGGATGGAATGCAATGGATCCAGGCTATTGTGCACCACACAAAACAAGTTCCTTTCTTTAAATGCAGTTCTCAAGAAATTCTGCTAAACCACTGCAGTTAAGATTTTACCCCACTGGGTTTGCAGCATATTGTTGTAAGTCACATAATGTCAAATGTGTTTTAAATAATTTCTGTTAAGTGCCTCCAGCAAGAGAAACGAGGTGGCTGCCAAGTTCATTTAACCCTCCTGTACTTTGCAACCTTTAGAAGTGAGAGATCCAAATGTTTCCGGCTGCCTATGGAATCCATGGGATTGGAGTCACCCTCATTAATGTGCTGCAAGACACAGACCCTCAACCCTTGGGCTGGCAGCTGGAAAAATCAGAGATCTACAGGAAATAAACTGGGTCATAACTCAGAAAACAAAAACATGAGAAATCAGCAGTACAGCAAGCACAAAACCCATTACAGTCAGTCCAAAAATTGCCATCAGTGTCACTGAACCAGGCTCAGCCATTATTTTCCTGGTACATATGTGCTGACTGCAGCCTCACACGGAAATGAGAGCTGGTATAAGTAAAAAACGACAAATCAAACTGTTTCTACCGGTCTTCCAATTTATTTATTTATGATAAATAGCCTCCAAGTTTGCAGTTCCTCCAGGAAAAGACCTAATAGAAATCTCAGCACATTTGTGGTCACTTTAAGCATATATTTGAGTGTACTTTTGTTAGGATCTGACTCTGGGCTATTTTCAGAACCATGACAATTTTCCCTGAAAAGAGCTAATTTACTGTAACTAACTATATTATTAAATTTCCCCAGGAACGATACATCAAGAAAGAAATCTGTAGCAATATCACCTAGCAGTCACATATTTTTATCATTAATTATAAGATCTGGCAAGCCCTAGCTTGAAATTCAGATGACTACTCATTGTAAGGCAGTTTATATTCTCAGTAATTATAGGCAGGTATTTACCTCTCCAGAAATGTGCTGGCACATAAATTGTAGGTGTCCAAATAACCAGTGGTGTTTACTGGGAGTTTAAAAGTCACACGCACAAAAACGTGAATGGCCTTAGTGACATAAAAAATCTATTTAAACACCATCCAAACCATCCCCACTGGGACTGTTCTCAAAAGATTCTTTAATTATTCATAGACAGATTAAATAAATACAAAAGTCACACACTGCTTCCATGTTTTCTTCAGTTTTGGTGGACTTATACCTATCTCCAATGGAAGAGAAAAGGAGATTCATAAAAAGGGCTTGGAACAACATTTCACTGTAATTTCTGTGTTGTTCCCTAAACAAGGAATTAATATTCAAATCATTAAGAAAAAAAAGTGGCTTTGTAAAACAATAGAAACCTGGAAAATATGTCTTACAGCAACACCAGGGAAGTCTAATATGAATATTCACTTGAGTTTTAAAATTAAGATTTACATATTTAAGTTTTTGATGATAACACTCTGCAAGATTTATTTACCAGCAATTTCCTGATATTTCTGATGAATAGACAACACCTAAGATCAATTGTAGAGTCAATAAATGAGTGGAAAATCACTAGAGAATTCCACCAGGTTTGTGACTGATAAAATGATGACCTAACAGGAAAACACACACACAGGAGCCCTGTAGTGAATAATTTAAAATAAGTTAATAGTATCATCCCAATGGTTTTAACAGGCCCCCAAATCCTCCAGATGAGTTTCACAGTTCAGTATATTTGCATCTTTCTCTACATAATTGTGCACCTCTCATGGAAATATTGGCATCCATGGACATTTACTCTTTGCTCCAGGGAACATCAAGACAAATCCCAGATACCCATTTGTGCATTTTTTAGTTTTAGCAGAATTTCAGTGGGTGGGTTTGAGTCAGATCTTGAACGAAGCTGAAGGTGGCTGTGATAGGAAATAAGGTTATACATCCAATGCAAAGCCCTACTTTTGCAGCTTCAAAAAATGAAATACAGCCCAATTGTAATCCAGAGGGATGGACTGAGGAATCTCACATGCAAACACATCAACATTTCTATCAAGCTGTGCAGTGGAACCTTTGATTTGGAACAGCACGACAGCTGCTGGGTCCCTTCCAGTGCAGAATATTCTCTGATAATCTCTGTGATAAAATAGCAGAGCCTGATGAATAATTTGAAGATATGTGCCACAAGTTATGAAGAACTATGGAAAACAGATGTAAACACCAGGAAATCTTGGCTGAGTGGGTGCCATCTGCATAGAGAGCTGTGACTGATTCCAGCCAGCCCCCATTCCACAGGTTCAATTGTGCACAAAATAATTTTGCAAGCATTGGTGCTCTTGACACCAGGCAAATGAGGTTATGAAGTTTAATGTGATGAATACCTGGAGGGAAGGGAGGGAGGGTAAAGAAAGGAAAGTTGAGAAAAATTATTCAAACTTTGGCTAACGGGAAAGGCAATCAAAATGCTAAATGATGCCTGGGTCAATACAAAGCAGCAATAGGAGAAAATGGATGAAACTATTACAGAAGGATTCACTGGAAGCTGGGCTGAGAAACATCTCTACTGAATCAGAAGTGTAAACTTCAATATAAGGAGTGGGAAAGAAGGAAAAGCAAGGAGAGTTTATGGATAATAAAAACAGAGAATTGCCGGTTAAAAAATGTACCGGAGACTTGCAACAGAAAAGAGTGTTCCACAGGCAGCCATACTCTCAAACATGAAACACAGTTCTTGTTTGAAAAGATCATCAATATCTTCATTACACACTTGTCACAAGTGAGGTAAATAAACATTTACCTCGAAATTTTAATCTCTTGAAGCAGAAGCTCGCCATGCGTTTCACACCCACAGGTTTTTAAACATGGGGAACTCTATATGAAAATGCAAAATTCACCAGAAAGCTCATGTGGTGTAAGAGAGGAGTTTAACTTGGATGGTTGTACCCACATTAAAATTTGGAACAATATCTTATTCTTGCAGAATTTCCTCATCAGACAAAATCAACAGGAAATTTAATCAGAACATTTTCATTACCAACTTTAATTATTAATGTGTTTTTGTTTTGTTGCAACTGTTGTATCTGCATTTATAACATCTGTTTATCAGCATTATTCAGTATTTCAATTTGCCCTACAAAATTAGTTTATTCATAATGTGCTTTCCATTTATTTGTCTTATTTATTAGACTCATGCTACATAAACAAATAAAAATAACCCTCCCAGGAACTAAACTTACAGAGAAATACATGGAATTCCCACTCTGCACAGAAGTTGTACATGTTATTTAGTTTGAATCTTAATCATATCCTAGGGGCTGTCTTCGTTGAGTCCAGAGATGAATAAAAAACATGAACTTAAATCAAAGGTCTTATTTCCAACAAATTTCTGGGGTTTTTGTTTTTTGTGGGGTTTTTTGTTGTTGTGGTTGTTGTTGTTGTTCTTATTTCTTTTTTACTGCAGAGGCTTGTTTTTCAAAAAGCATTACCTGTTGTCCTAAAGTCGAGCTCCTCCCACATCTTTTTTTTTGCGGAGGAAGAATCCAGTGAGGCACAAAGCCAGCGAGAAACTTGGACAGTGTGCTAATAATGCATTTATCAAAAGAGAACTTGTTCGGGCACCATTTGCCGAGCTGTGGCTGGCACGGACTCACCTGTGGCAGATCCCTCCATGACGTGACCGACGTAGGGACCCTCTTTGAACATGGGCCTGTTGTCGTTCTGGTCGATGACCAAGATGTCCAGGCGGACTGGGCCGTCAATGGTTTTCCCATTCATATCCACCACCTCAACTTCCAGCTGCATGAACAGAAAAAGGGATAAAGCCATGAGTTCGCTGCCACAGGGAGCAGGGGGTAAGGAAGAAAGAGCTCTGATCACTGTTGCTGCAGCCAGACCCTGCCAAAGACTCCACTTGCAGCCCATTCTCTTGGACCAGGCTCAGAGCAGATTTCTCCTCCAAGCAAAAGAGAGACAGATGTGCATTCAAATTGAGATATCCCCTGGCAGATTGAAAATGCCATATTGCCCAAAGAATGAATAGACTAGAGCTTAAAAAAGCGCAAAAAACAAGAACCTCCTGCAAATTTGGTCCTAATCATGTGAAAATTTGGTTAGAATTTGTTTCTTTACTTTTATCAAGCATATTTCCAGAGGACACATATAGAACTATCATGGTAGAATTGACATTAATGCTCACTTAAAAGCCTTTTTAAAAACGAAGAGAAACCAAAATGAAGAAAAACAAACAAACAAACAAAAGCAGGAATGCTGTAGATGTTTAGACATTTTCTCAATGATGATGGCATAAAGTGTTCATTAGGTCATTTTCAGAGTTCTCTAGGTTTCCTAATCAGGTGTGGAAGAGTGAAAGGCACTCTCAGACATGTGGGTATATTCACAAGCTAAAGATCTGCTTGGACTTTCTTTATTTCCAGAAACTGGAGAGAAAGTTCCTATTGTACATCTCAACCCTCCAAACCATGCACAGTGCAAAGTCCCAATGTCACCAGGGCAAACCACACCAAAACTTCTTAAACAACAGAGAAATCGATTTAGATTGCAACTGTGTGCTACACCTGCAGCTCTCTCCCCTCAGAAGTAATCAATAAAATACAGCAATAAACATGTCTGAGACACCACTATCATTTTCACCCACCCTCCCCATCCCCAGACTCAACTCTTTAATGGAGTTAAGCCAGCCAGAAAATGAACCTGAGCTCAGATGTTAATATCACTCTCTCTCAGTCTTTCCCTGAGAAAGTGGTGCCAGCAGGGGCTGGAAGTCTCTGAGCATTTTGTTTATACTGTTAATTTATTCTTCATTGCCCTGTCTTACACCTGTAAGTTATTTACAACCTAGTGATAAATCCTACTGGAAAGAAATAGGTCAGAATCCTAATTTCTTATTAAAATGGATGGCTTATTATCACCTCTCTCTGCTTTTTGCTATGCTTATAAATACCTTCTACTTTTTAAGTTGAACGTGTTGGGTGTGAGTAGGAGTATTTGTTATGAGTGAGACACGTACCTACAGGCACTGTTTGTAAATAGTGTCACAGTCCATTTTAACATCTACTCACTGCTTATCCTCACTTGTCTTGGAATTGTTCTTGCAAGCCTGTTCCAAGCCATATTTTTTTATTATATGGCTTAACAGCTTAAAGGCAGGCAAATATTCTGATTGGAATGACTCCTGCAGCTTGGGCACAGCTGGAGCTTTCTGGGACCACTTCCCCTTCAACTTTCAGTCTTGTTCAACTCTGAACTCCAAAGTCAATGCAGGAATCTTTGATGATCCCAGCCATGGGATGTGGTGGGGACTGGGAAGGGAAAGGTTCCATTCCTGAACTCTCATTAAAGTCAGATACAGTTTTAGCCACAGTGGGAAACTGCTGACAAAACGAATCATAAAATAATTTGTCTTGGAAAGGACCTTAAAGTTCATCTATTCCACTCCCTGCCAGGGGCAGGGAAACCTTTCACTGAACCAGGATGCTCCAAGTGCCATCCAACCTGACCTTGAAGGCTTCCAGGGATGGGACAGCCACCACCTCTCTGGGCAACCCAGGACAGAGTTTTACCACCGTTATTCCAATTTTCCTTTCCTTATATCTAGTCTAAATCTGTTTTCTTTTAGCTCAAAACCATTACTCTCTGTCCTATCAAACAGGCCCTGCTAAATGTTTATCCCCAACCTTCTTGTAATCCACTTTTAGATACTGGAAGGGGCTCTGAGGTCTGCCTGGAGCCTTTTCTGCTCTGGGCTGAATATCCCAACTCTCTCAGCTTGTCTTTATAGGAGAAGTGTTCCACTCCTCTGCTCGTTTTTGTGGCCTCCTCTGGACCAATGTGTCCATGTCTTTCCTGTGCAGAGGACTCCAGAGCTGGACACTTTATCACAGTAAAAACTGACTCATCAGAACTATGTTAACTGCTTTGGGAAGTGAAAGAAGAGCAATATTTCTCTGTGAAATTCCAGCAAATTAATTTTCAAATTCAAGATAATTTGTTCTTAATCTATCTCTCAGTATCAAGTGACTACAGTGTTCATTGGAAAGAACAAAGGCTTTGCTAAATTTAAAAAACTACTTCAGCTGCTTTATCAAAATTGTAAGTCGTTTAAAACAAAAGCTGATCTAACACTAGTTTTTTGGGCTTTTTTTCTCAGGCTTGCACAAATTAAGGAAAAGAATAAGAGATTCTTATTAACAGCTGAAATAGATTTACTTTATCTTTGCCAAGTCCACTGCATCTGAGAGCAACTGCCCAAAAAATTTGGCATGACAGGTCTGTAGGAACAGTTACATGATATCTTCTTCATTTTATTAAGATGACAGAGGACTTTATTTTATTAATCTTTTTACAATAATTTTCAAGCCTGTCCTAGGCACTGAGTTAAACTCACCAGCTCCTTTTAAGCCCATTCTTCTACAATGTTTTCAAATTAAAAGCAGCACTGAAGTTATGACCATCTATCTTTATGTGACCAGTTTCTGAAAGAAACTATCTTATCTTGCTTCCCCATGGAAAAAACAACAAAAAACACTCCAAATTAAAAAGAAAAAAAATCCACAAAATCTGCTCACAAAATAACAACAGAAGTATATTGTTATTTCCAAAAACCCAACACATGCAAGTGAGAAAAGCATTCAAGTAAAAGACAATATTGGCACTTTGAACAAGCTGTAAATAAAACTAGGTGGAAAATTAGATTGTCCTAACTAACAGAACTGGGGAATTTCAGTCTTTCAATGCAGAAGGCAAGGAATCCTATCTGGTTTTAATGTAAAAGTTGACTGATGCATGAAAGGTACTGAATTAATTCTTTGATAACAAGAAATTGTGATGGCACATTCAGAAAGGGTTTAAGTTCCTACCTGACTGTAACAATGCAGCTCCAAGGACATGTGCTAAGCATAAAGACAGATCTGAACAAATTGAAAAAAAAAATCAACCTGCAGAGTTCTGTGGCTGTTTATTTTGTGAAAAACTGATGTTTTCCACTTAAAAGTTATGGAATTATGTTCATGAGGGTGGAAACTAGATGGTCCCTTCCAACCCAAACCACTCCATGGTTCTATATCATAATGATGAAGTTATGTTCATCATAATCTAACCTGTGATTTTCAGGAACTCTTGAGGCTAAATCCCAATTTCATTTTTGACACGAGTGTACATGCAAACCACAAAGGGTAATCGAGGCTTTAGGAGAAGTTTTACACCTCACAGCACAAAACTCCATGATCAGATCCAAAGCAGACCCTGACTGGCGCCTCTGATATAGCTCAGAAACACTGAGCAAATTAGGCACAGCAATGGAACAGGGAAAAACAATATAAACCCCCAAACTGAGGCAGGAATAGATTCTGTCCTGTCTATCTAGCAAACTCCTACTGAACCCTCTCCCTCCTCAAAATGGATTATTTCTAGGCTTCCCATCCAATTTCCCTCAGCATATCCAAAGCAAGGGTCTTTCACCACCCCAAATATAATGATCTCGTCAGATGTTAAGCTTATTCAAAGTTGCTCATTTTGAGCTTTCTGCTTTATTTTAAACAGTCTTGAATCCTTTCTACTCTGCAATAACATTTACATGAAAAGATAACCATTCTCGTTCTTACCATTACTTCAAGTAATTTCAAAGGTTTCTCTTCACAGAAGGGTTGTTTTCATTCATTTATTGCTTTTGGTGAAACGATTCTGGAGAGGCACCTTCCTTCACTGCATATAAATGTCTATTTTCACTTTGCAGCCAGCCAGCCAATGGCCCACATAAAATTACATCATAAATTTGGAGATTTTCATAAGTGAATCTGGAATATCTTTTAGTGCTTAATTGTCTTCAAAGCCTAAGACAGCCTATTTAGTCATTACCTGCCATCTAATTTTAATTTCCAATTTGTTGCCCATAGGAATGTTTCTCACAGTTTTTCCATTTGTTTCAACAGATGGTTTTTCTGCTTGTTCCTCACCCCCAGTTTCACAGGAGCACTGCACCATCCACGAGACTGCTACAAAACCACCTGCCCCACCTCGGTTATTCTGACCACTGCTGGATTTATTTATTGATCAGATTAATTATTGAGAATACTTGTTAGGTATGTTTATCATCATTTTTTAAGTGTGGATTGACAGTAAGGAAAAGCAATGGACTTATGGATCTTTCATACAGGCAATTTCCTGGTGAGAAAAGAAAGTTTGACCACCTCTGGGTCATAAAAAGCAGTAAAGAAATTTGCTTAATAGTGAAAGGTTGTAGTGAAAGTTTTATGCAATTATCTAACACAACTCAGAGAAGACAATAATTCAGACAAAGAGAAACTAATTACAAGTAAATTTTCCTGGTCTGAGAGTATGAATAAAACATGAGCTAATTGTTATATTGCTCCATAAGAGATGGAGGGAGAGGATGCAGAAAAAAAAATTCTCTGCTTCTTGGAGGTAAATATAATTCTATCAACCACCACAGCACAACTGTGCAGCTGATGGCAAAATCCAGCACCATTACCTGCAATTAGAGAATTTCACCTGGCACTTAGGGTTAGAGCCAGGGTGGAAAGGGATTAATTAGCCATGGAAGTACTCCAGGAGTATCTTCCACAGGCTTTATCTTGTTAGTGCATCCCTCTCAAAAATTACTTATTACAGAGTTCCTATTTTCTTAGCACAGCTATCTCTTAACTGTGTGCATTAATTAAACAAAATTTAAACAAAAAACAAACAAACAAACAAAAAGCCCAAGACTTCTATCTCTCCAAAGTGACAAGGGCTGAATTCTTCAGTAAGAGTCACTTCATCTTCTTCGATCACTTCAGATGCAAAGGTTTGTAGACACATTAATAGAAATTTTATGAAAAGAAAGAGGAATTTAATATTATAAACAGTGAAATATGTGCTTTTATCTCTGGCTTTTAAGGCAGTGGTCTTAACATTTTAATAATTAGTCACAGCAGTAGACTGAAAGGTCAAGGTCTATACCATATTTTAATTTGTATATTTAACATAGCAAGTCCTGCCAAGTTTATACACTTTTGACTAAAAAGAGCCTTTTACCTTTCCAAAGCTAAAGTTGCATCTGAATAGTCAGCAAGGGGGTTTATCCGTATGTGAGTGTCAAATCAACATGCCCATGTTATCCCAACAGTTTTTCTGTAAACAAAACCAACCCAAGTCAAAAAACTCTTAGAGCCTTAATTAAATTTAAAGAAATAATAACTCTCTGCACATTTTTCACGTTAGTTTTTGTGCAGTAAATCTCTCTATTGCTCACCTTGCCCTTGAAGGATGAAGCACAAGAACATTTTCTTGGCCACTTTTTCCATCAGTCCAGGCCAGCTCCAAAAGCTCCTTGTACCTGCAGCTCCTGTTGCCTCGAGATAATATCAGAAACTCTTTTTCCACCAGAAAACCTGGCACTGGCAATCCAGGAAAGCCACAATATTCCTAGAAAATGCCATCAGAGGAATATGCCCATTGCTGCAAAATGAAGCTAAAATGCTATATATTTTTTTTGCTTTTAATATAATAAACTGCTCCATAGCTCTAAACTAAGCAATTATGAATTCATTATCTAATTGAATGTATATTCTGCGTCGCCATTAGTGTCACAGGAAAAGCATTTTCTTCCCCAGCTGTCTCTGAATCACAATATTGTTTAAAAAAGTGCTGTTTTCTTGTACAGCTTAAAGCCTGAAAATTTTTCTCTGCTCTGAGTATAAAATGGCCCCTTTCCCATGAAAAAAATCACAGGGAAGGAACATAAAAGCCCCAAAACTGTAGAGAATGATGGCATAAACTGCAGAAAAATTACATTAATTACATACTCATAGAAATCTTATACCAAAATGAACTCTGACTTCTCTGCTCACAAAACCAAATTCCAAAAATTATTTTGATGTTTTCATCTCATTAAAGTATCAAATAAATAGTTTCAGATTTTGCAGCAGCTTTTTGTGTGTCAACTGAAAAAATAAAACCACAAAATGGAGAACTTAATATCATACTTTTTTACCACCTATTCCTGAGGTTGGTTTTTAAGTTGTAAAAACAAAGCAGTTAGTAATCAGTAATTGGTATTTTCCAGGGGTTTTTAAGTCAGTTTGGACCAGACAAGATATACTGATGAGTTCTTGTGACTTTAATTTAAGGTTTCCTAATTTTAACGTTTAAATATTTGTAAAAAACAATTCTTTGCAAAGATTCCCTTTGATATCCATAGAACATTTAAGTGTTTATATAACATCAAACACAAGTAACCAACAATCTTCCAAAGCTTCAGTCCACCTTTTGGCCCCAGATGTTTCCCTGTAAATTCCAGTCCCTCTGAGAAATGTCTCTTTCTAGGACACGAACATGCAAGAAAACGGGATTTAATGGTGAGTTGTGCAAAAGGCACAGGGAACAAAGGCATTGGGAGCAGAGAAGGGGAGACTCTGACATGATCGCAGAACTCTCTCCGCTGTGGGCAGCAGGGATGGGAGGGTGGCTGGGCAGCAGCTGCTCCAGGGCCCTGCCACACCCCCCGAGCTTCCCCACGGGCTCTGGGTGCATTTGCAAAGCTTCCAAAGCCCACAGAAACCCCCAATTTAGGATGGACATAAAGGAGGTGTGAGGCGCTCACACTGTAACAACCCCAATCATTTGTGATAGAACTGATGGGACCAACAACCACAGAGGGTTTCAAAAGAGAATCAGTCAGTAAATGAGATAGGAAGAGGGTGGGAGACAGAGATGAAATGACTTCACCAAAGCACAGCCCAGACAAAATTTAAATCAAGCTTGAATCTGGGTTTTTGATCTCTGCACACAAGACTGATAGCAATATTCCATCTCTCGCTGAGCAAGTGATGTAAAATTAGATTTACAAAGGTTATTAAGCTGCAAACATGTGCACAGTATGATTTTTCAAAGTGCTTTGTGAGACTGGATAATATATCCCATTAAAATCAAAACACCTTTGAAAGATCTTTGAAAACCCAGTTGTCCTCTCAGTGCATCATTTCCCACCCCTCCTTTACACACTATTCTACATCTGTAAAGACACAAAAACACGAGTGAAAATAATTTTATTCATCCTCACAGCAGAAAGCTTCAAAGAATCTCACATATGGCTACAAAAATCAAATTCAAATAACCTCTGAAACATATATCCTGTTAAGTATTATCTAGGGGCTGAAATGAGAATGCCCACTCCAAAAATAACCCCAGTGAACAAAGGAGAAGAACATCCCTCAAATCTGGGGAGCAACACAGCTCTTCAAGGAGCCACGTGTACTTTACACAGACCAAAAGTATTAAGGATGCTCATATAAATACTAATTAAAATCTTCCCCTATCACAAGAGAACACAAGTTGATCCCCTCAAAAAGGGAGCTGGGGTAGAGGAGAGAAAAAAGGTGTCAGGATTCACCAAAGCAATCAAGTCTAATCACCACAAAAATATTAAAGAAATGAAAAAGAGACAAAGTAGGACTGAAATAAAGGATTAAGACATAGGCTGTGCCAGAATTTTTAGACTCTGTGCTGCACCACAAAAACAACGAAGACACTTACAAAAGAAAATCTGAAAGAATAGCTTTGCACTTTTAAACAGCTCCTGGCATTATTTGACACTGCTCACCATTCTAGCTGCTCAAAAATAACTCCAAACGTGGAGGAAGTGGCAAGAGTTTAACAGATTTCAACTCGTGGAAGGAGTCAAGAAGCAACAGGGTCAGAGAGAGCCCGTGGTTAATCAGACCAAGAACTGAAATGCAAGAAATGCATCAGTGACAAGAAAACTGACTTCTTTAGGCAGAAGAAATAAAGGTCAGTGCAAATGCCAGGTATATATCACACATACTTATATTTAGCTTTGTTATTATTGCTTAAAATATCTGTTCCTGCAAATGAGTAGGAAAAGGTCTTAGAAGTCAAGGATCACTCAGGCTGATACCAGGCTGGAGGAGATGTAACAGGTCAGGTCTCCCTATTTTTAAGTAACGAAACAAGCAATTACAAGAGCGCTTGTACAGAAGACTTTTCAGGCTGGACTGGAGGTCTGCAGGTCACTGCTGCCTTGCAGCCTGAGCTTCCAGCCCTGTCAGCACTCCTGGGGTGGCAGCTCATCCTCTTTACCCTGTCAGTGCTCCAGCGACAGCTGCAGCCAGGACTCCTTCAAAGCCCATCCAGGAGTGCTTGGGATCTACGTGTCAATGAAAAAAACATTTTGGAGACAAGTTTTGCCTGGTGGAGTTCCTGAAAATTTTGCTTTTCTTGTAAATAAAATTGCTCTGCTATTCCAAATTTGAAATAATATCCCCATATTTTATACACTACATTTGTCACAGCCTTGAAAGATGCAATTCTATAGCATTTCTAAACGTCACCTTTTGGAAGGTTGGTCTCCAGAAGCCAGAACAAGAGAAGCAGATGAGATTTATTTGTCTCTGCTTACAGGATCGAGACGACCATGCTGCAGATCCTAAGGGCTCTGTGTTAGAAACCCATTCACATTTCAGAGCTGCAAAACTCCCATCATGGAGCCTTTGCTGTGAAAATTTGCATTGTGGTGCCAGGTGTCAGCCAGCCACCACATAGGATGGGGTGAAAAACTGTTAAATGTTCTGTTTATCTACACAGTCCCTTTCTCATTTACTTATTCAATTATTTGGGATTTCATTTATGTATTTATTTTTATTCTGCTGCTAAATCTCCCTGTAACTCCTTTCCTGAGCCCTGCAGCGTCTCCTTTACTCAGTGCACCCACTTTGCCAAGAGGGCCCTGCCTGTTTGACCACGTTCCTGCCATGGAACACCCCTCTCCTGCCTCCTCACCTCCCTGCCTGGTAAACATTTGGCACTTTGCTGCCTCTTTGCTGAGCCAGAGCTGACACATTTCGATGCTGATGATGAAAGGTGTGGGAAGCATCATCTCCACGACTCACTCCCTGCTGTGTTTGGTTACACTGGTCAGTAAAAGTGAGTTTATCGATCCCCCTCTATCACATCAGAGCTTGGAAGCTGTTATATTAAAAATTTTGACATCTGAGTGGGTAAGTATATCAGATTTACTCCAGAAGTATTCAGAGTTAGCACTTGGCTTTCCCTGCCCTCCTGCACTCTGTGTCTTCAGCAGTTGTGATGATGTACAAGCACTGGAGGTAACAAAACTCTGTTTATCCTGCCCTGTCATTCCAAACTAAAGGAGTTTTTGCTGATTTGGTCTACAGTCAGCTTTATCGAATTACACATTATGCCCAGTTGTTTTTTCTCCAGAAGGGTGTTTGTGGCAGATATTTTTATAATTCAGACAGCTGATCTTCCTGGTAAGAGCAGCTAAACAGATCAGCACACCCCAGATCACATACACTGAGCAGTTTCTCTGTTTCAATCCAGCAGTGTGGTGGTTTTTTTTCTATTAGAGCTACATTTCATTCACAGAAAAAAGAATCTGAACAGTTTACACTATTATACTATTTTTATACTATTATTATAGTATAAAAATAATTTGCAGACATGGATGTAGTGGAAAGATATTCCAAGGGCAGCCTGATCCAAAATAAAAACTCTTTTCAAATTACTTCTTCTGTCTGTCTTAACTGAGTCTTTGTCATTGTTAACATGTTGGACCATCTCTCTACATTAATTGTGAATAAAGGAAGATTTAGTCAATGAGTCTCAAATTAGGAGAATTAACACAGTAAAAGTCTTTTCTGAGTAGTGAAATAGTTCTAATGAAATTCCTGAAGAATCAAGAAGGATCTGCTCTGTAGTGACACATCAAAAGACAGAAATTATTTCATGTTCTTTTATTTTCCTTGCCCACATTTCACCCAGGAACTTTCTGAAATGCTTCACTGGTCTTCAGCTCTCATGACAACATCACCTGTTAAATCTATTAATCTTAAGGTGTAATTTGCAGTTCTAGTATGCCTCACTGGATTTATTTATTTATTTATTTTAAAATATCTCAGTCAACCATCTTTTACTTCATTTAACGTGTTAGGAAGGCACCTCCTCAGTAAATTTTATGCTCCACCACCACTTTCCCTTAATTCTGAGATCTCACATGATGTTTTACAACACATAACAGCAATTCCTGTGCTGCACTTTCATAAAATGAGATCTCAAACCAAATCCACAGACTTCTGACTTGCTGATTTCTCATTAACTGTCAGGACTTTATCTGTGCCACATTTCCACACCTATTTTGTTTCTGGAGATAAAGAAAGTTTCTCTTTTTCTCTCCCTCATGCCTCTCCTAAACTCCAAATTATAACAATATTATCTGAGAAATTTTCTGAATTCCAACTCTAACAATGTCAACTTTTGCCTTTTTTTTACCCTTTTCAAACCGTTTTAATATCCACAAATACTAACAGACATGATTTTGAGTCCAAAAATGTGACCTTTTTTTTTTTTTTTACAAGGATTACATAGCAGATGTCTATTTTTTCACTGCTTGCATCACGCTGCATCACTTGCATCAACTGGAAAGAAATCCTATATAGAATGTTGTATTTGGCAAAGGGAGAATTGGAAAGTCAAAGCCATTGCAGCAAAAAGTAAAGCATGATAAAGTCACTCACAAAATTCATAAAATACTTTTTGTGCCAAAAACTGCAAATGAAAAAAAAAAACCACTTTTTGAATTACAGCAATCATCAAGACCCTTCTTCATGCACCCACAAACCAAATTATCACAAAAGCAGTAAATTCCAGAACTCATCCAAGCCAGTGCTCCAGGAATATTTGTTTCTCCTATTGCAAAACTGTAACTCAAAAACCAAGAAAGGAATCTTTGTCACCCACAGAGATCATCACTAACCAACTACCAGGGTCCAATTAAAGGCATAAGAGAAATAAAATTATGTCCTATTCCAAAGTAAGAGCAATTAAATAAAGGCAACGGATTTCAAACAAAGAGGGGCAAAGCTGGAAAATTAAACAGACAATATAAACAGATACACAAAGGAGGAGAAATCTTGCAATATTTTGAGCTGTTAAAATCTACCGGGACACAGGAATTTTTTAAAATTTGAAATGACCTAGAATGGGAAGTCCTTGAAGAGACTTCTGAAGTTGATGCTCCAAAGCAACACAGGAACTTCTTGCACAGAGCAGACCATTCAGCCTTGGTGCAGTTATTCCCAAAGTGGCATTTCCAAGGTGATGGAAAATCACTCTCTGGTATTTTACTCCATTACTCTCCCCTTGAGGAGTGCACTCCCCTGTGTCAATTAAGGGACTTAACATCCCAGTACAGATCTTTTCTAAAAATAATAGGCCTGTGTGGTAAAATCTGAACATTTTTAAAGCAATGGGGAGCTATTCTAACAGCACAGTATGATTTGCTTTAAATGTATTTAATTATAGCTTGAAGTGTCACCATTCCTGCCAATGTAATTGCAAGAGTCCCACTGAGTACAGACAGTATCTTACTGTACAAGCTCCTGTCCAAAAAGGGGAATACAAGATTTATTCACCAAATTCTGGTCTGTGACTAGGTGTAGTCCTGTCTCTATTCCATTGTTTCTGTCACCTTCTTGTTTTTAAGTTGACAGGCACAACAAATACAATGATTGGACTTTACTCTTCAATAAAACAATTAGTGGCAAATTGCATAAAAGTTCCTCACTGGGTTCTGCTACATCACCAAAACTTGTTCTTCTCCTTCAGCTTGGCAAGGTGACTTCTCATCAATATATTGCTGGTTCAAACATAAGATAATTTCTTTTATTTGAGTAACCTATTTATAAATCTATCACTATTAAGTATCTTGCTGGTTCAATGCAGAACACACAGAGAAACTCAGTCCAATCGATCCCAAGACTTGGATTTTGGAGCTGAAATCAGTAGCAATCCATCAACTCCTTGGAGCCTATCAAAAAGAGTAAACTACTCTGGATTTAATTGGGGTGTTTTGTAGAACTAAAGGTTAGCTATTATGGCACCAAATAAACCCCCTGGCATGGGAATAACAAAACGCACCCAAATCTATGTTTGGAAGGGATGTGAATGATTCTGTGATTCTATCAGGAAAGCAAAATCAGCTGAGAATAAAACCCCAACAAAGACAGATTATTAGATCTGCTTAGGAAGGCAGAAACATCTCAAAATCTTTTCTCAAACCTAAAGAAGACCAAGAAGAATTATTGTAGAACCTCCTTGTTTGTTTCATTTTAAGTCAAAGAAGGAAACGGGAACAAAAGGAAAAGGGGTAAAAACTCGAGTGGGCTGCTCATTTCTCCGGTTGTTAAATGTTTTATTCACATGGTTGTGTCTCCCCTCCTGCCCAAGGCAGGGCTGCTGGCTCACTCGGGGGCTCAATAGATGGCACTCTGTGGTCTCCTGCAGGCAGCTCTCTCACACCATCACATGGAGCAGCCGACAGACAGAGACTGCTCTGGGTTTACTCAACTGCCCTGATTTTACTACAGACACCACTTAGAACAAATTGTTTTTTATCAGGAGATAAATGAGCTTCATACCGAACAATTCACAGAAATTGGAAGTGTTAACCACAGAAAAATATGCTTGTAAGAAACATATTTTAAGTGATCAGACCCTCATCTTTCACTCAGAGGTCAAAAAATAAGCATGAATATGGATTGTCTCTTCAGCAAGGAACCAAGATTGTATAACAGGAACATTTTCCTGCAGAAAAAAAGACATTCAGAGAACGATTCACTGAGTGTTCAGTAGAATGTTGGGGAAAAAAAAAAACCCTTTAAAAATGTATACTACTAAACACAGCATTCATAGCTCTTCAAATCCTGACATTTTCCGGAATATGATAGCACCAAACTATGTCACTTAACTGGGTTTGACAGCAGGTAAATTATATCATGTAAAAGTTTAACTAAAATGAAGTTGTTTACTAAAAAAATCTTGATCTATACAGGATTCTCAATGCTATAAAAATGTTCTATCACTAATGAAACAACAGACAAGAAAAGTGACATTAAGTTTATTTTTCTGCTTCATGTTCTCCTTTACCCAGCAAAGATCATAGAGAGCAGAACTGAATAAATATATGGAAACATCTCTTTTTAAAATCTTTTTCACTGAATGGATACATTTTCAGAACCACATTTCTCTTTTGGAGTTACCTATCAAAAGTTGCATTTGAGCATAATTCAGCCTTTAGCTTTAGAGCCCAGCCCTGGGCGGCTGTGCTGACTGACCCCTCCAGTCACGTGGCGTTGCTGGTACTCTCTGACCTCCCCTATAAACATTTCTAGGGCTGGAATATGGAATTTCTAGCTCAAAGCTTCATGGCAGCACATGCTGGTGTTCTTATCCTATCCAATAGCAGGACTACTATTTTAATTCTATAAATATCCAAATTTCTTACTCTCATACCATTGGAAAACCGATGCACAAACAGCCACTCCTGCCATCCCAGCAAACCTGGGGTTTGCTGCACAAATAAGTGTTTGACTTGCTGCTTTTTCAAGATTCACATCATACAGCTAATTTTGGCTTGTTCATGGTATTTAATATCTGTATAAAATATTTAGGCATTAATAGATGTAGCTGGATGATCTAATAGACAAAACCCAGTAACCTAGAGATGGGCAAACCTTGAAACCTACAGTGCAAAAACATATTTGCAGTTGCCAATAGCTGTGAATACCCAACCAAAAGTGGTTGATTTTATTGATGGAAGTGTTTTAAATCTTCAGTATTTCCTGGAAAAATGCAAACTGTTTTTCCTTGATTTTGATTTTATATCTGTTGCAGTTTTATAACCTGATCACAAGAAATAAGATTAGTGACTAACACAATGCTTGGTCAGCCTGCAGGTTTGGAGCTGAATATTTTCTAAAGTCCTTCCCATAGTGAGAATCTTGATACCAGGGTTCTTTTTTGCCATCACACAGCAAATATGGTTGGTTTAATTCATGTCATAATGAAACTTTAATTTATATAAATTAACCTCTAAGGATCCAGAGGCTAACTAAAACGTCCATCAAAGAATGAAACAAACAGGTAAATTCTGTATTTGCCAAGGTAGTAATCTAAATAATAGCCTAAGATATATTTCTCTGATGATCATTCAACCTTCATATCCCCCTACTCTTTGCCTGCCAAGAAACTTACTTTTCTGTTACCAAGGGAGGTCTCCGTGCATTTATGTTCCCTCAAGTAAATTTTACTCCAAATTAGTGTATTATTAATGGTAACATTTCTCAGGCTTATTTCTTGTTCCTTCCACCAACAACCACCAAAGCTCATTTACCTTTTGCAGAATGCAATTAGTAGGTATCGTATTTATTTGACAGCTTTCTCATTTTCTCAATTCTGTGTGATTTGACAGGGACTATTACAGATCTGTAACTAGTCTTTCAGAATGACTTTCACAAGGTTAGTTCACTTATTAATTGACCCTTGGTAATGGTAATTTAAGAAGAATATTCATCTCATCTGTCAGTTCCAACACGTACTAGATGTATAAAATAATTTGTCTTTTGCAAGGAGCCTTGCAACAGAAATGAAGTGTCTTAATTTTTAATTAATATACATTTTCTTTCAACAAATGAGATTGGTGTGGAAGGAGACTTCTTTTCAGTGGTCTTCTTTATTCTGCTTTAGCACTCCTGTTTTTTCTCATTGCGGAGATAAACACAATTTCACCAATCAATAGAGCCTATGATCTAAATAATCTTCTACAAAGGACATTCTGGTATTTTTAACAGATTCCCGAAACTTTAAAATGTGCAAACAAAGCATTTGGCGCTTCAACAGCAATGTCTTATTACATACACAGATTAAGGGTTTCTGGAATTAAGGAGATTTAATACACGAAGAACATTAAACAAAAGATTACTACACAGAAATTAAAAAACTTTAACCAGTAGCAGATGCTTGAAGCCACTGTAACCTTATCAAATCTGGTTTTCTGATGCATCATATCTTGAGCAGAGCCTTCTAAGAAAGAAGCACTCAACATTCTTAATCCCAAGTAAGGGCATTATGTAACTTCTCCCTCTTTATTCCTTTCATTAACTGAATTATGGGAACAGTGAAGAGCAAGGGAACTGCGTAAAGAACCACTTGTACCCTTGGTGTGCCATCTGCACGTCCTGAAACATTGGGGAAATGCAGCTCCTTCACCTGAAAACTCCAGAGGGCACGAGCTTTCCCTGATGAAGCTGCACAGCTCTCATCAGAGCAGTGCGGGTCTGAGCTGGAACAGAAACCCTGGGGGCTGCGAGTGAGATACCAGGTCAAAGCTGGGGTGGTCCTTCAGCCTGTTCTACCTCTTTTGTGCCCACGGGATGAGGAGACCTTCTGAAAGGAGCCTGGGCAGAGAGCAGAGCCTTACCCTGAGAGCTCTGGGGGGCTGTGCTGAGAGAGGTCAGGCCAACACTTCTGCATCAGCCTGTGACCCCTTGCAGCCTCAGGTATCTTTGCCTCGTGCTGGCAGCAGATTTCTGCTCCTAACGTTCTGCAGCAACACAAAATCCTACCAGTCCTACAGGATGGAAAACCCTGGCCAGCAGCAGAGATTTTATAGCCTTGCAAGATTAACCATGCAGAGCAGAGGGACATCCAGGGTTTGCAATCACTGGGTCCACACCACGCTCACAGAGGGAAAAGGAAAGGAAAGGGAATTTGGAGATTGCAGAGGCTGGGTACTTGCATGGGTACCTGACTGCACTCAGCCCTCCAGAACCAGGTGGGGGAACAAGTGCCATGGGAATCCATCACACAGTGCTGGTGTTTTCTGCCATGGAAACCTCCCATGGAGCTCCCGTGGATCAGGAAGGGGAAGTAGAAGACTCTACCCTATTCCCTCATGTTACTCCACATGGGACAGTTTCCCAGTAATGACCACTCTGTGTTATTTAGAGTAATCTGGTTCCAAAGAGGAGTAACATATCCAAGACCAAAATGTTGCCAACCATATTGGCCAATGCTCCCTTGCTTAAACCCCCACCAGTTCCAAAGGCACTCAGATCTGGCTAACAGTTCATTAAGTCACTTTTCATGAAATGAAGCCAATATTATAGAAGAGATAAGCAATAATACCCTGATCTCCTGTTTACTGAAGCTTATCCCACTGCAATATTTAAGGTACTAATAACTTTGATCATTAAAAGCTAGAGGCAGCTAGACCAAAACCACAGCTTTGACTTTACAGAATTTTACAGGCACATGAAAATCTATTTCCTCACAGCCAGCAGGACAGATTTGGTTGGCAAGTGTTTCAGATACTTAAAAAAAAAAAAGGTAACCATCCTATTTATTGGCTGTATCATCATAATGTCACCCCCACTGTTAGAGTCTACAGCATAAATAGGTATTCAAGCAATTCTTTAAAAAAACAAATTACTCACTCAACAGAATATAGTGTCTCTTTCAGAATCATTAGTGTCAATCATGTGAGTACAAGTTTTAAGTGTTGTTGAAACTCAAGCTACTTAAACAATTGATCATCATATGGAACCACTTCACCACTTCCTACAGCCCATGAGCAAACCCAGTGTTAAAAACTCAGCTCTGAAACTCCGTCTTTATTTTTAACAATACAGTAAAAACTGACAGCAAAAAACAATGCCTACTTCTTCACTCAGTTTCCTAATTTTTAACCTTTTAAGTTTACAAAAGCTCAGACTTCTTATGAAGATCAGAGATGTTAGTGTACGTACCTTAAGAAAGGATATGGACCCTGTATGTAGCTGTTGGAAGGCAGAGAAATCACACCAGGCTGCAAAATTGGTAACAAAATTCGCTTTTGATTCCTAGAATTCAGTGGCATCATGCACTGATTTCTGCCAGCTGAATATTTGCATTTCATTGGAGGATCTGAATTTAAAATGATTCTGGAGACTTGCAAGTGTCCAGGAACTTTGTACAGACAGAAGGAGCGTTTTGCTCTGTCCCAGTGCAGGCTCCTCCCAGGGTGGGACACGGCAGCAAAGGCCAGAGGTGACCTGGTCAGGTTTTATGTTTCATCACCCTCATTCCAGGGCTGACAAAGCACACTGTAATCAGAAACAATCCTGCTGCTGAAAGGGCTATTGAATCCCAACTGATATTCACTGTTTTCAACAGCAAGTGCAGAAGCTCATCATATTGTCAAATAAAATAAATCCTAAAAGCTTTCTTTTATAACTTCTCAGTCCCTGACATCCCTCCAGTACCTTCACCTGAGTTACTGTAGATCAATCCAGCAAAAAAATGAAAAATGGGCAAGTGGAAAGAAAGGAGGACTTGGACATTCAGTGAAATCCTTCTCATGCATTGCAAGCTTTCTGACTAACAAAACCCCGTATTTTACTGCTCGTTCATTTTTATACCCTGTTTTGCCTTATTTTCTGATGATCACTTGTCTTGTATATTTGACAGGAAACCTATATGCCCAAACAACTTTCTTGACTTCCTATTAGGGAGAGCAACACAAATATTCACACGCACACATAAAAAGAACATAAACTGCAATACATTAAGTGTTTACTTTCTGCTTTGGATAAAGTATGACCCTTTTAATACCAGAAGAAAAATCTCTCTCTTGAAAACAGGCTGCTTTTGAAACTCAGAAGAGATGAATGCCCTATTTAATACTTTTGAAAAGGCTGAATTACTGCACAGATGGTCATCACCTTAGCAGTTCTTACATAATTGTGGAAAAACTTCACGCGCAGTTT
The DNA here is from genome assembly GCA_013390045.1 of Picathartes gymnocephalus. Taxonomy (NCBI): domain Eukaryota; kingdom Metazoa; phylum Chordata; class Aves; order Passeriformes; family Picathartidae; genus Picathartes; species Picathartes gymnocephalus. The sequence goes on from WEKY01037145.1 coordinate 416,114, forward strand.
TGCAGACTTAAGAGAATTTTAATGTGTTTTATGGAACCCTTCAATAATATGAAAGGAATCCATGCTTGCCAGCCAGTATACATCTGTAATAAGAGAACAAACAATTATTCCAGTGGTGTGCTCCGTGGTGTTAGGATCAGCAGGAGCACAGAGATCAGGATGGGCCAACGGGAGATTCCCAGAGCCAAAGGCAGTGAGGGAGCACTGACACCTTGACCTGTGCTCTTGCTCCCGTCTGATGAGGAGCTCAAGGATGAAAGGTGAGCTCCTGAGCATGGCTTGCAGTTTGCTTTCACTCAAATGAGTCCAGATCGTCACCTGCAAGCCTACTGCACAATCTGAATCAACACCCTCAGAGGAGGCCGCTGCAGAATTCATTTTCAAAGCTCCCTCTGAGTCTAAACTAAAAGCTAAAGAGGCACCTCAGGTCAAATGCACTGTCCCAGCTGCTCAGCCACTCTGCAGCCCGTGCCCCTCAAAGTCTCATGCAGCTCATCACCAGCTGCTCATCCAAAATCAGCTCGGTCTGGATGGTGCCTGCTGCTGACCTTGCTTCCTCTGTGATGAGATCAGCTCCTGGTATGAAACCTTTGCATCCTGTCTCAAGAGCAGCTTTGCAGGAAACCTCACACATAAAGTTGTTTGTCCTTCATGAAGATGTAACCCGAATTGAAAATAGGCCATTATGTAGAGAGGGCCTAATTTATGCCTCCCTATACAAGCTGGAATGAAAGCAGCCCACAGAAGAATCTAAACACTGAGCTTTATCTATGAGCAAGTCGGAATTCAAGCTTTTAATGTTCATTTTGCCTTCCTGTTTTTCAAGTTGTCCAGGAGAAAAGGATAATAATGGAACAATTTTTCATATAAAATGTGCATTATGAATAGCCATTAGCTGACAAAAAAAAAAAAAGTGAGAGGAAAAGCAGGTAACACACCATGTAAATCTTCGATGAGAATGGAAGCTTCAGGAAGATGTAAAAGTCAGTGCAGAATATACGGAGATTAAATGGAATTCTCAATTATGCTGTTGGAAAATGAAGTGGGTATAAATTTGATTTGTCTGCAGCTGCAATCCTGTAGGCTGCTTGGTAATGGACATGACAAATAAGTCTAAAATCAGTAAAATCTCTTTCACAGGTTGCAGGATAAGACTGTGTCAAGATAGCAATGTAATGAGGGGTTTAAGAGCAGTTTTCTCTATTATTGGCAGAGGAATATGCATGCATATGTGCAGAGATTAAAAATGAATAGGACAGAGGAAGGAATAGGCAGGGACAAGGGACAAATTTTTAAAACCCAACCATAAGTTTCTAATGAGCCAAGCCAATTTTGTAAACTAAGCTTTAAAATGTAAATTGCCCTCATTCCTTCAGTAAACTGTCAGCACGGAATTTAAAAACGTGGAAGACATCATTTTTAAAGACTGCTGGCTAAAACCTCTGCTCCCTATTTTCACATTATTTCACCTTATTGCTCTTATAATTTCTATTATGGTAATAGTGGGAATAAATCAGGATCCTTACTGAGATGAGGGGCATGTAAACTAAACTACGTGGTTAGAGACAGGCCCTACTCCAATATGCTTAAAATCTGAATTTAAAAATACTCTTGTGACTACAAAAAAGGCATAATAGTGCTTTTATTTCAAATTAAGATGCAATCTCTGGGCCTAACTTTGGAATAATCTCTCAGAATCAACCTCTGCTGCACTGCCTGGACACTGTGCCACAAACTAAGCTGGGAAGAGTGAATGATAAAGTTGTGATTCTGTCAATTAAGTCCTGTGAAAAACTCATGGATGGGTTTTCCAGATAGATCCCCATTAGGTGTTCCCTCATCCCTGCAGGAAGCCCTGAAGGCAATAAGAGAAACAGTCTTAGAGGTGATCAGTGACTGAGAGAGCTGAAGAGAACTTGGAGGTCCCATCACTCTGTCAAAGCTTCAGAGAGTCAAAGCTTGCACAACATTCAAAATCTCATGGTCACCTAGAAAAAGTCGAAGATTTGCTGATTTGGCACCATGGAAGCAAAAGAATAATTAAAGGATTGGGAGATAGCAGGACAAGAAGGTTCCACTCAGATCCTTCCCTGAGTTATGATCGTTCTGGTGGTGCTCTCATTCTTTCTGTGCTTTCTCTTCCCTTTGGCAGAGAGGTGTTGAAACAGCAAAACACAAAGGTGACATTGTCCTCCATTTCATTACTAAAAATGGACGGTTTCGTTCATGTTGCACTTGAAGAAAGAAACCAACAAATTTTCAACACGTTCTGGCCACTGTATCCAGTGAATCTTTCTGAGTCTTTGCTCTTGTCACCTCTGCTCTTTTTTTCCTCTGACAATCTTGGTGAATTTCTGACCTATTGACTCAGAATTTGTTAAAGGTGATAATGGTAGCTAAAATGAAAATGCTGAGAATCTTTCCAAAACTAAAAGAAGTTAATGGCTGGGACAACAGACTGACAGCTGCACTCACTGAAAGCAGTAAGGAATCTGGCTGGGGCTGCAGGACAGCCAGGATTTTACCTTGTGGGTGCCATCTGAAAATGCTCTGTTTGCCATATTTTGCTTGTACCATATGGAATATAAATATAAAAACTTCCCTTCTACTCCAGAGCACTCAGCCTTGACTACAGCCACACCTCACATCTTCTCACAAACAGATGGCAAAGCTCTTAATATTTCATGGCACTGCCCTTCGCAGTTACAGGCTTTGCACAAATAAACAAAACACACATTAGACAGCACTTTGCATCTTGCAGTGAAGTGCTTTGGGGGAACATTTAGCACAAGTTTAGTACATGGAACAGAAGAGCAGAAAATAAGGATTTTTATTTTTTAAAAAAAGAATATGCAACAGACATTCACTGTCTCCATTAATTCTGTGAGTTTCCAATAAAGAATGCCTTTGGTGAATACACTTTTAACATTATAAATGTATCACTGAATGGTAATTACTGCTGTAATAACTATAATGTGTAGTGTACTACTTGTTAACGTTCTGTAGTTGACCCTTTGATTGTTTAATGCTCTCACTTCACTGGGGTTATTTAATTACAAATGGATCCTGTTATCTTGTATTAACCACCATATCAAGTATTATTGTCCAATTAATGAAGAGCTATTATTTACAAAATATTAATAGATAGTATTTAAAATGAACTAGCTGAATATTTAAAGCACATATTTATGTTCAGCAAACTCAGCTCAAGCAAAGCTGAAGGTCTTATCCAAACAGTCACAAGTAATTGGACAGTAAAGGAGAAAATCACTGCCTGATTCTGGTAACTTCTCCCTTTAAGCTAACTTGAAAGACATGAAATAATTTTCTGGTCAAAAACTGTTTTTCTGTATTTTAAAGAATTTGATATGAATTGAGGAAATGAAACTCAAGATGAACAACCACGTTTGTATCTCTTAACATTAGCCATCCATTGGTTCACCTCTCAGCTAAGAGTCACATGTTTAGAATATAATCCAAATATCAGAAAAGCCAAGAGAAGGCTCCCTTATTCTTTTGGTATCCTTTTTCTAAACTATTTGCTAACCTAAACTCCATGAAAACATGGGAATATGCCCGGGGATGTTTACCTGTACAGTCTTGCCATGGGAACAAGCAGTAACAGGAACCATGTGTCCTTCTGTTAAAAAACAAACCCTGTGGAAGGACACTTTATATGACTTATATTTAATTTCCTGAAGTCCTTTACACAGGCTTGATATATATTGATATGAAGTGAACCCCACTGATGATTCAAACAGTAAGGGAACCCTTCAAAAAGTACAAAAATAATAAAATCTGGATGCAGGATGGAAATGTCTGTATGGGGAGAGCTGTTAAGATTGGGCTAGTTTATCTTTTTCAGTGCTTTTTCTCCCCCAACACTGCCTTTCCCTTATTAGCCACAGGGCAAAACAGGAGGCTATGAAAAACCCCTTGTCAAAAAGTGCTCAACTTCCTTTAAAGTTCTTCAGTATCGGCAGGACTCAAAGCTGTTTTTCCAACACGACACATAAGCTCATTTTTCTTTCAGAGGAAAAGGAAGTAGGTCTCTCTAAAACAAGCTGTGACTAATTACTTCTCAAGGTTCTATTCATAAAACACCTCTGTTTTATAGTCAGGTCACATTTATCCCACATATTTTTGTGTGCACTTCAAGTTGATTTAGTCTATTCAATGAGAGAGAAAAGTTTTTTGTTGTGGGTTTTTTTTTTTTTGCCAGTATTTTCCAAGGGCGGGACGAGTGGTCCTTCCCTTTCCCAAGTAAAAGAGACAAGAATTATTGAAGGAATTAGCCATCAGAAAGCCTTTTTTTCCTCTGTGAGCTCCCTGCTAATGGCAGCACCGAGGTTCACGAGCCCATACGTGTTGTGGCTCATCTCAGGATCACCAGCTCCTGAGCTCTTGTTGCTAAGAAACAGCACTCAGTTATATTTGAAATATATATTATGAAAAGGTGCTGCTTTTCTTTGTGAAATAAACATGTTGCTAGATTGGCAGCCAGGGAAACAGGCTGAGGGATGTATTGTTTCTCTCAGTGTTCCACAGTACCAGGCACGTGCCCTGATTAAAGCATTTTAAACTGTGAAATACCAGTTTAGCTGCTGGCATTGTGTTAAAACAGCTCAAAAGTGCATTGTGCCAATTAAATTCAGCTTTTATTGTAAGAGATATTTCTTCCCATTGAGTTAGAGCCTGAAACTTGGAGCCTTCATTATCTGAGTAAACATGGAATTGATATGTCCACGATATGAACATGTGTGTGCATCTCATTGCTGCGTCCGTGTGTGACCAGACACATCCCCATGAGATTTCCTCACTGGAGAAAATTATTTCAACAGGAACAGGTTGCTCCTAAAGACAAAGGATTTAGAGCTTCACACCTCCCTCTCCCCTCAAGCCTTTACCCTTTATCAGTAAAGAAAATATGCAAAATACCTCCAGATGACTATTAGAGGAAAAGGAGTTAAAGAAAAGTTTGTTAAAAGACAATTTTTTCTCCTATATATAAATAAGCAAATAATTTAATACAAAAATCTATAGCATCTGAAAAGTGCTTCTCCTGACCTAAGATTTTAAGATTGTTTTGTATTTCCTGCTATGATAAGATTATTCCTTGCCAGCACATTAACTGTGATCATAAACTACAAAAATTAGGAAGATACAATTAATCTTAAAAAGAGACATAAAATGAATGTGTTTTTAACAATGCACTAAATTAGCACTCTTAGAAATACAATCAAGATTGCCACCTCTTCAGTTCCATTGAATCCCTCTAAAATCTTTGCAAGAGTATTCATCTTCTTACAGATTATTAAATCTCTTGTCCCTTTTATAACAAAATTTAGGAGTTCAACAACCACAATTTACCATGTCATGGCTGCTCCTGAGGAAACAGCATTTATAAAAGCCTTTTCCAATGGAAAGTTATTCAGCTTGTTACCTCTAATTAATTAGGGCTCAATTGCTGCCCTCATGAGCCAGTGATGATTTGGTAATTCAGAGGATATAAATGGAGATCCCAATAAGGTCTGTGGAAGAGCTGCACCCCTTTAGTTGTTTAAATCAGAAACATCCATGGGCACTGTAGGATGCAACAACTTCTGTGATCCTCTGACTTCAGATAATGAGAGTTTGAACAAATTAATGGTCTGAAAAATGATAATAGTAGCAGAAAATTGAGAAAAAGTGGGTTGATGTGAGCAAATTTTAAAATGAAATAAACAAATTTTTAATGCAGAATCTTTCCTGAATCTTTTCTCACGAAACTTTGGTTCTGATTCTGTCTTGCATTGATGACCTTTGAAAGCAGATTTGAGATAAGAAGCTAAATAGAAGCAATCATGAGAATAATTAAGACCTAATTTAAGCATCCTTAACATTAGCCCTGTCACATGCAGGGGTTGCATTTTAAATCATGGTGTACATCAAAATCTGTGCTATCCTTGCTGATGTGATACAGGACCACAAAAAAATATTTTGCAATATTTATCTTATTTAATTTCCATTCTAAGATATGTATCTGTTTACACATATATATGTATACTTTTTTTAAATGCAAGGATGTAATAGTGATCAGCAGCAAAATAAAAAAGAAACTGTTCAAAAGAAAATGAAGCAAAAATCACTCAAAGTGCCAAACTTCAAATGCTTTCAAATTAGTTGATAAGATTACAAAAAGTGAAAAAGCAGAAGCCACAGGAAATTCCCACATTGTTTTCTGCTTAAAGATACAAAGACAATATTAGGACATGAAGACAGTCCTAACAAAAGAATTGAGACTAGATCCTGTAAATAAAGTTTTTATAATTTTCCGTTATACAAAATTTGAAATGGAAACATTGTTCTAAGAATAAATTACTTTTCTCGACTTTTTATCTCTATCCATTTTATAAGAATACACAGGGTTTTTTAGGTCAGTGACTTAATCCACACCTTAGACTTTCCTTCACTTCTCCTAAGATACAACCACCCTTCCGAAAACGTGTGGAAGTCTCTTCAGCCACTCTTATGTTTGAACCAAACTCCCTTCCAGTGACAGATATTCAGTGTGCAGCTTCCACAGAGGCTCAGCATGTTAATGAGGTTACTTAATGAGCTTTAAACTGTTAGTTTTGGTGCAAAGGATCAGCCTGGCTGAGATGGATCTTAGCACATGCACAAAATAAGTGATTTCATATCACAGTATGGTTTATTTTTGAGATGAAAGAAAAAAATATATATATATAGATTAAGACAGAGAGAGAGCTCACCAGGACTTCCAAACAAGAGCATAACATAAAAAAAAAAAAATCCCCAAGCTGGAAGAATAAGCTGATTAGTGTCAAAGTCTATGTTCTTACAAGCTGCAAAGTTATGACCTGGGATTTCAGCAGTGGTTGGGATGTCAGTCTCCACCTGCCTCACAGGCTGCAGACAAAACAAAAATGGGATGCCTTCATTGGAGACTTGCCATTGCAGAATTCCACTCCAAAGGTAAAACATACATTTGCTGTTGTAGGTGAGAAAAAAAGTGAAGCAGTGCCAAGGTAGCAGCTCTCTTCTGGAGTAAGATTTGGGAATTTTGAAACCTATTTTTTAACTAATTAAAGCCAAAATTGAATTTCAATGAAAGATAACTAAGATAAATTATTAAGGAAATTACTTAGATTGCTTTAGGACACAATAAAGAAGGAATTTTTTTGAAATTTGTAAGGAGCTGAACTGGATCTTCACAAACTTTTGATCCTTGTTTCTAACATATCAACTGAAATGAACTAAATTTAATCAAAAACCTTATGAATTTCCTGGACAGGATGGTTTTTCAGACACTGCATTTTAAAAGTCTGGGTTTTCATTTAAATTTATCATGAAGAAGGCACCAATGCATCTTCTCTGGCCAAAGAATATCTTCTCTTTTAAGAATATCTGACGTTCTGCAGACAATCCTGCCACTCTGGCATCAATTGCCTGCCACAGATGAGCTTTGCCTGTGGGACAGAAGTCCCGGTTCAATTTCCCTGGGCACCTTCTATTAATGATATTATGGGGTCAATTCAGATTAAATTGAAGGTCCAGACACTCAGAAAACAATGACAGAAACCACCTCCTCCTTGGAATAGGGAAATGCCCTTCCATCTACAAATGACACTGAAATTCAGTTTCCAAGGGTAAAAAACAGGGCCCTCAGGAAAGCTGCCATTTTTGTTTGGTTGGTGATGGGTTTTTTGGGTGGTTTTTTGGGGTTGTTTTTTGGGGTTGGTTGGTTTTTGTTTGGTTTTTTGTGTTTGTTTGTGGTGTTGTTGTTGTTGTGGGGGGTTTTTGAGGGCAAGGGGGTATTGGGCAGGGTAGAGGCCTGGGTTTTCTTCTTAATTTTTGTAAATATTTAACCAAAAAAAGGGAAAGATTATTCAGGTAATTTACTGCCCACTTCTACTTGACAACTGCCTGAGAACAATTTATCTTAACCTGTTTGGATCAAAACCAAGTCTCTTTGAGCCCAGAGAGTATTTCATTTTTTAAAAAAATAAATTTGAACACATAGAAGTAGACGACAGTAGAGTTCAGAAGAAAACCAATGCCAGGTTAGGTATGGCTGTGCAAAACCAACATAATGTACGCTCTAGAAAATTCTTTCATCTCACCTTAATTGCTTCTCCTTTGAGAAACACAGACAGAAGAAAAAAGCACTTTCAGTTCAAGGATTAATATTTGTATTACTAAATATCTTATAAAGGACTTGGAATGTGTTGGACAAAAAAAAAAAAATCCAAATCCATTTCAAAAAGACAATTTTGTTTTCATGCTGCTGTACATTTCTTCAGAGTGAGTAATAATAATATGCAAGATTGCAAGGAGAGGTTTGCCATGGCTGAGGCTACAACTAAATGAGAATTGCAAAAACCAACAAATAAGAGCAAAAGGACAATTTCCCAAGCCCCAGGATCCTGCTGGTTGGCTGGCACAGCAGGAGCCACTCTCTTGCTGAGCCCATTACTCTCTCTCACAATCTGAGACATAAATGATCCGTACGAGAACTCATTGCCTTTCCACCCAATTAAAAAACAAGTTGCTAAAACAGAGAAACAAAAACCAAATCAAAGTCCACATTAAAGACGTCATTTTTTTCCTGTTACATTCCCTGACAAAGGAAGGTAGAGCCAGTGGGGCTGAAAAGCCTCAGGACTTCATAGAGTCCCAAAATGTGGCAAAACGGAAACTTTTAGTGCTTGGAGGAAGCAGATGGCAAAACATGGGAACTTCTGAGCAACCTCCTCTTCTTCCACCCTGCTCCGTCAGATGAGAGCCAAGAAATTGCCTCCCTCTCTTGAAGTTCACTGGAGAGCTTCCCATACGGGATTTATTGGCAGCTTGGATATTACTTCAAGCTTGTTGTAAACCACCTGGTTTAATCTTAACATCAAAGAGCTGGGGATTTAATTTGTGAAACTTTTTAAAGTTTTTCTGAGCCCGTAGCAGCTAAGTATATTTCACATCCCATCTGCTTTCATTCTTGTTTCCTCCTCACAAGAAACTATTCTGGTAACAATCACACTTGGGCAAAGTTAAAGCCAGAAAATGCAATAAATGAATATTCTGAAAAATACAGGAATGAGGAGCATGCTCATATCTATTTCACTGCAAAAGAGAATTATGCTCATAATTTTTTTTTTTCTGAGAAAAATTATTATAGATTTCTTTCATAACCATGAAAAATAGAAGTTCAAGTAGTTCTGAGGGTGAGAGGAGAAGGAAAGAGGAAAAATAAGTACCTGTTACTACAGTAGAATTCCACTGCAAGGATTATCAAGTATTTCCACTTTTTCATCAATAAAAGCACAATGGCATAATTCACAGTGTTTTATTTTCTAGTGGTCCATTACTCCATCTTTTTGACAGCTCCTTCCATTCATAGTGTACAGAGTCACATTAATATTCTCCAGTGTTGTAATGAACATTAAAGTATCAAGCATTTTCCTTTCTCTAACAAGAGATATTCTATTTCCAACAGCACTCAGAAGCTCTGAATGCCTTTTTTCCTATTCAGACTCCTTGATATTTTCCTGAAAATGGCTTGTTAAAGGCATATTTTTCTATAATGGCTTACTATTTAAGTCAAAGCTGAACTAAATTTTGGAGTAGAGAAAGAAATTCTAGAACATACATCATTTTGCCTTAGCACAAAATTGGATCAGCCTTTTGTGCCTTTAATATCTTAGGTATTTACCCCCTATCGGGTATATAAACAAAAGCATTAATAATTTTTTTCCCTGAAAAACTGGATATTAGGTTGTGCAGCATCTGTTCAAATCTGCAGACTTCAAAGCACCTGCAGAATTCCTCTGTCATCACTCTCATTTTCCTTAGGTCTCTCACAAGCTTCACTTCATCACTTTCTAGAGTGTTCCATGCTCCTAAAGCAAGATATCTGCAGCATTAATTTCACTGCCACTGACAGAAATTCCTTTTATTAGATGCACCTATGACCTAGCAAAATATCTTTCTTTAAAGAAACCCAGACCTGCTGGTTGTGATAAATTAAACAAAAAGGTTTGAATACAAATCTACTCCCCACCCACTCTGTCCAGTTTTATTCCTCAGGAAGAAGCTCACTGTGCTTTTTGAACTGTGACAGTATTTTCACCTTAGTTTTTCCTCACTTCTTTGGGTCAGTTTTCAATGTTAAGCAACAAAAGGACTTTTCAGTCTCACGAAAATTGGCAAATATTTTTGATTTGTGAT
>WEKY01037145.1:430045-448028 GCA_013390045.1 Picathartes gymnocephalus
AAGGGAAGGGAAGGGAAGGGAGAATCTTCCCCGTCATCAGGGAAGCTTCTGGCTCAGACCCAAATGCAAAGGTTCATGCCTGAAGTACGTCCTGTGTATATATCAATAACCTGTAAATACTAATTGCAATTAATATACAATGCCCATATTGTCATTTAAAATACTGTGAGCAGAATCTATCGGGAAAAAAATCGTTATATGCAACTGATGGCATTTGTTGGTAATGATGTTCCCTGAATCATGCCTTCAGTATTTTCAAAAATCAATGGAATTTCCTCTTTAAGCTGAAAAACTGGAAAAAAAAAAATTACATCTTTTTAGTTTAGTAATTGCTAATAATCTAAGAGATTGATTTACAAACAGAAAAAAAAGAAAAAGTTATTGGAAACAGTTTATATTCATAATAAAAACCAGGTCAAAAGCCTGCAATCTGACTGCTACTCTTTGAGCAAATGACTGGAAGCCTAAGAGATACAATTTTGCCTTTAATTGCAATTTTAATTCAGAATTCAACTAATCAATTCACTAAGCCCACTGACAAGAATTTAAGAGACAACTTGCCTTCCATGTATCAGCCTGGGTAGATGAGCCGGGAATTGACATGGGAAATTATTTATACTCTCGCATCTACAAGTTCAAAGCACGTGGCAGAGGTAGTGAGCACAGCATTGATCAAAGCTCCCAGGGAAGAAATGAAATTAAAAGCACATCCTCAAACACCTGCATTCCTTTCAAGCAAATCTCTAATAAATACATTGCACATATCAATTGCAAACAGGCTGAACGGGAGCTGGAGATCAGTATCTGCACGTGACTCAGGACATGAACATTAATAGCGACTGCTAATTTTGCACTTTGGAACCTGGCAGAATGCAGGGTGCCTTTCAGATTGAGATGTTAAAGGGCACAAATGAGATAGAGTCTCCCAGTGCCACATCTGTGTCCTGCCGAGCTGGGGGACGTGGCAGTGACGTGTCTGGAGAGCCAGGTCCCCAAAGGCCACGAGCAGCACAGGCTGCGCTTTCCTTTGCTGGGTTTGTGGGCAGCACATCCACAGATCCTTCAGGTCGTTGTCCCTGGACATTCAGCACAGCGTGAGCATCCCAAGATTTGAATTTAGGAGCACTTTAGGCCCAACAAGTACCAAAATTGCTGGTTTTCCCCCAGGTCTGTGTTGGAAGCTCCAGATTTTTGACTGGGCAAAGACTGTAACTTTCTCTGAGGGAAAAGCTCCAGTTTCTGGGAATGAGGTGTTCAGAGCTGAGAATCCCCGAGGGAAATCTGGCCCTCCCTGAGGGAGAGAACATCACACTGATCACAGGGAAATTAGAAGTTCATATGAACTGGGAAAAAGAGCAAGGGATTCTGCCACAGCAAATGTCCTCTTTAGAGGGGAAAATATAAAATACAATAAATCTTCATAGTATTTGGGCAATATATGTTATTTTTAGAACAATTTCTTTACCTCTTCACTATGTTTCCTTAGCAGCAAGCAAAAGAATAGGAAGTTTTTTACAGGTTGTTTTAGACAACAAGAAAAATTGGTGGTTTAAAACTGTCATGATTTTTCCTCCCTCTCTGTAATTTCTAAATAGTAAATCAAAATCCTGTTATTTAACTCTATTAAATTCTAAATCTAACAGAAAGGCAACTGTAGTACATTGCTTTATTTATTCCCATCCACAAATAAAATCTGTACTCTGTATACGAACACAGATCACCTGTGTTTTATGGATACATAATACACTTAAGAAATATATACAATAACAGTGCCTTAAATAGATAATAGGTATTTTCAACTCCTTACATTCAGATATCTGAATTGCCAGGCTGTAAAATAAATATTAAGAATAATGTCAAGAGCAGAGGTTGTGGAGAATTCTGCAAAGATGAACTGTCTCTGGTTTGCAAATTTAAACTGCAGCTGCAGAGCAGGGTACAGCATCTCACAGTTGTTAATGACAAAATGAAAAGAAATAATTTGTATTTCTCCAGGCTTTCCATGCATAGAACCATTTCAGATGGAGGTTTTCTGGCTCCAATATTTCCCCCTGCTTTCCCACTCAGAAGCTTTGTCCCAACTGGACCATTTGATGGTCTTCTATGTTTTAGTGCTGGACTTGAGGAGAGTTTAAAGCAGAGCATTTCCCAGCCCTGGCAGACAAACAAGTTTGGACGAAACGTTTTGAAGATTATAAAAATCAGAGGAAAACAATGTCCTTATGGGGTAACCTCAAAGGGTCAGGATTCCAGTTACCATCCTTGCAACCTTCTTGCACAAGAGGTTTTGCCAGCAGCTACTGGGACCTGTTCTGTTCTCTACAGAAAAAATTGCAAAAGCCCTCAAAACAAAAAGATCCATCACACGAGTCTAAACATATGGTGCTTTACATGAACTCGTATCAGCAAATCATCTCTTGAAAATTTGTAAACTGAAGTCACATCTCCTGTTAATGAGCTGCTAGAAGAGGAAAAATAAACCAAGACACTTACATAAGTGTAGCTTAATTTTAAGGAATTTGTCTAATTAGGAAATAATTAGTTATGACCTGACTAAACCAGGATAAATACAGCAAGACTTTTATCATTTACATGCTAACAAAATCATGCCAAAGTAAAATTTCCATAACATTAGAAGTCTCTTCATGCAGTGCTCTCTAAATATTTATAAGTTTAGTTCCCTCAACCTCTCTCACGCATTTGCTCTTATGCAGTGAAATAGATCTAAAGAAAGGAAAATGTGAGCACAGAAGAATCACCTGTTTCCATGAATGTTTCCACTACAAACAACTAATAAAGGAAAAAGGAATTCTCACTGCTCTGCTTGCAGTGTTGCAAACTTACATCTTTATGAGTTTCATCACAGTTAGTGGCCTTTCTGAACTTCCACCCATTGAGTCCTATTTTCATTTTAAATAATTAAATATCTAACTGCCGAAAAAAGAACTCCAGAGTTCAGATGTTGTGGTTCAAAAAATTCCCCCCAGAAGTCAGGTTAAAGGATACACTTAAGGTTTATGACATCATACATTTGTGTTTGTGCACTGACATATATTTTGGGCATATTTGGAGGTATTTAATCCAAGTGTAGCAAAAGAGCAGTCTGAACACGCACGTGGAACAGAGTGATGTGCAGCTGTATTTTATTTTAATGAACTGGTCTATAAGTTGACTTCTTATTGCTTGCTTGGTAAATGTATCAGTCAGAACTATATTAAAAAATCATTTTATTTCTTGTAAAATAAAGAAATCACCTGTTCACCTGTGACACCACAGGAAAATGGGTTTTATTTCTGCTCCTGCAGAATTCGTGAGCTCAGTTGCAGCTGCAGGGTCCTGTGGTGCTGTGGCTGCCCCCAAGGCTCAGAGCTCCAGTGAATTGTCAGCAATGTGATAACAGAGACAGCTGAGATATTCTGGGATGTAGGAGAGACAGCCCACAAAGGGTGCTAATTTCATTTCCACAGATCAAAATATGAAATGTTGCTATCACCCACCCACAGGTGGTCATCTGCCTCCCCCGTGGGCTGGGATACAGATAACTCTGCAGTGAACTTAAAATACAGCAGCCAAAAGATTTGAAGGTCACCTGGCCAGGTGGATCCTGGACTCCAATCCTGTCTTTTTCTGAATTTCTTTTTCCAGCATGCAGTAATTTTTGTATCATTTCAATAATGGAGACCCCATGGTCCATAGTGTTTTTCCTCAAAGCGATTTACAGTCATGTTAAAAATAAATAACAATGAGAAGGCCGTGTTTGGGGTCCTGTGAAACTGCTGCAATATATAAGGACTCCTAAAGCTCGGTGTAAGAAAGAACAGATACCAAAAGATTGGATTCTGAAGATAACTGCACATTCGACTGGGCAATGCTATTTAAATTTTCTCTCTTGTAGCCTAATTCCCTCTAATGATGTTACAGTAACTCACAGAGTCCACAAACTGAATGCTTGAAGCATCCCTACTTCTTAATTTTATACAAATTCTTTTCACACGTTTTGCAAAAATGGCACATTAATTAAAACTTACCTCTTCATTAAAATTAAAAACCTGTTTAGTGCTTTTGCCCCAAACATATGCAGATACAGGTTCAAAATTATGGCCCATTATCCTGCAGTAATTTTACAGAGATCAAGCATTAAACTCACAGTCCTGAAGCCACAGAACAATTATTATATCGAGTGTTCTATGCTCATTCTTGAGCAGACCACAACTCCAGGGCTGACAGAACTAGGTATTAGAATTACTTCAATAAACTAAATGCTAGCAATTTCCAGATAATCATACACTTCTTCAATTAATATCCATAAGTTGATGGAGGAGGTATGCAGACTGAAAGGTATTAACAGGGGAACAGAGTTCAGTTTTCCACTGAAATTTTCTCAGCATCAGATATTTACAGCCTGGGCTATTTCACAAAAATTGCAGAAATGGCAGAGTCCTGTAGTAAGCAATATGAAATCAAAGATTTCCAGAACACAGGCTTCTAAGGGGATTGATTTATGGACACAGCTGATCAGAATGGAGAAAGCAGCACAGCTTTTGCAAAGACAGGGGCAAGGTTCTACACAATAACCAAAGAGATTCCTGCTCAGATGATGGTTGTGTGTTCCCCTCACAGCATTGTTTATACAGAGCAGAAAACAGGTCAGTGTCTGAACAAGGAAATGCAGAGAGAGGAGGAAAAGTGGAAGTGAATGACATAAAACATCAAGAAAGACAGGGGGAGTAAAATGTTGTGGAATGAAGTTAAAAGTGCCAAGAGAAAAGGTGCAAGAAGGTGGAAAATGAAAGGAAGATGGCAGGAAAGGATAAGACAGATAATATGATTTTCTTCAGATGCATAAAGAGCAAGAGGTCAGAAAGGAGGCAGCAGCTCCTCTAGCTGCAGACAGGGAATTATTGACAAAAATATAATGAATTCATTGCTTCAGTTCTTAACAATAAAAGAAAAAGAAAAGGAAAAAATAAACTTGTTACAGACTACACCTGTCTTGTTTAGAAATGGAAGCTACAGATAATCATGGACCCACGTTTCCAGGCCCAGGACATAGCCAGAGAAATCAACGTCTTTCCAGCAATTAGAACATCAGGATTCTGAATTTTGAATAAATATCTAAATAAAACAGAATTCTTCCTTTGTTGTGAGGAATAAGAGGTGTGGAGGTTTGGGCAGCCAAACCTCTAAAATATCTTTATTATAATCTGAATGTTACTGATGGATGACAAAAAACTTAATATTAAATTAGAAAATAAGGCCAGACTTTCAAGACTTTGTCTTGAGCCACAGGACAGGTTCTTTATGTTTAAATACCCACTGCAACATTTCTGCTCTCTCTAGCAAAGGATCAGGGAGTTCGGAACTTGTGCAGTTTCCCAGAAAAGCAAACCAACAAAAATTTACGCCTAATAAGAGATGAAAAAAGATCCTCCTTGCCATTAATAATTTCTATTTAACCTGTGCTTGGTTGTGTGCCAGGCTGGTTCAAGAAGGGTTTATGAGCAGAGAAAATTTTCCTACCCAAGTTGTTTGACTTGCACCAACCAGAAAAAAAGAGATGTTCCCATCTTTCCCCTGAACTCCTAAGATTCCTTCCTTTCCTGCAGGAAAACACAAGTTTTGAGGAAAGGACAAAGTGTCTTCCTGGATATTGTTATTGCACCCAGAACAGTCAGGCCTCAGCAAGATATTCTGAGGGTTATTATAATACAAACAGGGAAAAGAAACAAACAAACCCATCATGCTAAACAGCAAAGAAGCATCATGATGACTTTTAAATGCCTTAAAATGCAATTAATATATAATAACAAAAGCGGTTTCATAGACAATTAACATAATATGACAAAAAATGTTATTAGTCTCCTTGTGTTTTACTGAACACATCGTTATTCTTGCCGGGAGTGTTCTATTAGAAAATAATTTTTAAAAAACCAAACCAACAAATGAACAGATAAAAAAACCCACAAAACTAAACAACCATGCAAACTATTTTGTCATTTGTTACTGTCTCAATAAACTCTCATTTTCCCATAAATCCTACTGCTCTGCATTTTCACTTTCCCACTCCTCAATAAGAAAATGCTCATTTTTCCTGGTGTTTGGAGGATGTGTGTTATTTTTAGGATGGAAATCCAAGCCCACTGCCTCGAAAGTTATAGATTATGAACAAAGCTTTGCTGATTTCTCCCTTTTATAAAATTTTTGTCTATTCCTGCTACAAATGACACAACTGTGCTGTTGAGCAGCAGGGATGGCAAAGCCATGCGAGCAGCCAGAGCTCAGAATAAAGCAAATGCCCTCCAACAAAACCAACTGTTGACTTTTGCAGGCTTTCCCCAGAAATAAAATGAGGATGTTACTGCCTTCTGAAAGGAATCGCAGCTCCCTGCTGATATCTCATAACATTAGGAGGTGTTGATTTACATACAGTATTTATTGAACAGACTATTGCCAGTAAAAACGAACAAGGTATGGTAAATTAGAGAGTTTATCTAGAATATTTTGTTCCCCAAGACAAAATAGCAGAATATACATAACAATAACATGAATTTTAGCTTCACTTCTTCTCCGATTTTCTCTTTATGCCATAAACCAACTTTGGAAGAGAAATATTTCCAGTAGCTGGAAATCCCATCTCCATCCCAGCTGTGTAAACAATTCCTTAAATCATAGTTTTAAGAAATGTGACTCCACTTCAAATTCATATGTTCAAACATTTGATTTATGCCCACAGGTAAGGTGATCACCTTGGCTTTGACCTTGGTAAACAATCAAAGCCAGAAAGTTCCCCATGAATTCAGGAGTCTGCCCATATGGATCTCATTGAAGGATCCAGACCTTCGCTTCTGCTGGGTTTGTTTCTGCCTGCAGGTTTTTTGTTTTGAAGAGTCCTCTCTGAATTTACCTGGTGCCCCAACATGTGAGCACATTCGTGAATATATAGGTAAACTTAGCAATATAAAGAAAAAACCCCTATATCATCTGCACTCCCTACATGTAAGGTGCAACACAAGCTACAGATCTTTTTCACTGTCAGAGTTTTCAGCTGTATTTCAGTTGATCTGATTGAAGCCCATGTATATCAGTAATTCTCTATCTGATTAATAATTATATTTTATACCTCCACAAGAACTCTTTCTTTTTTTTCCAGTAAAATTATCTTTCATTTTCCCTTGCTAAATAGTCAGGATTCCTCCCTGAAACTTTGAACTCTGCCTTTACTCCAGGACTTTTTGATGTAACAGACACAATTTGAAATCACCAGTATTTTAAAAGGCTTGCTCTGTGTATTAATGAGTGTTTAATTAAATTAAACACATTTTACTGAAATTTACATGTCTACAAGACCCTTCTTGCCATGAAAGATTGAGTGTCTTCCTCTTTGGGGATATTGGTAGGAGATGACTGAGGTCTGGCATTCCCCATGAACTGGTTTCAGCTCAAAAGAGAACAGATCAGTTACACTCCAGACAAATCTGCCAGTGCAGATAACCAGGATTAAAAGACATTTAGACCATTCTTGGAGTTAGAAACAAACTCGTGATTTTCCTTCTGAAGGAGCAGCATGTTTCTGCGTGCTGTCCATAGATCTCCAGGCAGCACCTGCAGAGATTCAGTACCAGGGGATGAGAAATCATTCTAAAAAGGATGTGGCTGCACTAAAATGGACTCACACGGACAACAAATTCCTACTCCTGCACACGATAAATTACAGCCATTCACTTCCAGGGTTTTGCTACAGTAACACTTCCTTTATCTGCAAAAATGCATTAAAGTGCTTACAAATCTTTCCCACAAAACGCTCCTCAGCACCTGACCAAGCCAGTTTTCCTCATCATTGTGAGGCATTTCCACCGTTTGTTCCCTATTAAAAAGGGAAACGGAGCCCGCTGGGGCTGCAGCCTCACCCTCAGCGTTTGACTCAGTCACATCTACATAAGTGATGCAGATCACAGCAGAGAGCTGTTGATGGGTCTGAAATCTTTACCCTCCTCTCAGCCTAGTGTTAGCCAACATATAGAAACAATTCTTCATAGAAGCACACGCTCCCAGTTTGCTTTTCAGTCCCGTTAACATAAGTTTTCTAAATATCTCAGTCTGTCGCTACCAGTTGCGAGGCATCCTTTCACAGAAGTGTGATCTGCCATTATGAAAAAAGCTGAGGGCTGATTTCACACCTCTGCTTGTTAAGTATTTTTTAAAGCAAATAAAGCTCTTAACTTAAAAAATAATTAAAACTAACTCTTCATTAGCAGTTCAAATTGCCTAGGTAAATTTGGTCGCAGCTCCAATTTGCACACAGCTTTATCAAGCTGCTTCATTTCATGCTTGCAGAGGATCACTTTCTGATTATTTCTCTTCCACACACATTTGTTGCCTTTCAACGATGGCACCACCCTTTAAAGGCCTGAGTCCTGCTTGGAACAATCCAAAGGCATTTTGCCACCGATGCTTCAGAGGCTGCAGGGCTGGATTTCCCTGCTGCAGGGATTCCACGGGAAACGAGCTTCTGCAACTGGAGCCTTCGTCCTGTACCCAAGGAATGCCTAACCCCAAATCTCATGCGTGAACAGTAGAAAAATAATGGAATATTGTTGCCAATTCTTCTGCACCTACCTAACCGGGAGTAAAGAACAAAAGAGAGTTCTTGTAACTTAGAAACTTTCTGTCATCTTGGCGGTGGCACTCAACCTCTGCAACTCTTCCTGCTTTTTCTTGCCTTCCGCCCACAAATACATTGTCCAGGTAAATGTGAGGTTTTGAAAATGAGCCCAGGGGTTTTAAATAACAGTAATCACTGGTTTTCAGACTTCTATTTTCCCTGGCCCTCTATTTGACCCTTTGTTTCCTAATTCACTGGGGTTTTATCAATGCTCAGCACAAGTAGCCTTCCAGCTTCACTGGAATCCTTTCGCTCTGTTATCACATCTATTTACAGAAGCACTTGATTTTTTTTTGCTTAAGGAAAGAACTGAAAAGTCACTAATATTTCTGCTCTGCTGGAATCAGAAAAGACTATGGGTCTGAAGAGGACTCTGAATTGCATAAATTATGGGCAGGTTTTGGATAGTGTGCACCTCACTGATTTGGGCTAGAAAATCCATCTTAAATCTCCCCACCGAGCTCCTCCATCTGTTTTTCCACATCTGCACTTTCCAATAGCAAATAAATAAACTATTTGCCATTGTCTGAAATTTCTGACTTAGTCTGATTTATTCAAATCTCGAGAGAAAACCAAATATGCTTGAGAGCATATTAGCACAAGGAAACACCTTTTGCTCCCTCTAAATAGAGGCTCTAGGCTACCTCTTATCTCAGCAGCCCAGAAGCAATCCCACAACGTGCCCTGAGCCTGCTTAAGCCCCCTCTTCAGAGCATCATTTAACAGTTTTGTCAACAAGCTCCAGCAAGGCCCAAAGTAAAATCATTCCATGTAAATCCACAGGTGTACTCTGACCTGCAGAATTCCTATCAGGATGTCCTTTAACAAACCTCTTTAGGAGGAAAAAGGAGTTGCTACACAATTTTCGAAAGCAGTCTGTCTTTGCTGAGCAAAACATCATCCCAGCATCCTCCTGCTCTTCTTCCCAAGCAGCTTTCACTTAGAACTGAAGCTGACTGACATTCCCTGACCTTTAAGAATACAAACCACAAAGCTTCATGAGAAATAAACTCATAGGCCAAGGGGATAAATAAGTTTATTTCAGAGGGTGAGGGTGGTGTCATTAATATGAGCTGCCTTACATCCCTCTTACCAGTTTGACTTGGCTAAAAACCAAATTTTAAGCTCATCTGAAAACACAACTTCCACATAAATGGCCTCCACCAAAAAGACTGCCAGGCCCTGATCCTCAGACAGAGGTTTTCACTCTATTTCAAAATATTTTCTAACTTTTACTAGGAATAAAATACTTAAAAACAAACCATAGAAAGAAGGGATTAACCCAAACAATGAACAAAGTTGTCTGTGTAGGGTTTAGTTGTCTCTAATTTAATCACATTCTCTTGCTATGAATCCAGAGAAGAACTCCTACAAGTTTTTCAGTATTCCTCCAGGAGAAAGAGGGCAGCAAACCCCAGATTTTCAAATGTTCAGTGAAAAAAAAAAAAAAAAAAAAAGAAAAAAAAATAAAACAGATTAAATATACTTATCTAATCTAAAACATCCTGAGGTGGTAAAATCTGCAAAGCTCTATGAAATGCTATGATCACCAAAGCTCCGTTTTGTGCCCTATTAACATTTCTCAATTCTTACCCCTTAGGTACATGTGCACTAAGTGCAGGAAACAGATCAGTGCTCAGGCAGAGCATCCCTGGGTGTAGCTGAAGGATTCAATAGATTTTATCTTTTCATCCATACCCCACCTCTGATTACACAATTGATATTCTGATGGTTCGCAAAGAACTTGTATTTTTTTCATCATTTCCTTACTTGTTTGTCTTTTGCTTTGAATTTTTCCTTTTAAAACCACTATGCTGAGCAGGGTGAAGCTCAAACAAAACCAGAAAACACTCTTTGACAGAAATCCAAGGATATTTCAGGTTATTCACCTTTCAGTGTACCAAGGAAATCAGGGAGAAAATCCTGTTGTCTTCCTGACACCATGACACATCTTTATTGGAAAATAATGGGCTCTTACAAAAACAGAGTAATCAAGTTGAGGGTTCTCCTTCAGAGCATTCCAACTCCATTTTTTTGGAGCGGGATGGGGTGAGCTGCTGAGCAGGGTGCTGGATAACAGGTCAGGAAGCACCACAGCCTCTCAGGCTGAACATTCACGCTGCTCTGGATCCCCTGCTACATGACATTTCTCGTGCTTAGCTTACATTGCTTCAAAAAGGCTCCTCCAGGGAAATGGGTTTGTCTTAATCTAGCTGTGTCTTTCGCCAGATCAGATACAAGGGCCATTGGTGGTTTGCTGCATTAAGTTGAGAAGTCTACTATGATTTTCCAGGAGAAAAAATATTCAAGGTTTACACTCAACACATTAAGGTGGAAAGCCACTGATAAAATAAGAAACAGCTGGCAAATGAAGACAAGGAACAGCGTTAAAAAGAGAAACTGCAATGTTTTTCTTGCAAGAAGGACGTCAGCAACTCCCATAAATCCTGTGCAAGTGCTTAACACACATTTCACTGCAGACCCAGATAGGAAGGAGATGTTTCAGTGTTGAAAACCAGCATATGGTAAATTTTAGCAGAGCAGTTTGAGCAGTAGGACCAATCATCAGACTGGGAATCTCTCCCAGAGGAGGAGGGAAACAGCACTGGACGTACAAGAGTTGATTATTTCACTGCAGGAAACAAAACTGAGGGGTCAGGGGTGGCAACCAGGACTGTCCCCAAGCCTGTGTCACACAGGGGCCGGGGCACCGTGGGCTCCCTCTGCCAGAGGGTGGGAGATAATCCCTGTGGAGGGACACAAAGGGCAACATGCACCAACCCCTGAGCACTTGGAATTCTGCTGCTCCCCTGGATCAGCGAGGTCAGGGACAAGTTATGTGAGTGCACATGCCCAGAGCTGGATGGAAAATATGAATTGACAGATCCTCTGTTTATTTTACGCATTAGGGGACAATGTGGGGCAGTTGTTTTGCAGGTTTCAGAGATAATCTGTTGGATATTCAATGGAGAGAAACATTTTTGTTGACAAGGAAAGGAATCTTTAGTAAGACCTTTGTAGCTGATGCACATTTCACATGTAACATTTCCATATTATCAGAATCTTCTTTATCTCTATTAAAGACACCCATTACTGAAAATGGATTTCAATGGCAGTTTCCATTGACCATCTGACAATAAAAATGTATAATTCTGTAGAACCATAGTGACAACTTCCCCAAAAGATCTTCCTTTGTCCAAACAAAATTTTCTATTCAGAAATCAAATGAATACACAATGTTCAGACAGCATTTTCACTGAAGATAAATGACAGAAATTCCATGCAGAAAGCAGACAAATTTCAATTGTGTAAAAAACAAACACATTTACTATTTCCAACAGTTCTTCTTGAAATTTCATAGGACAGTGGCTGCAATTGAGCCGTCAGTTTAACTGCAGATCTTTCAGGAGCAAATACACATTCAGCAAATGCACGTTATCAACACAGAGGCAGAGATGTTATTGCTCTGAGTACTCACCTCGTAATTGGCAATTGCTTCTCGATCCAGGGTTCGGGTCACAGAGACGTCCCCATTCATCTCATTGATTCTAAAAATTCCTTTGGGGTCTTGATCTACTCCCTTTCCAGAGAGCCGAAACTTTACTCCCTCTGTCCCTTCACTTCTGATGACCTGCATGGCAGGAAACAAGCGATAGGCCACGTTGTAAAATCTTTTAAACTCATCCTAAAACCACATAAGTCATTTCAGTCTTTTAAGTAATGCCGAGCTATGTTCCCTGCCAATAAAATGTAACTATAAAATATGATTTCAATCATTCACAAGACACTGCAATTTTTGTGTTAAACCCTGGAAAAGCTGCTCATGTTCTTGGCCAGTTCCTATCTTATCTTTAGTGTCTTCAATTTCACTACTTAAAGTTTCTGTTATTCCATCACTGAATGCACTCAATGTCTAGAATTTGACGTTTCATTTAATGCTACTCATTCTCTATAGTTAAATTGAAAGAACCGTTACAAACTTAGAAAAAAAAAAAAGGCACATTCTATTGATTGCCAAGAGCCACTCTTATTTCACAACAACCCTTACCATACTAGAAAGCCATCACACAATATTTTATTAGTCATTGTGAAGTCATTACACACTACTTTCAGGTTAGGTTTTCTTCCCCCAATTCCCTTTCAAGCTCTTCCTTTCCAAGGATTTTAAATCAAGGAGAAAAAACTCTGCATGAAAATATCAGAATATCCTGCCCAGAACACTCCTGAGTCACACAGCTGGAATTAATCCACTTCCCAAATTTCTATTTATATATACACACCCTCATGAGTGTATGGTGACTCCTTGTTAGTATCACCTTATTTCCCCATGTGAACAAAATCCCTAAAACTCCAAATTCAAGGCATCCTCACATTAGCAACAGTAACATTTACCAACCTGCAGAGCCCCACAATGTCAGGTATAAACTACACGCTTTGCAAATTTGTATTTGTACACCAGAATCTGAGGGATTACAAATTAATCTTGCCCTTTAAGGCTGACAATCTTGCCAAGCCATTTCTTCCCTCTGCTGTTCCACGTTCTTTTGTTTCTAGCAATTTCATATCGCTGATTTCTGCAGAAACGTTAAGGCAAAAATTTATATTCTGGTCTGAATTACAGCTCAGGAAGAGGAAGGGAGAAAGTGGCCTTAGAAATCTGGACCTTCTCCAATTTTGAGATAATAAATATGCAGGGTGTTTAATAATGTCCCTGAGGAAATAAATGTTTGCTGCCCTGGTGCTGGGGTTTGAGCAATGCTGGTTTGCAGATTACTGGGCAGTGAGATTTTGACTTAACTCCATAATCATTATTCCTTTATTTTAATTGAGAAAAAATTGCCACGAGTTATGAAATGGGAAATCAGTATTTTCAGAGATAAAGTTTTGCTTTCCAAACCCTTTGGGGAAGAGAGACATTTCAAAGTAAAAAACCTGTTTCACCTTTTTTTTCTCCCTCCTTCCACCACTCAGAAACACTAATGGATGAAGTTTCCTTCCTGTGTATTTTTGAGTAAGTCATGCCAAAACACAGAGGCACACAACACTGCAGGTGACAAAAGGGGCAAAGTCACTTTGAGACTTCTGGTTTGGTGACAAAACTCAAACTTAATGGCTCCTACTGAAAAGTTACCTGCTGTTCAGGTCATCTTTTGACCAATTTCTGGTATTTTTACATCAAGCCTAAAAATACATGTTTTCCTTAACATAAAGCTGTGCTTGAGATTTTGCAGTGTCATGACCTTTTCTCACTTTGGTAGGGAAAAGATGAATTGATCCTTTTCTGCCCTGATGTCTGAGACTTATTATGAGCCAACTGCACCTTCCCATACAAGAACAGTGGTTTGAAAGGCCTGAAATCAGCCCCAGGCCAGCACAAAAGTCTAACTCGGAGATGTTTGTTTATATTACAGCCACCTCCACCAGAGTCGCCAAACATTACCCAACAGTTTATGACAAATTTAAGACGCAGTATGAGCAAAATGCCCCGGTTGTAACAATCCACAATAAGAAAGAAAAACAAATATGGGGGTCTGAAAAGGAATTTGGGGGGGAAAAAAAGTCCAGATATTTATATAGAGACTTTTCTCCACACCAGATAGAAAAGAAAGACTGTAGTAATAATAATAAAAACAATAATAACAATAATAATCATCATCCTCATCATCATCCCTGCAAACCCAACTGGTGGGAAAATTTCTTCTCAACTCCAAATCTGGCAAAGATCTTCATCTTGAATTTGATGGTGAGACATCCCAAAGTGGGACCTGAAAGATTTGTGCTCCTTGGAGCTGACACATCCCATATCTTACCCCCTTCCAGCTACAAACCCTTCTTCACCATGGGAGAACAGAGTTCCCAGAGAGCATTCCGAGATTTTCTGAATGACTGGACGAGCTCACTCAGCTTTTTGAAGGTTTCAGGGACACATTCACAGTGCAGCCCTTTGCAGAGCTTTATCTTTTATCAATTTACCTGTCCCTGCCTCCAGGTGCTGCACGGCACCTGCAGCCTGGCATTGTGACACAGAGCCCAGCACACGGCAGCGCTTGCTCAAGAGCTGTGGTTGGCTCACAAAAAGTCATTTTCGGCAGGTTCGTTAAAACGCTTAATTAGCCACAAGAGGGAGCCGCAAACTCCCAGGAATGTCAGGGAGAACATTACCATCTCCTAATTAAGATGCTTACATAACGGCTGCATAGTTCAAAGAAAGTGCATTTCCCAGTTCACACGGAGCTCAGTACAATGAAAAGTTTAATAAAAATCAGGCTTAATTTGCCATATGGTTTGGTGCTTCAGCAAGAGCAAGGAAGAAAACAGGAGGGTTGTCTGACATCTCCTCTGGCAAGGCTGAGATTCTGAGCACTGGCATAAACACAGCACTGCTCACAGGAAAATCTCCTAGCTCACAATGCATTTGCAGAACAATGCTCTCCCAATATCCTGGAGGAGATAAAACAAGGCCAGAGTATTTCTGCTGCAGTGTTTACTTCGGGATTTCATTTTAACTTTACTAAAATACATAAATGAAATCCCACAGCCACTGACACCTGAAGCCCAGACAGAAGCAGATATTTCCATAATTTTTTCGCAGCTTCAGGAACTCCAGTGCAGGTTCTAATACTGAAAATGTCTGCACCATATGGCAGTGGCTACGTGTTGCATAAAAAGGCTCTGCATTCTTGGGAAATGGTTGTTAAGGCAGCACAAAACCCCGCCACCCACCCGTGGGAATATGATAAAACAGGAATACTCTATCCAGCATCCCAATTTCTACCTGTTTCACTTATCCCTGTTCTGATGTCACAGTTCAGATGGGACTTTCTGTGGGCAGGTGGCTCAGAACAGGCCCCAGCTGAGCATCCCACAACAACAGGGACTGTTGGAGGCTACTCCCGCACCCAGGAGACAAGGACAGCCCCGGGTGGACACTCGGACATTGCTCACGTTCCCACCTCAAGGGTACTTCAGAGAATAATTGGGAATTGAAGTGATGCATCCCTCAGACCCAGCACCCAGCCCAGCAAAGGGCTCTGAGATCCTGCTCAGCTGAAAGACACTTCGGAGCCAACAGAGCATCAGGGAGCTGACAGGAGCTGCTTGCTGCTGAACCATGGCCAAAACGTGTTTCCCCACCGCTATTTTTCAGCTGACATTATGTATCCCTCGCAGCTAAACTCATTTCAGCAATGTGATCCCCCCGTTGTTACGGGTTTATCACAAAAGTAAATCAGAGTGTTCTCAAGAGAAGAAAAGAAATAGAAGTACAAAAACCCCATGCTGCCCCCAGAGAGAGAATTCACAGTTCTGCAGCGCCAGCAAACCTGTCCTAAACAGCACCATCCCCAGTTACCAGGTTTATTCTTTAAGGAGTGTTTGCCTCAGCCACTCCCATAATTTCTTAGTTCTTGATGCCAGGTGAATTATAGATGCATCATAATAGTTTCACTTTTTAATTAGAAAACTAATCCCAACCCCAGACAGGAATATTTGGTTCATGCCCCAGTTCTTTTCATTTCAGAGCATTACAGTGTCCCTCCTGAGGGGCCTTTTTATTTTATTTTTTTGTAGGGTCGTTTGGTTTTGGTGTTTCCTGCTTTCCCTTAGCTTCATAGGAAGCAAATTTATTCATGGAATATTTAAAGGTGAGCTATTTTTTCCTCTAATCACTGTGCTCCACAAGAGCAAAACAATGGTTTAGGCCCATTGTTTAGGTATTGTATAAATAAACAGACACTTCCTGTCCTGCCATACTGAAAATTACTCTTTAAAGTCAGAGGCTCCATCTGCTCCACAGTGACTCAAATACTCTTTCAACCAAAACAAATGCAAAATATTCCCATCATTATTCAAAAGCATTAACCAACAGAAACTGCTTCATTACTGTAAGCTAAATATACAAAACCCGTGGCTAGAAAGGAATTTATATAATTTGCTGAGTTTAATAATTTATTATGTAAAAATTAATACCTCTAGCTTCTTTAATGAAATATTAGCTAAGCTGGCTGAGAATGGGAGCCAAACTGTGCTCTTTGAAAAAGGCAGATATTGGCCAAACCTGACTTTGGCTTTCTCTCTGATTCGAACTTTCTCCAGATTCACTCCATGTGCAGGTGACAGGCAAGAAAATCCAGAGGATTCATTCCCATAAATAGTAACAGGAATTGTAAAACTTCTCTGCGTGACTGTGTCCTTTATTTGTGATAATTAGGGATAAACCCAGCACAGGGTGTCTTGCAGGCACCACTTTCTCTTGTTCACATAATGGGCTATTAGCTTTGCTCTGTCATCAATCAAAGCACATCTGGGCAAGTGCCCTTTCAGGATGTTATCCAAAACATCCCAAAGCAAGTTAATGGAGACAAGAATGAACAATATTTGAGAAATTCAAGTAAACAGCAGAACAAAACTTCAGCAATTAAAGGTGTCTGTGTAAAGCAGCAACAGGCGATATCACAATTCTAAATTTCAAACCATTTCCAGACCAGTTTTCACTCTCCAGTCTCTGGAAGAGGCAAGGTTTTTCACAGCTGTGTCCAACTCCATGAGCTTTCCTGCAAAGCTGACACCAGCCAGCCAACCACTCCCTAAAATCCTGATATCTGTGCTTGCAACAGGAGGGGCCCTCCAGAAACCACGGGCATGGGATGGAAAGGGAAATGTCACCAGCAATGGGAATGTACAGCACAAACCCAACCTCTGTGACAGCCACGGCAAGGGAACACAGAGCTGAGGTGAGCAGTTTGGGTTCTGAGGGAAGCAGAGCTGGGAAAAACTACATTTAGTACCCCTGACATTCCTTCTGTGCCATCAGCTCCAAGCATTTTGCTTCATGCTGTTGACAGTCCAAATAACAATGCACATATCCAGATCTCCCAGAGAAAAGAAATGTACATAGACAACAGACTCGATTTAACCCAGCAAAGAAAGCCATAATTCAGTTATTTTAAACTTTAAGGACCTATTTCCTATTTCAGATCCTGGGTGACGCACATTACAACAAAATACTTGAATTTTGCACTTTCAGATAGAGATTTGGCTGAATTATGGCATGATGCTTCTCAATCAAAGAGACTACCCAAAGCTTTAAACACAAGGTAATCAATCCCTTGACAAAGTTTACACTCTGTGTTTACTTCTGTGGATTATTTGTTAGTTATTCTTATGTATTCATACACATTTAAACCTCAGTGGCACCGGGTAAAACTCTTATTATAAGAGTAGCAATCACTTCTTAGTCACATTACTTTGCACTGATTATCTTAAGACTCTTACGAATTACAAAAAAAAAAAAAAAAAAAACAACAACTAATATATTAAAAA
>WEKY01037145.1:448044-459795 GCA_013390045.1 Picathartes gymnocephalus
GTGTATTATTACAATAGTGCAACTGTAAACTGAACTGTTTTAAAAATGTATCTGTATAAAATTTCTGTATAAAATATCCGTATAAAATTTCTGAAATATTCAGTATAAAAATATCTGTATAAAATTTCTGAAATATTCAGTACTGAGTGTACTAATACCTTGAGCATGAAAACTTTTATACCAACTTTCAGAGAAGGAACATGGGAATTTAAAAAATCAGGCAGTGAAATTAAATAAATTATGAAAATGAAAAAACATACACTGATATTCTCAAGAGGGTCCTTTTTACCATTTTAACTCCGAGCTTTGTCATGCAAAACATTTCAGGAAGTGTCAGATTTAGGAACAACGTTGGGAGAATTAAAGCACATGGTTTTAGCATATTTTTGATGCATTTTTGCAAGGCTGATTGGGGGATGTAAATGGTACCAATGTTCTTTGCCTGAAGCCATTCAGACAAAACTGTGAATGCTCTGATCAAGCACCACACTGAGGACTTCATGCACATGAAGGCAATAATAGAACTTGCACTGCTCAAAAAGTGGGCAGAACACTGAAGTATTTTTTGGACTGGGTAAAATGTACTATACCAACTATTATTTTAGGACATCAGCGCAAACACAATGTTTTACTTAGTACAAACAACTGCAAATCTGAAATTTGACAAGGTTCATAAATTCCACAGGCAAATATTTCAACAAAACATCTCAAGATATGAAAATGACACAATATATTAAAACCCAGTGAAGTTGTTTCACCACCAGGGCTCCATTTTCCAGGTCTTTTTAGAATAATCAAAACAAATAGGATATTTGATATTCAACCAAAAAATATCTTCTCAACATAATGGCTTTTTATCATAATTATGCATAAATGTTTACAAAATTCAGATCAATTTTGTACTGGGATACACAGGTGTTCAAGTGAAGCAAAATGAATTTATGCATGTGGGAGCCCTGGGCAATGGTGAATCCCTTCAGCCCCAGGTTCATTATCGTAGTTGTACACAGATGCAAGAATTCCCCCTGAAGAACCCTTTCCAGCAGTTGCAGGGATTTAAATTTGAGGATTTAACCAATATAAATAGCTAACAGTGAGCATTTGCTCAGAGATCGAAGCAAAGTAATTCAATAAACACATCAAGATGTGCATTAGCTTTGGTAGCAGGTAATTCCTCAGCTTCCTTTTACTCCTAATTTATAAAGAGCAAGAAGATTCATTACAAATAATTTTCCCTTTCCCTGTTCCTAGCAGTCTATTTCACAAATATATCTGCAGACTCAGGGCTCTGTTCACAACAGTACCTCCCTCCTGACAGCACAGAATTCACAAACACAGGTTTTTGTGATCTCAAAGGGAAAGGAGTTAGAAATGTTCCTTGTTACAGGAGGCCTGGCTGTTTCACTGGCTGGTCTGGCCTTTCAGGAGCCTTTTAATCACCATAATTTATTTGCTACTGAAGTGACTGGCTTGCAAACGCTGTCACTTGAAGGAATTGGAGCACCACTCTCTGCTGAGTGACAGCCAGACGGAGCAGCTCCAGAGCTGCGGTCTGTTAGGAAAAACCTGGCTGTGATTGACAAGATTAAAAGAAGAACTCAAAAGATCCCCTTAAAAACAAACAAACCAATGGATTATTTGGATTTATAGTGAAGCTTGACTGAAAGTTTTTTGCAGATCTAAAAAGGTTACGTTGCCACATTTGACGGATTGGAATTGCAGAAATTCAGGACTTAGGACAGAATGTACAGTGTGTAATCACCACAAGTGTAGCTAAACCTGGAAGAAATGGGAGAAAAGAGGAGAACAGACCCACCTTACAGCACCTCTTCCCAGGTATTTCACAGTGCTATTTATTCTGAAGAAGATCAAAGTCTTAATTTATTACTGAGGGCCTCTTGTGCAGCATCCAGACAAGCACAAGGCACTGCTCTGGCCCCGGGCTGGGAGCAGCAGGGCAGCATTTCAGCTGCAATAATCTGCCAAAGAGCTCCGGAGAGCTCTGCCCTGGCTTGTCTGGGGAACACAAAAACCCGGCTGCTTCCTCTCCCTGCAGCCACATTTGCTGCCCCCGGGACTCAGCTACAAGTGTTATCGTCAGATCCATGCACGCAGCAAAGAAAGGAATCCAGATCCGGATTAAGAGGGACCCTCCAGCCGGGCAGAGTAATTGGAATTGCAGAATAAGACACTGAAGTTGCAGAGCTGACCTGAG
Organism: Picathartes gymnocephalus; assembly: GCA_013390045.1. Classification (NCBI taxonomy): domain Eukaryota; kingdom Metazoa; phylum Chordata; class Aves; order Passeriformes; family Picathartidae; genus Picathartes; species Picathartes gymnocephalus. The sequence continues at coordinate 450,260 of WEKY01037145.1, forward strand.
GAACTGAGTAGGAGTAGGAAAGTGAGAAAATGGAGCTGATGAGAATGAGTCACCTAAAATGCTCTTGAAAATTAAGACTCGGTTGAATTTGAAGAAGTTTCTTGGAAGATTTTGACTAATTTTATTTTTATTTTAGCTAGCAACCTGATGAGTCTCAAATATGAAAATATTTTGCAATTAAAATGAACTTAGAGGAATAAGTACCCTATCAAAAGTATTTAATTTTTATAATTGAAGATGTTAAAAAAGAAAGAAATAGCATGATGAAGGATCTTTATCTCTAAATTTGTTTCGATTACATGAAGTCTGTCTAATACTTCTGGATACTTTAAGAACCTGCTTAGCACCCAATTCCCACTTGTAGCAAACAACCCACAGATCTAATTATAGATTTTCCTCAGTCACTAGTTCCCTAGGAAACAAATCCATGGCTCATGTCTTGTTCATGGAAGGTCATAGTAGGAAGATAAATATTTTTCTGTGTATAGAAACTTATCTAGAGGTCACAGGTCTGTATCTCAGCAGATGCTGGTGCTTCTGCAAAGGGCAGATGGCAGCTGTGTTTGACAGCTTTCTGGGATCTTTAAAACTTTTAAACATTTCACCCTGATTAAGCACTTAATATTTCTATTAGTAACAATGCTCCATGGTACTTTATGCTTTTTTGAAAATTTTAATTAAGATTTTAATTTTGGTTCTCTACACTCACTTCAATTTTTATCAGTGGATCCACCTCACTTTTCATCTAAAACCATCAGAGGTCAATTCAAAACCGCTGTGAGTCATCGCAGCTTCTTAAAAATTATAAGCAGAAATGTAACTTAAAGTTATGAATGGTGCATATAATTTGTGTTTTCTTCGTATTGGCCCTTAAATTAACAATGTCTTCACAAACCTGATCAAAAATTTTACCTACGTGCTTGAAGGACCTTTTGTTAGCAATTCCATAGGGGACTGTGTTTGAAGATCTAACACAGATTACCTGGCAGAAACCTCTGATAATATTATACACTCAAAAGAAAATTTTAACTACACCTTAATAAATTTGTCTGCTTCTAATTTGAAACAAAAGCAGTCTAGAGTGACTAAATGTTAGCATTAATGTATTTTTTTCAATGTAAAAATGGGCAATTTTAATATTACATTAATCTACTATATTAGTAAAAATCCTAATCATACAAACATTGGAAAGAGATTTAAAAAACAACAAATGAAGTATCTACCAGAGTGACTTCTGCTTGGTTTTAGTAAAGCCAAGTATTCAGTTCATAAAGTTGAATCATTGCTTGAGTAGTCCAAAGAAAATGAAGGGTGAATCTGTGATTCTGATATTTTCACTGCAGGTTTTGCCATTTATTCCAGGGCAGTTTTATTTCTAGCTGGCAATTTGAATGTGAGTAGACTGTACCCCAAGATACAACATGCTGAACATGCAGTAAGTCAGGGGCTTTGTAGAGACCCAAAACACAGAACCTCTGTCCTTTCCCAGGTACTCAAAAAAATACAGGAGGTCTTTGGAGTTTATTCTTAAAACTACTGATACATTTGTAAAAACACACAAATGGATCAAGTGTAATCAGAAATTGCTGGTAGGTACCATGAAATCTGGATGGTTCTTGTCACTGCTGCACACCAAGGATTTACTTTATGTATCCACTGCAAACAGGTCTGCCCCTGTTTGTGGCCTTTTTAAGGGCTCTCTCCAATAAAATTGTAGACAATAAGATATAATTCCTGTTTACTCACATCAAGATAACTTCATTTACCTAATTCTGAACTTGCAAAACTATTTAATGCAATTTTGCAAAAACACCAATTACCCAACCTGAATTTATGCAGAAAATAGCTGCTCTAGGTTAGTGTGATAATTCATGTAAATTTTATCATTTGCTTCCTCAAAAAACTGGAAGCTGAGCCAGAAAATTTAACTACAGAGAGCATCTACATTTTCTGACTCAGCAAGCCAAAAGCTGTTGCTGTTCCAAGTGAGGGTGTCTTGGTTTTAAACTCATCTCCTATTGCCACAAATATTTGTATCAATATTTCTGCATAAACATTTGCATTTGGCATCAATACCTGGAGAAACTGCGGAAAAAAAAGCCAAATTTGGAGCAGGAAATACATTAACTCCCGTTTCTACACAGTGAGAACTCTCACAATGACAGTCCATAGCGTTATCTTAAGTGAACCAGTTGCCACTGATTTTCTCTGCTGGCAAACAAATGTCAACCTGATTTAATCTAACTACTCATTTAGAATAAAAAACTCCACATAAAGGCAAAAATCTCCCACAGAAATAATCTGAAACGTTGAGGGGATTACAAGGGTATTGGAATGAACTGCACAGCTGCTCGCTTTGAGCTGGAACAGATTATTTTAAGAGCATAAGTAAGATTTACTGGTATCTCTGAGAATAAATAACAAATAATCCACAGAATGTTGAGTGATCAATTACATTGTGTTTAAAGTTTGAAGTAATCTCTTTTAAGAAGCCTTATTCCAGAATTCAGCCAAACCTGTGTCTTGTTGACCATCATAAGAAAAGATGTCTTCAAGTCAGGCGACACAGATTCTTCAAAATATTTTCCCAATTTTTAAAGTGCATTGATAAATACAGATGTTTTCCTCAACTTGCACTAAGTAACCAATAAAACTACAATGTCATAATGTGAAGCAATGATTTTCACAAACAGCATTGCCCACTTTTACAAAAAATTCCAAGAAACAAATTAAAACTAGGGATGTAAACTTAGTTAAAGCTTCAGTAAATAGCTGCTTCAGAGATTACACATGGCAACTTTTGGACGTTTTAACCAATACTTATTAAATTATTTAAAAAAAAAAAAAGTTCTTTTAAAATATGAAACATTCCCAAAGTCTAAGATTACATTTATAGGAAGCTCTAGACTGAACCTATTAACGTAACAATCTGTATGGCATTTATTTTGAAAAATAACTTTCTAAGCCACCTAAAATGTGGTACTGTTATCATACCCATCACCAGTAAAAGAAATAAATAAATAAATAAATAAAATTTTAAAATGCAGCTTCAAAAAACATTCATCTTGGTCACTTATCTCTGTTTTTCTCCCATATGTAGCTGAGGTTTTTAATGTTCTGTGAAACCCAGTCCATCAATGTCTAACTTATGTCTTTTCATAACAAATATACCTTATAAAACAAAATTTCATGATATCTAAGACTGCAGGAAAAAAATATTCCATATTGCAATCCATTAATGTAACAACAATATAGTTAGGCTCCCATCACCAACTATTAACAATTAAAATATTAACATTCAAAAACCCATAAAATACACAAAGAACATAAATTCTGCTCTTGAATTAATTTAAAAAAATTTACTTTTTAAAGGAATGAACCAGAGGGTAAATACACACAAGGTTCTATAATTAAAGGTCTGATTTTGCCCAGTGGTGGCCTGAGGCCAAGTAAAAATTATAGGCAATAGAAATAATGGATTCTTTTTTTTTTTAAACACTGCATATCATCAGCTTGCAAGTTAGTATCAGCCTCTGAATTTATCATTTATCATTACTTAAGTCTTAATTACAGTTATCATACAATCAAAAAAAGAAAAAAAAAAACACAAAAAATTTCTGAGCTTTCTAATCCGCTTGTGGCTAAATACAAGATATTTTTCCACTACCTGTGGCAGTTTTATTTTTTCTAACTCTGACAAAATTAGATGCTTTCCAGTCACATACAATTGCTTTGCCATAACACTGTTCAAAGTCAAAAAATACTATTTAAAGCTAATAGTAAGATTCTGTGGAAGTTGGAGCTGTTAAATTACTAAAGTGTTACATACATAGGATTGGTGCATAATGGCTATGGCATTCTTTATCTTGCAGAATGTAAATGTAGCTAATAGTGTGGAAAAAATCATTTTAATACTTCAGCTGAGACTGAAGAAAATAAAGGATAGAGAAAGACATCCAAGAAGTAAAATTCACACTGAATAAACCAACGCAAAAAAGAAAAAGGGGGATATTTGTATAAAGTATTCTAAATGTTGGAAAGAAATTCCCTCTCTTATAACAATGAGCTCTTGCTTCTAAATGAGCTGAGGAGTAGAAGAGATTCTGTTCCATCTACCAGAACAAGCTTAAGCAATTTTAAACCTGACTTAAAAAGGGCAGTTTAACACTGTTTCATGGGAACGAACCTGACGTAGTCTGGTCCTGCTATTCCGAGGGAAATATTGGCTTCCAAGAGGAAAAGCCCCATTGATCTGTGCTCTGGTAATGTCTGGAACAGGGCCTGGGAGGGGGATTCGCCCCAGGGTGGTCCTGATGCCTGAACATCCTTGGGGTGGTGTCTCCTTGGTGGCTGCCTTAATTCAATGTTCTCAGGACTTCCCCATGGTGCTTAACAAACATGTCATCTCGCCCATAATGACAGCATTCAAACAGCAGTCAAACACAAACACGGCTCTCCAGTGCCATTTTAAACAGGCAAAATATGAACATCCAACCAGTGCCTGCTCCAGGGCAGAGCGCAGAGAGAGGATCCAGCTGGATTGTGCAGCAAGGTTGGAGCCACAGCTACTCTGGGCCTTGGCTCTAGCTCTGGAACAAAACCCAGCCAATGCTGGGGCCTTGGATTTCCAGCCCTAACAGGCCCTGGCACACCGCTAGTGCAGGGGAAAGAGAAGGCACTCCCAAAAAAACAAAACGGGATTTCATTCCACGGCTGTTTCCACTTCATGCTAACCACTCCTTACTGATAGTGGCATTATTAAGTGATAATCTATAATCACCCATGGCCATATGTGACTTCAATTACATCACTGTGAATGCAAAATACACCTGTTTTTCATGGACATTTCGTCAGCTCAGTGTTAACAACCAGCCCAATCCATTCTCACCCGTTCGTACAGGCTCAGATCATTGCTGCAGTTCCATTTTTCAGAACAAATGAAAGCATTAACAGCTATTTCTGATGTAATTAACTGTTGTCTCCCTATATTTATCTGCAGTTATAGTATGAGTAAAACATCCAAAGATAAATATTATATTATGCATCCTACTGAACCTGTTATACTACAAATTTACTACATATTTTTAGGTAAAAAGGAGTAGACTTCTCTAAACTATTAATGAGTCTCATATGAAAATAGAAATATATGGAGATCATCCAAATAATATGCTGACACCTATAAATATGAAGGCACAAGAGTGCACCCATTCTCACGAAGAATTCAGCAGTAAACTTAAAATAATGTGGTTTTCCCTTCTAATTTAAGGGAAATGCAGGTAAAAGTGCAGCAATAATTAATGAGGCAAAAAGAGCCTTTAGATTAATGAAGCAAGTTAGTTTCCCCAGGATCAAGTATTGTTGTTTAATTTTTATCAGGAGTTAAGGCTTCAGGCATATGATCACAATTCTCAAATACAAGTAAAAAAAAATATGCTATGGTATTAGTAACTTTTAAAAAATGTAAATTAGTCAACAACCCATTGTGGAGGTACAAAAATAATTTAGCAATGTTTACTAAGTTCATTAATAATTAAAATCACCTTAATATGTACATTTCTATGGTTACACTTAATGTGTTTAGAATACAGAAAGATCTTAAAACAGTGCCAGGATTTCCCAGCTAACATGAAGAGCAGAGATAAATTTGAAATTGATCTTTAGAAAGAATGGTCAAGTCATTTCAACTGCAAATCATTCATTTCAATTTCAGCCAGAGAAATCAATGGGTAAGAAAACAGATCTGTCATCAGTTAGGACTGCTTCTCTACATCTATCACTTTGACCAATCTTGGGAATTTTCAATTGACAGCCCAGTATATCAGCATTAAACTAAACCTACAGATAAATAAATATTGGAGAAATTTATATTAGAAAATGTAGTCACTAAATTTAGCCCTTCTGCAGTACCTTGGAGAGGAGAAGGTAGAACTGAAGCCTGAAATCACCCAGTTAAAAACTCCAAGTTCAAACCACCCCAACCTCCAGGACAGCTCCTGCACCGTGAGCAGCTCAGGACAAACAGGGGATGTGTCAGTCAGCCCAGCATCCCAGGGGGAACAGCAGCAAGGAACCAAACTAAAGTCCACTAGTAGACATTATAATATCTCCTTTTACACTCCAGGAGAACTGGAGATGTACAAATTATCAGAAATTCCAGAAGAAGTAACTGTTACACTCCATTTGAACTGTGGGTTACACACACCATCCCGATGAAGGAAATGAGACACCTAAACGCCCCTGAAAATGTGAGCCTTGGCAACTTAAATCTCACTGCTTTCAGAAACAGCTTTTTGTTTCTACCATTGCCTACATGTTTTTGAAATGCAGAACGACTCTATAAATAATAAAGCAATATTTGAAGACAAATAATGAGTCAGACATTCCTCACCCCTTCTCTCTGCTTTCCAGACACATCTGAATGGTAGAATTGTGTTTAGAGGAACAACAGCTTAAACCAGACATGGTTTGTGGAAACACAGAACTACAATATAACTATTTGTGCAGCCACCATGAAATCTTTCTGCAGTGTGCTTTCTTTACGAAGAGCAGTACAAATAATTCAAAGATGAACCAAAACTGACACGGGAATGGCTGGGGGTCATTCCTGGATACATCTGCCCCTGGATTCTCCCTGCAGTGGTGATCACTGTCATCCTGTGCCAGTAGCAGGAACCCTCAGGCACAACAGCAAGGACACCCTTTCCTTTTGGCCTCTACATCTTGTGACAATATAGAGAATATCACAGTGCTTGACAAAAATTATCAACCAGCTCTAACCTTCAGTACTGTTAAATCGCTCTGCAATACTCTAATCTTTCCATTAGCTGTCAGTCTCTTGACTCATTTTGGATGATCTGCAAACTCTGTCACTGCAATATCTCCTTTTCCAGATAATTTCTATTGTGCTAAACAACACAAATCACTGTATAAATCCTTGAAAATAGCTATTGGTAAAACCTTCCCTATGGAAATCTATTTCCACACTGATGTTTCAATCATTTTTAGCTGAAGGAAGCATTTCCTCTCAGTAGAGAAACCCAAGTATGGTTTATTGATCAGATTTATCTACACCTTCAGCTTCTCCACAGATCTTAATACGTTGAGGAAATATGATTTGCCCTAAAAAGATCCATGTTGACTGTTCACTTCATGATCATTCCAAAGTTTATCTGTTCCAGTGACTGCTACACCTCGGTTTGGCTGATTGCCTGGTGGAGGAATGGAACTCAGTGGGCTGCAGTTCCAAATGCTTTTCAAGGCTTCCTAGGGAGGTCCCTAAAAAGAATGGGAAGGATGTGACCCCCACATTCCAGAACAAGCAAAGCCAAGGTGCAGGAGTTGTTACCTGCCACAGTCAGGAGTTCACTCCCAGTTTGGAATCTCTACAAACTTGCTCTTTCCTATTTTATAATATTCATTTTTTAATCTTTTGTTTTGAATCCATTTCTTTCAACACTTCATTTTGAGTGCTCCTTCAGACTCCTGTCCCCTTCCTCCACTGAGAACATCTGCAGTGTGGCACAGCCTCCTTTCTTTGTGAAATACTTGAAATATTTATATTACTGGTAGTTTAGTTTTCTCGTCCACTTTGACAGGACTTTCATTTTTTAAGGGATGTTGGGGATTTTGAAGAACCCTCTTACAGTCTTTTTGAACCTCCAAAGGAATTAAAACTCTTTGCATGAACTGTTTGCCAGGTATTGTCACCCAGATCTATGAAACTCAAAATCTGACTGTAAATTCATTCCTGAAACCAATGGCAGATCCTGTTCCTAAATTATGTGCAATGAGATAATTTCTCTCTCTCTTCAACACAATAATTTCTTACTTTGAAAGCTCCAGCATAAGGGTCCACATGGTTCATTACACAAGCAACAGGGAGTCCCTCCTTGAGAGAATGGAGGACAAAAAATGACAGCTGAGCTGTATTTTGCCTCTAGTCCTTAAAAAGCTGACAGGAAAATTTCTGTCTAATTCTAAAAATCTAATTAACTCTGATATCCAATAAAAATTTTAGAAAATAGTTCTTTTGAAAAGCATGAGAAGAAGAATTTATTATCTGTTCTTGGCTCTGCTGCACTGGACTGGATTGCACCTGTCTCCATCTGCTATAAATTATATGCACCTATGCATACACATAAGTTATCATCAGGGAACATGTGCTTCATTTGTTCCCAGAATTAAAAGGCTGTTCAGGATGGGAGTTTTCAACATGAAAAATGTGGTCAAAGCTTGTTTTCTAGTGCATGAGAGAAAGAGCTGGTGGGTACAAACAGCAGCAGCACCCCCTGAGCTCACAGCAGGGGACTCTGAACCACATCTGTATCTCCTCAGATGAAGACTTTGGAATCACTAAACTTTGTGGAATCCTGGGGAATTAATACAATCAATTTTCTACTACTTACAAAAGTAACTTTCTAGTACTTATAAAGAACATCCTTCATCAGTCACACCCTAAAGGAAACAATACATGGTTTTTAAGATTTCTCATTAACAGATAATTACTTTTTTTTTTTTTTGCAAAGCATTATTGTATCATTATTATGCTGTTTTGGTTTTTTTTTAAAGGAAAAAGAATATGATTTATTAACTAACAATTAGGATTCTCATAAGGAAATTACTTAATACAGTAATGATAGTATAGGAGTCTGAAAAAAACAATCCATATATAATAAATTCTATTAATTCCAATTAATTTTCCTGTTCCAGTGACCCATAGCAAATTCAGGTTTGCCCAACAGAACAGTAACACCAGACGGAGTTGATTTGTTGTTTTCCTATTTACACACTTTCAACATGCTCTGTGTTGCCCATTTTGTTGTGTGAAATTCATGCAGATCCTTACAATTTTTCTTTTATATAATTAGCAAGTTGCCCACTGCAGACATTGCTCTTTCCATGTGTCTGATACAACCATTATTCCAACCCTACAACAGCTTCTCCAGGAACATTTAAGGGCTTCTGTCAAGTAGAAAAGGATCAGTTGAGGAAAGGCTGTTTTGCTAAACATCTGATTCTTTAGCCTGATCTCCTGAGAAAAATAACATTTAACTAAACCAACTTAAGCCTTTTGGCCAGTTTTGACCAAATTTGATTAAAAAGCATCCAACATACAAAGTTCCTAGAAAGTTCCAGAAAAATTGGAGCAATGCAGAGTGAAAAGATCTATTGGCACCCACAGAGACAGAAAAGAAGGAAGAATTTGCATTTTGCACGTGTATATTCACTGCCTGCTCAGGTCAGCTGCAGCTCCAGGATTTGTTCCCTCTTATCCCAGTTTGAAATGTCAGGAGGCAAAAAATAACCCCAGTGGTGCTGAGGGGATTATTCAGGGTCATTGTGCTCGAGGTTTTGTCACGAATAAGAGCACTTGGATTTGTTGCAAGGAACAATTATTTGTAGGTAACCAGCTTTCATCACTTCAATTATCATGAAATACTTGTAACAGACTGTAAATCAGGCTTGAACATGAGTTCTGTTAAATTAATATAACCCCTGAATTCAAGTTGTAGCCAAGCTCAGCTACAACTACACTG
>WEKY01037150.1:0-40072 GCA_013390045.1 Picathartes gymnocephalus
ATTACTCAAAATACACCTAGCAGTATTCCAATTGTCTGCTGATAATCACTAGTGCATGTGCAGAACAAAAGCAACCCCCAGTATTTCTAGATGTATCAATCTTTAAATATAATTCTCCTAAAACACATACAAAAATTGCACAATTACATCTTAATAAATATCTACAAAGCTTGTTTTCTTGTTAAGAGATTGGAAGTTTGGAAAGTGGAAAATCAAGGTAGGTGGTGTAAGAGAGAGGAAAAATAACCTGATGGATATGGTTCATCTGTAATTGGATGAAACTGGTTTTTAATCAGCAAAAATTTCACTACATAGTGACTTTTTTTTTTCAAATATTCCTATAGGAAAAGGCTTCCCTCTCTTACTTTCTTAGAGTGTAATTGGAGATACCAGTTAGAATTCAAACAGTTATTATAACTAAAAGTTTAGTGAAAAGATAGAGCTGAGATTGCATCTAGGATTTTAAGCTGCCCACTTGCTTGCCAAATATGTGATCAAGTGCTAGTCTGGAGAGTGTTGAGTCTGTTGTTCTTTGCAAATTTATTTTGTATTCCAACTTAATGACCTGAGTGCATCAAGCTGCTGCTTGACCACCTTCATGTAAAATTACCTATAACAGCTGATGGCTGATGTCTTCATGTGTTTCCCTGTGAAGCCAGCTTGATTTTAAGGCTATCTGCTTTAGAGAGAATCAAGAGAAAAGAAAATTTACATCAAACCTTGAACTGACACAACAGACGAGTGTATGCAAGTGTCCAGTCATAAAAACCCTTCTTCAGATTTGATTTAAGTGATTTTTTTAGTTTCAAAGGTAGCTCGGATGGAGTTAGAGAATCCACATTTAAAAATATGGATCTTCATGACTGGGATCTGCAATACAATACATTGTCTTGGTAGATACATGGCATAGGTATAGCATAAAGTTTACTTTAGTGTCTTTTGTGTCTTTAAAATATTCAAAATTAGGAATACATGAAAAATGTTTTTCTGAAATTATGCTCCTTCTGAAGTTCCCATTTCTGGGTTATCAAAAGTCTGTATCTCTTTAAATGCTATCAGCAGCACACCTTGACATCCACATTTTCATGTTATGTCACTGTCTTTATTCCTGCAGACACTGCAGTTCAGATACTGTTTATCCTTCCATCAAACCATTGCTGCGTGGCAGGTCCAATTGTGCTTTCTGTCTGTTTTTCTTTGCTCACCAGCACTGCGTCCCAGCAAGTTACCATCAACAAGAGCCCTAATTTCCACAATCACATGCATTGACACTTGTCATTGGATAGTCTTATGTTATATGGTCTTGATTATGGTTTGTGACTGATAATTTTCAGTCACTAAATGTCTTTGCCTAAAGTTTCAGTTTTGGTGAGGGAGATATGTAAATTTTGCTCTCATGTTGACAGTGGGAAATCTGGGAATTATTTTGAAAAAGGCTTAGGCATCTTTGACACCATTAAAACCCAAAGCAATTTAATATTTTGAACACCTATGTCCATTTGAAAACAGACTTAAGTCTTCCTAGTAACTTAAAAAAGATACTATCCTTTGATACAGATCTAATCCTGCTCCTTGGTCAGTCATAGTATCTTCAGTTGATGTTATAAAAGCTAAGCCAGATTTGACAGTAGATTTCTAGAACTTAAATGCATATGGAAATAACACAAAAATATTTTAAACTACTTTTTCTTTATATTTCTCTGTGAAAACTTTAATAACATGTTTTAAAGACTTCTTGCCTAAAGTAGTTAATGCTGTGGATGGGGCTTTGGGAGATTTTGTCCAAACACTTCATGTAGTCTGGTCCCCCTCTCCCCCCTTCCATATTAGGAGGCTAAAATAAGTTTTAAACATACCCACAGTGTGTAGAATGAATAAGGTAGGAAAATAATGCCTAAAAAGATGAGAAAAACAGCCTACTGAAACAGTGTTTATCTGTCTTCATACTAGAAATTGCCTTATTATGAAATCAGGGTGAAGTAAATGCACATTATAGCTGGAATTCCAGATCAATAATAATTGTTGTGGTTTTGGGGTTTTTTTTAGATATACTCCACTTGATTACGCCTTGCTTGGTGAACACCATGAAGTGATTCAGTTCATGTTAGAACACGGTGCTCTGTCTATAGCTGCCATTCAGGATATTGCTGCTTTCAAAATTCAGGCTGTCTACAAAGGATACAAAGTTAGAAAGGCTTTTCAAGAGAGGAAGAATCTTTTAATGAAACACGAACAGCTGAGAAAAGATGCTGCTGCCAAGTAAGTCTGAGACTTGAAATCTACTCCAGCAAGTAGGCATTTGTTCTAAGTTTGTATTTATCAGTGTATGATTTTATCTGTTGCTCATCAGTTTCTGTTCTTCTTGGTAAAATTCATGAGACTGAAGGAAGCATATAACTTCTATATAACTATAGACAGATGGAATTTATTTTCCATATAATCCCAGTTTAAATAACGAATTTACATAAAATATAATAACAAGGCAAAATACCAAAAGCTGAGCAAATAGCATGTTGGTGTCTATGAATCTTTGCCTGATATTCTGTATGATGACAAAAAGGCTTGGAAAACATTTATCACTTGAAGGTAGTGGAAATAATTATTTGCCTATCAAGTCTTGATATCAGTTTTGAACAGAAATTATTCAGTAACTGAGGAAAAAAAACAAAAACAAACCAGGGAAAGCCTGGTTTAGTAAGGCTCAAGTTAATGTTTCTTTAATAACCTGAGTTCCTGGATTCTATTTGCAATTTCGTTTTGGGTTGTGTCATTCTCTGCACTTATATATTGTGGTCGTGAATTAGAGAGTTCCTATGAGTTGGTTATATTGGATTACAGATAACTAACATATGCAATTCATATAGTTGTCAGCAAGATATGTAGGTTCTGGCTGAGTTTCAACCCAATTTAAATTGGTAATGGTAGCACAGTGGTGAAATTCTAAAATCAGAATGTACATAAATGATTATCAAAATACATTGCTTGCTTGGGGTTTATCCTTAAGATTCCTAGTATGAAATTAGCACCTGGTTTCTCTTGAAGAAAACTGATTCTGAAATGAAAAAAAATAACAGTCTGAAAAAATTTCTGCATGATATGGGAGTATTATTTTGTTAAAGAGAGGTCGTATGAAAAAACCTCACAACATAATTATTGCACCTAGAAGTATTTTTGCTGCATCTGTGTATCAGACAAATTCAGCTGCACTCCACTCTGTATCAAATTTGATAGTTTGATGTTCTGGATAACTGGCCAGTCAGACCTTCATTGGGTTTGATTGCTGCTACCCTATAACAATTATTATTCCTCAGGAAGAACCAAAGCTAGAAATACCAGGTAACTCATCTCTTACTCACATCTTTACATCCTGAAGTAAGTAACCTGTAGCTCTCCTACTGTTTGTCTTTTCTGCTGAAATCAGTATAAGTCAAAAACATGCATGCAGAAGCTGCTTTTGAATATATTTCTTTTTAAAGTCGAAAGCCCTGCTTATTGCTGTGTGGTCACAACTGACTTTACCAAATGAGATAGTTTTATCCTTTGTGATGACAGTCATTTTTAGAAGAATCTCTGATCCACCAAGTAGAAGATTAAATGGAAAAGATTTGCCTCATGGAAATTTGGGGATATTTTTATAATAGTTTTCCTTTGTGAGTTTCTGATGTAGTTTCTGAAACTTACATAGCTGTTGTTGATTTGTTTGAAAACAATAGAAACAAAGTCTGTGTACCAAATACCATAAAAAGAGAATTACAGTACAATTGGAGTGTACAAGCAAATCAGGTTGTCACATAACAAATTTTATTTAATTGCAATTTTATGATCTGTAATAAACTGAAGGGGACATTATGTTGTCATCATTCTGTGTACCCATCTGTGCATTCCACAGCTAAAATTGGCCAGGATGTTCCTGCATACAAAAAGCTATTATCCCTACTGATGTTTAAAAATCTGGTCTCCAGATAAAAGTAAACGTTATGTGAGGATCCAGAATGCTGGTGAACGCCTAGATTGAACACACACACACACACACACACACACACCCAACTATTTCAGTGTAGGTATTTAAAATTTGCTTTGTAGCATGTTATTTTAGAGAGTCTCAGTAAGATAAATCACTCATATGAGTCTGCATTTAGTTAGTCTGTTCTTTTTCTGTTTTTTTTTTTCTTTTTTTACCCTAGCAAAAAGTCAGACAGCATCTCATACCTGTGTTGTTTTCTGGTAAAGTTACTTTCACTGTATTTAAAGCCTATGAAATATTCCTATACAAAAATCTTCTCCTGTGTTCTCTCTTATATAAAAAATATATAATTTATAAAATGAAGTTTGATGAAGACCAAAACAACGTTATGTCACTGAGCAAAGAGAAACACCAGGAGATCAGTTTGGATAAGAAGGGAATCCTTGACAAAGTTCAAATGTAAAAATGCAGTTTGCAGGAGGCAGAAGCTGGGACAGACTGCAGAGTGTAAAAGCATTGCTTGGGCATGTAGGGATGGTGTCAGAAACACCAAAACTCAAATGGAGTTGAGGCTTTCAAGGGATGTTACAGGTTATAAGGTAAGTTTCTGCTTCTACATTAATAAAAGTAGTAATGCATCAGTAAAAGGCTGATGTGGGAATCTGTGGGCCTGTTGCTGAATTGTGCATTTGGTGACAACAGACACAGGTGTGACAGAAGTACTCAATGCTTTCTGTTCCTCAGTCTTCCAGAAAGTCTCCCAGGCCTCTTGGCTAAGAGAGTTGGTTCAGGGAGGGGCAGAACTGCCAGCTGTGAATGAGGATTAAGTCAGGGATGGCTTGAGAGAACTCAGCCCAGACCATGGGACCAGATTGGCTGCATCCAAGGGTACAGAAGGAACTAACTGATGCCCTTAAAAGGCCACTCTCCAATGTCTTTGAAAGGTCACAGAGACCAGGGAAGGTCCCCTATGATGGGAGGAAAGAAAATGTTGCACCCAGCTTCAAATAGGGCCAAAAAAATAATCTGGTGAACTGTAGTCTGGTTGGTGTCTCTGGGAAACTTTTAACAGGCAAAAGTTGGAACAAGAGATTTTGTCTGGAAATAAAGAGAAATTCTTTCACTCTTGGGACAGTCAAGCAGTAGAACAGCCCAAAGAGTTTGTATGGTCTCTGTCCATAAAGGTTTTCAAAACATAATTGGATAAAAACCTGAGCCACCCAATCTGACCCTGTTTTGAGCAGCATGTTAGCCTTGCTGACTTCCTGAGATCCCTTCCAGACTTTAAAAAGAGGATTTTGGTTTATTTATTGCAAAACCAGATATATAAGAAAATAATATTTAAGGGCATAAAACATATTCAGAAAAAACTAATGTCCAGTATATTGGATTTTGAAAGGGCTGCAGAACTCATTCCTCGTTTGTTCACCTCCCCTTTCAATTTCTCATGATGAGTTCCTGAATCCATTCTGGTTTTCATTCTGGCCAGTCGAAGGAAACTGATTGAGAATGTGGATGTGAAGGGGAAATGGATGAAAGGGAGTAAGTAGCTCATGATATTTCAGAAGAGAAGAACAGCAAGGAAACAAGCAGTTCAATTAAACATCCTTCAGTAGATTTAGAAAAATGTTCTCGTGCCAAGGGAGTACAAGTAGATTATGTGGTTTTTCAAAAGACTAGTGGTTAGCCCTGCATGCTGAGAAAAGATAGGGGCATGTGGCAACAGAGAAAATAATGAGCTCTTCAGCAACCTGAAGAGGGAAAGCACATATTGAAAATTTGGTGTAATCACTAAAATTGACAATAGTAAGAACATACAATGATAAAGCTAAACAAGCTGAGGTGCTAAATAAGAACTGGCAAAGGATGTGAGGTAGGTATCACAATAAACCATTGTAAACATACTCATTGTAAAAGGAAGAGTAAAGAAACAGTTGGTCCACGAGAGATGCCAAGGAGACTGAATTGTTCCGTGGTTTTTGGTTTTTTTCACTTCAGAAGAAATTACATCAAACCAACTCAATTTTCTTTTGTGTCTGAATAACAAGTTTTGTTGCCATAGAAAAACAGTAGCTGTCATTCAGACTTGCCTGAAGTCTTCATATTTCCTCATGGGAAATTTCTCATTTCTAACCTTTAAACTGGAAGTGTATATTGATGAGACTTTCACATAAATCCATCATGAATTTGTATTTTCATTTAAAAAGTAAATGTGAATTTCAAAATAGCACCAAGATGCAGAAGATTGTAAGCACATTGAAGAGTAAATTAGAAATCAGAAGGGTAGTAAAATACATATAAGAAATGACTGAGGAAAAAATAGGTAGTTAAGTAAGATGTAATGGACTGCTCTACACATTTGGGAAGACCTGCCAACATAGGAATACTGGACGGAAATTAACTGTTGTCTTAACATTTTTATTAAGGACTATCACTTTAAAAGATTATTGTCGATCAGAAGCTGAACACGTCATATAACTCCTCTTAGTCCAGATAAAGCTCTACCAGTAGTAGGATCATACCTGGAGATCTATTTTCAGTGTGATTTTTTAAGTAAGTGGTTGTTTTGGTTTTTTTTTACGAGGATAACTTTAAAGATGCTCTCCTTTAAAATATTATTCAGTGAGTATATAAAAAAGTTAAGAATAGAAACTTAACAGAATAGAAAAGGTTGAATTCATTTTAGCAGAATCAAAAATTCAGAGCATCTCTGTGTCTTCACAAATGTGTGTGTAAGGCTGAAACTGTTCCTTTCCATCTGCTAAAGGCTCAGTTTTCATTCTTTCACTTTTGCAATAAAATATGACCATTCAGGGCAAAATTATGTTGCATTTACAATGGAAAATGTTGGCCTACCAACCCTGTTACCACTGTTGGGCTGTAGCTGCCTAACTTGAG
This sequence comes from Picathartes gymnocephalus, assembly GCA_013390045.1. Taxonomy (NCBI): domain Eukaryota; kingdom Metazoa; phylum Chordata; class Aves; order Passeriformes; family Picathartidae; genus Picathartes; species Picathartes gymnocephalus. Next base: position 6,863 of record WEKY01037150.1, read on the forward strand.
AGCCCAAATTTGGATCCTGTTGGGTCGTCAGAGCCTCCTGAGAATGACTGAGAGCCCTGAAGTTAGAATCTTGTCTACTTGTTTATGAAACCTAGGCTCTCAGATTGGACAACAGTAAAACTTGGAAATTTTAATTTCAAAGAGATCCTTCATTGTAATACAAACTGAATTTCTGATTGAATAAAGCAAAACACGAGATGGGGTTCTTATTAATTCAGGAGTCCATTATTCAACTAAGCTGTACTGTGACAATTGTGGTGATGCTTTATGAAGGGAGGTTTGAAATCCCTTCTGTTTATTCTTTCTTCAGTTTAATCTGAAAAATTAGCACACAGATAAGACCTCTAAAGAATAAACAACCCTTTTTACTTCTTGGTTTCTGGTCCTGTGTCACTTCAGTAACTTTACAATTGGTATGTTGCTGAAGTTATTGTTTTGAGTTGATCTGCTCATCAGAGGAGTGCAGGTCACTCCGGCTTGATTGTATATCACTCCGCCCATCTCACACTTCCTTTTCTAAAACCCTGAATAGAGGACATTGGTAATAGGCTGCCTATTCTTGTGAAGAATAGGAAATTACTATTCTGTGAATAGCAAAATCAGATTTATCAGCTCAAATGGCACAGTAATGGCAGTGAGATCCATACTGTACACAGTCCCAACATCCCCGCACAGTCCGGTTGTGGAATGCCAATATTAATTGAAAGTAGCCGCTTTTTTTCATGCCAGAGGGAATACTGAATCCCAGGCTAGGAGTGTATTTTTTGAGATCAATTAGCAGCTTTTCAGGTTCAAAGTTCAATCAGCTTCTTCTGCAGAGCATAGTTGATAAGATAGCACTGACAGATAAAGTTAGGGCTTCTGGCTGGCAGCTCGCGCTGCAGTGACACGCGCTGGCAGTGACACCACTCACAGGAACTGGGGCTGGCGTGCTGCATAACTCACCTGTCACACGCCGTGCTGGGAGGTGATGTGGCAACAGTCTGCAGACTGTGTTGGAGCACTGGAAGCAAGTTAAAATACCAGGCAGTTACATGATATGGCATTTACCGCCTGTCCGTTCCAACAGGAAAAGTGTCACTTCATCCAACATGCAGGGCTTAATTTATAAAAACAAATTCCGTGGGAGGTAGGTATGTAACGTTTGCTGTGTGCTATTGGGTTTATTCTGCTTGGTAGGAACAAGAATTTGAAAGATAAAGTGCAATGGTAGCCCACCATATTTCAAAATAGGCTGCAAAATTTTATTCAATGGATGCGCCTTTCCTGAGTTTGTCCAAAATTCTCTTTTATAGGTACACTATTAAGAGATGCATGACTTATTTAATTTTAGAAATCCAAATGTCACCATTGTAATGGCATACTATGTGCACACAAGTTTATAATTCACGTCTCATCAGTATTTGTCATTTATATGACATATAATGTTTGTGTAAAATTAATTATCTACCAATGACAAATACATAGCAGCAAGTTAGCACCAGCAGCTAGTTCAAAGCTGGTTTAAAATTGTCTGTACTAACTATGACACACTTAAGTATGAAAAAATAATTTTCAAAAGTATTGCATCTTTTATTAAATTTTTTTGCTTTTCAAATACAGTGCAGTGCATTACTACTTACATGAAAACATTGCTCATTACTCATTACAAACACAGTTATTAGTGTCATGATTCTAATTAAAATCCTACTTTTAATTTTTGTATATTTATAAAACCCCCTAAATTTAGTTGTTTGCAATAAGTGAGTCTTTTAAGATCAGTCAAAACAACTGCAAACTGAACGGGCAGCTGGCTGACAAGGACTTAACCTTCATCAGGCTGTAGCTGCAAGTCAGTTGTTGTTTTGGATCAAGCTAAGACATTTCAGTGCAATGTGTGTCCTTTTCTCATGAAAAAGATGTCAAGTCAAGGTTTTGTTGTGGCAGTGTCAGATTTTTAGAGAAGAGTGTGTTCAAGTTAGATACATGCTCCCAAGATTTTATCTTCGAAATTCTTATGGTATTGACTGTAATTGCAGGAAACGTGAAGAGGAAAGTAAGAGGAAAGAAGCCAAGCTTCAGAAAGGGATGCAGAATGTGGAACAAAACAAGTTCTGGGTACAGCAAAATCCCTCAAATCGAGAGAAGGCCACCAGTGCCCCACAGTTACCCAGCAAAGCAGCTGACACACAGAGCAAGAGGCTTCTGTCCCTCAGTGCTTCACAGGTCCAGCCAGGGAGGAACAGCAGAGGTTCACCTAAAGCTGGTCACGACAAAGGGACCCCAAAGGAGAGATGCCTGTCAGAGGAGCCTCAGAGTGAAGGCCATAAGATCACGCAAGGTTTGTGATCTTTTTTAGTTGTGCTGTTTATCTGCTTTGTCCACATCTTACAGGTATTTTTTTATACAGGACCCATTTTGTCTTTCTGTGATTTCATATTCTTTCATCACTTGAGCAATTTGTGCAGCAGGGTAGAGTTAGATACAGACTCTTTTACTCTCCGTGAAGTAGTGAAAAACACCAGTACCGTGTCTTATGGTGTCTATAAAAATACCTAGAATATGTGAAAATAGGCTGTGGACAATTGTTCTATTAGTTGCACTCTTCGGAGAAAATAAAATTAAAGATATTTGACATATCTGTGGTGCATATGAAGAACGTTAATGGAGAAATGGTAACTCTCATTTTTAAACAAGATTTATCCTCTAGCTCAACCCAAACAGTCGGTGTTTGAAAGAATGCAATGCCTTATTTAGGTATGCATTCTCTTGTTGTTATTGAAATGATGCCAGGAAAGTTGATACAACAAGGATCAAACCATGAAGTTGTACAGTTAGTTCTCATAAGGTGTTAATCAATCCTCTTGTGACCAAAACTATAATTGATTTCATTGGTCATTTTATTGGAATTAAATATAAATTTAGACCCTTTGGGCTGTGAAAACTACGATTCAGTTGTTGAGTATTTTCTGATCTGGTTATCCAGTCAAAAGGGTATCCTGTAAAGGCATTACAAATATAGCATGGCTTTACCAGGCTTTGGATGATCCAGATGATTTTCTGGAATGCCAGTATGTCAAAGATCTCTTTCTTTTCTTTTTCCCCTCCTAACTACCCTGTAACATCCTGTCTGTTACATTTCATCCTCTCTGGTCTATTTTCTCATTCTCCTGTTAATTTCCAAGCAGAATGGAAGGTGGATGGAAAATGGGGTATTTTCAGTTTTGCACTCCAGTCTGGCTTCTGAGTCACCCCTTCCAGAGTGTTTAGAAGCAGTGATCACACAGCAGCAAGGGAGAAATAGGAAGGACTTCATAGTTTCATTCAGGATGTCAAGGGAAGTACTGAGAAGCCAAGTGCTTTGCATTTCCTGGGTCAGTGGGTTATCCTGTGCCAGGATACAGGATGGATAGAGCAGGTGTGTTTCAGGCATCTAACTCAAATGTAATGTTAGAAAGGAAAACATTTGTAAAACATTAGGCAAATGAAGGCGTTTGGGACTCTACTGTGACAGGCAATCATGTCCACTCCTGATTCTTCCTGCTTTCATTTTTTTGTTCATTTAAGTGAATCCCAGTGTGCCTCAAAGGTAACTGAGCAAAAAAATCCATGTTTTGCTGGATCAGAGGCTGAATGTTGTTTTCCATTTCTCTGTCTAAAGATTCATTGAGGAAACATGTCAAAAGCAAGTCAAGTTGTGTCCATTTCCGGTGTGGCAAAGCAGACGAGGGAATGAAAGCTGAAGTGAAATGTCAGGTTGCAGCTGCTGCAGAAGTGGGTGGAGAAAAGCACAAGGAACACGCTGTCGACACAACTGTTGCCTGTGCTCGGAGGAGCAGGAGGCTTTCTGCTTCTACCTGTAGGACTGCCAGTGCTGGGGAAAAGCTGAGGGATCCAAGTCAGCCTCCCTCTGACAAGAGGGACCACGGTGAAGGAAGGGCTGTGTTCTTCTGTGATGTTGGTTGTGCCGGTGGAACGGTGCGGAACTCAAAGCTGGGTGAAGCTTCTTCCAAAGGCAAAAGGCACCAGCAGAAACCCAGAAATAAAGAGGCGAATGATAAGAGATGTTCACCAGCTGGTTCTAGTAGACCAGGAAGTGCCAAAACCGTATTTGTAAGCACCAGAAATGACAGCCTGCATGCTGTAGAACAAACTGTCAAAGTGGGAAACAATGAAATAGCAAAAAAGGCCTCTTCATTATTGTCTGCTGAGGCAGAACCTACCAGGACTGTGCCAAGAAACCCAGTAGCATGTTCTGCTTCTGTTGACAGTTTGAACTTGGAAAAAACAGGCATAATTGGATCCAGGAATGCAGATGATCAATTATGTTCTGTTCCATGGCAAAGTACAAATATTGAACTAATCCCTTTAGAGATTCGAATGCAGATCATAGAAAAAGAAAGAAAAAGAAAAGAGCTGTTTCGGAAGAAGAACTACGCTGCCACAGTCATACAGAGGACATGGAGAAGGTAAAATTACTCTTTCAGTAGCCAAAGAAGAGTGAGATACAAGTAGATGTAAATGAAACTAGGCTTGTTGGCAACGTCCTTTATTTTGCTTGCAACATTGCCGGGGCTAAATGAGGCAGTTAATAATCTTCCTTCACACAGGGGAAGTGGGTTCCAGTTGCCTAGATTTACATTAGTCAGTTCATAAAAAGTGCAAGGTAAGTGATGACTTTTAATAATCAGAGAAATTGTTAAACTTCTATTTCAAGCACTGATATTTCTTTAGAGAGTGTGAATCAGGATTAGCCTAAGCTAATTACACTTGAAATTGTGCTCTGACCTGACATTTAACCAGATAACCAAACCACAAGATGTTTGGAAGCTTTGCGTGTTTGTTGACAAAACTTGAAGCTAGCTTGAATACCTTGATTAAGCAAGAACCACTGCTGTACAGAAGAAGCAAACAGGAGAGAGAGATATGTCCCATTGTTTGCTTTCCACAGCATTATCCTACTTCCATGAATGTGTGAGTTCCAGCCTCAGAAATGTAGTCATTCTAATAGTACGTGCTCCTTAATATTTAATTTCTTATCGAAATGGGCAGGAAGAGTATGGCAGCTGTAAGGGGAGCATATAATATGCATATTATTCTTACTTCTTGTTTTTATTTAAACTTTCTTTGATTTAATTTGATACAGAAAACTATAAATTGCTGATGTTTACTAATATTCTTTCCAGTTCTCTCAATAGTTTAACAGTTTCTTTGAGGAACTCTGAGTTGAAGTTGTCCTTGGCCATGGCAGGGAGGGTGGATGAAACGGTCTTTAAAAATCCCTTCCAGCCCAAACCGTTCTGTGGTTCTGTGATTCCATGCCATAGTCCTCTGAACCGCAAAGCAAAGTAGCCACTTCTTCTTGCAAGGTTCCACCGCTTCTGCTCTCTCTGCTGCTTCCACTCACTGTGTAAGCAGTTGGGTGCTCCTTGGCCTTCTTTTCTGATGTAGATCCCAAGTTCTCATCTTACGTGTTCAATGCCCTTAGATACCAACAGCTAAAGGAAGTCAGGAATAGGTTAGGAGAGTGTATCTGCAGGTGATGCTGCTGCTGCTGCTGGCTCTGCTGCTTTCACTCAACACCGGTTTAAAATCCTTATGCAGGGACTGGCACATGCTGGCACATGGCTTTAAGACAAAGCAGAACAATGTGTAGTGAGTGCTTGTACAAATTTCCTTACATGACCTGGGATCCAAAGCTTTGCATTAAGCTGACTTACCTGCATGGAAATCTGCACTCCATTTACACTAAAGATTTTGGATAGGCCTTTCTAAACAGCCCACCTGCTGAAACAGGGAGGGTGTGCATTCTCTTCAAGAAGTGCATGCACCTACTAACATTTTGCATTTTGGAAATCGTGGGAATTAAAGATGGTTTAAGTTACATTTGTTATTGAAATACTTAATAGTGAAAAATAAATATATTTGTTCTGTTTGTAAGAACTCATAGAACACTAACAAAGACCAAAAATTCTGCAAGGCTGCAGGAAATACTAGTTTTTCAGTTCTTCCTGTGTTTGCTTTTGGTCCAAACTTGCATTGGTAAATAGCATGTACTTGTAGACAGCAATAAAATGATACACTGTTACAGTGTAATTCTACATTAGAAACATGTAGAAGTACATGCCTGGCTTCTGATTTGCTTATTGAAGGCAAACACAACAGCAGGGTGGTACTTAAGTGTATTAAACTACTTAAGTGTATTAAACTTGCCGTTCTCAGGAGAACGTTTCAATTCCCAAATCCACAAACTTTATAAATGTACTCCTCAAAAGTGTATTCTAAGGTGTGTGGCTTGCCAAAGGTTAATTGCTAATCCTGCTCGTCGAGGCTTACAGATTTGTGTCTGTGTTGTCTCTCGTGGGGGTATCGAGGCCTGTACCTTGCTCCAGGGCCCACAGGGAGCTGACAGAAGCTGGAATAAGTTGGTTGCTGTCACTGTTGTTCTCCCACTGGAATCAAGCTGTGTTTTTTTAATATTCTATTGCTGTGTGCATACTTTGGCCAGCAGTAGTTTTTAAGATTAGAGCTTCTGTAACAATGAGTGAGAATACCACTTGCCAGCTTTGTTGTTCTGCACGTGGATATTCCACTTTTCTTTTATGTGCAGTAGTTTTGTTGACTAAGCATCAGGTATTTTAAGGCACCATGTCAGATCATATTGTATCAAACTTGGTCCCATTCTCCTTTTTTCTCACTAGGATCAGAGTGATCTGTTACAAGAGAGCTGAATTGAAACAATGTGCACTTGCTCTACAGATAACTGCCTACATCTTCTCGATGTCAGATCCTCACAGTTGTTTTCTTGTTGCTAAAAACTACCAGAAGTTCTCTACAAACGTGAAATCACAGCTGGGTGCAAAGGTGGAGTGACTGTGAATGGGTCACTTCATGTATCAGCAAAGGCAGTAATTACTGAATTCCAAGAGAGTAGCTTAGTATTCTTTTCTTCGAGTATAAAACAGTTCCCCAATTGTTTTTTCTGCAGTTAAGTATTCACTTAACCCATCCTTAACTCAAGTTACATTAGCAAGTCACTGCAACTGTGCTCCCTCTTCGTTTTCTTTTCCTCTCTTACCCCCTTGAAAAGTTAAGTGACATGTTATTTAAGAAAATTAGATCATTTTTTTCCCTCTGTCTCTCAATAATTCTCCTGTTCTGAATTCATACCATGCCTCACAACTTGCAGGTCCCGGCAAGATGCAGTTGCTGCCTGCATTTGTTATGTACTTTAATGAACTGCATAACAGTACATGGCTGAATTCTGAAGCTTCACTAAATTAAGATTAAATACATTTGTCTCACCCAGCAAATTTCACAGAGGTAATTTACTAAGCTTATTGGAAGTTTAAAATTATTTAGGCTGTAACAGAGCATATCATCCCCCTTTGGCATTCTATTGTGCTTTTATGTACACATTTTTTTATATGGCTGCTGCTTTTTTTGAATTATGTAGTTCATTGGCTTAGAACATATACTTAAACAATTTGTATCTGGCTTGTTGTCTTTTAATTTAGAACTTGTTGCAGAGGGAGCAACAGAAAAAATCACCTTTCTCTCTCCTTTCTCCTCTGCTTTACCAGGGCATCCAATAGAAGCCTTTTTTGAATGCCAGAGGGGATGATGATCAATGTGCTTTGGCCTGTTACCAAACACTTATAATTAATATTTTACAAGTGTTACTCAATGCTCATTTGTGACAGGTTTGTACTGGGAGGATTCGGAGTTAATTGCTAAGCCAGTTAATTGACTTGTGAGTGTGAAACGCCAATATCCGATTGAATACTTACTTCCGATTCAAGTGAAAAAAACCCCAAACAACTCCTCGCTGCCGGTGCCATTTGCCACTGGAGTGTGAGGAACAGATAATCTGCTGCTGCCACTCGCAGAGGGCTGTGACTGTGTGTAAGATCAAAGCAGCTGGGGCAAGGTTGGGTCAGAAGACAGGAAGCCTTTGAAGGGAAGGGAAAAAACAGATCGCTGCCAACAAGGTGAGGGGAGCATCTTCAGAGGAGGGGAGGAGAGCAGCTCAGTTTTCTGCAGAGGAAATATGTGCAGTTGAACCCACAGGAGGTAGATTTGGTTTGTCTCTTGCACTGACTGACTGAGAACATGACGTGCTAAGGCATATGAGAAAGTTCGGTGTTATTAAGCTGTGAATGTAGTGAAAATGAGGAAGCAGTATTGATTATACTGTTACCATAAATATTTATAGTTTTGTCTTCTGATGTTTTTCTATTTATAAAGCAGCTGATGTTGAAGCACTGTAACTTCTGATACCTGTAATTCCAGATCTTTAGTAACTGTGTGAAATAATGGATGCATCCAAAATTGAACCCAACTCCTACTTTTTCTTCTGAACAAACATTTCTCATCCAAGTGACTTAGCACATCAGTGGGAGTTCTGTTTTCCCAGTTACTCATGTAATCCACCATGTGAACTGATGCATGGAAAGCACGGAAGTTAAAACAGGTCACCTAAAACAAGCGCTCTTCTCTTTTCTGCTCTCTAGTTACCAGCTAAGACAGCAGTTGTTTCAGCTCCTTAGTGCTAAGCGGCAGTGCAAGGAAGATGAAGACAAATGGAGACAAGAGGCAGCTGCCTTCTTCATTCAGGTTGCTTGGAAGAAACAGCTGAACCATAGCCCTCTGAAATCAATTCCTTCATGTAAAAATCTGAAATCTGTAAACAAAACCAGCTCAGCCATAAAAACCAGCAAGCAGTCCATCCTAAAGCAGATATATGGTAATTTTCTTTTCACTATAACTTACTTTAAATAACTATGCTTTTATTTTTATAACAGAGTGTATTTGTCTATGCATGTCTTACCTAATTGTTAAGAATTTCAACTATTTATAAAAATTAGTCTGTAAAAATACACCTCAGGTGCTCTGGGCAATTATATTTGTCTCAGGTTAAAAAAAACAAACGACAGCTCTGTGATTTAAAATGGCTGCTGCTAAAGCTGTTTGAATCCCCACACAGCATTGTTTCAGCACAAGTCTTGAGCAATCAAATAATTCCATTGCCAGAGCTCCTCACATATATCAATGTGGAAAGAGAACAGAGCAGTTAAGCTGGGGATAGCTGGCTGTATCCATGCAGAGTGGCTATCTGGATTATGGTTTGGTTTTTTAAAGCATTGTTTTAAACTTTTTTGTTTTGTACTCTTGTAAAAATATTTTCATTCGAAGAATATGTTCTGTGTAGATAGCTTTCCTGTATGAAAATAAGTGGTCTTTATGGCAAGAGCAAGATTGTCTTTTACAATTCTGCACTGCTTTGCACTGTGCCTGAATGTGCACGTGCAAAGGAAAGCATCTTCAAGAAAAGGTAAAGTATTGCTTCTAGACCTTAAGTTCCTTTACAGAGTGGATCACTGATGGAGTAAGGATATGCTAACTATATGTACTTTAACAGGTAAGTCACTTCTATCATGGCCCCACAGCTTATAGAGCCAAAAAGGGTAAAAAATAAATAAAGCTAATGAATTTAATTCCCTCTTTTTTTTTTTTATAGCAACTTCAAGATGTAGCTTAGCTTTAGTTAAATTTCAGTTGTGGTTGTCACGATTTTCTGTCATATGGAATGTCTCATGAGTTTCCCCATAATAAGTGGGAGTAATTTTTAGGATAAAATAATGCTGTAGCTTAGTGAAATAGTTTGTAGCTATACACAACCACATGTTTATGTGATAAACACAGAGCTGTTCACATTGTTTGTTGAAGGATGTTCTCAGGAAGGCAAAGTGTGTCAGTCAACAAGACCTCCTTCTAAGCTGAAACTTTCTGATGTGCAGCTGGTCTCAGGTAGGACACATTCATTTTAAGAATACTTTGATGTTTATATACCTGAGATTGGTTTCTTCTTAGATAAGAAAACAATCTGCTCAAGGACTGGGTCTCTTATCAAAATATGTAACTACTACCAAACTGTTGTGATTGCACGCTCCTTCTTTCACTACTTTTGGGCTTAATTGAGTACTGCACTTCTATCCTTTTGTCATTTAGATGAAAAACTTCTTTATTAAATGCCATTTTTCAGACTTTTTAAAGTATATTATGCACTTACCTGGGGTTGGGGAGCTGTTGTAATGTCAGTGCTTCACCACGTGAAGATATAGTGCCCCGCTGGGCACTTGGTGTTCCTGACTGTGCTACACCTCGTTTAGAGAGGCCACAGTTAGATGGGAGCACAGCAACTGCTTCAAGGAGTCAGGAGTTCAGGTAGTTTGCAAAGGGAAGTAAAATACATTTTCCAAGTAGTTTAACACAACTCTTAAGTCAGAAGGAAATCCAGCAGTGGACCTATCCTTGAGTTTGTCATAACTGTGTAGGCAAGTTTCTGCCTCACTAAGAGACAGAAGCCTTTTTCTTTCACTGTCTGAGAACTGTTTTAATTAGGAGGCATGACCAGACAGGTGTTTGATTGCCACCTCTTCATGCAGATATGAATCTAAATTTTAAAGGAGCTTTTAGCTCTTTTCGTTTAACTTTTCAGGACAACAGATCTCCCTGTCTTCTGAAATAAAAAGGCTTTCTCTTGAGGCTGGAGTGGCCTTTGCTTTCATAACTTGGTGACGAATAGGTTAGTGATAGGAACTCTGCCCAGTTCCTTTAGAACACTACCTACTTTTATTCGCCTAATAGGAGCTCAGGGAACTTTAGCCCTTACTTAAAAGACAATAACATGTTTTTCATCTGCCTGCCTTTGTGCATGACAACATTACGTTTGTTGGAAAAGTTCAGAGCTGTCAGTGGCTAATGCCAGATACTCCATTTCTGACGTAGGTGCCTGGAGTAGGTCAGAATGGACTGCTCAGTGTGATTCTTCCCTTGCAGTAGGTACATCTGGGAAGGTGAAGGCTGACTGTCAGCCCGAGTTTTAATGTTCATAGAGCTCATGGAAGAAGCGTGCAGTGACAAATCTCTAACAGGGACTGACACCCAACTCAAACACTTTGGAAGGGGGGGATATGCAGAAGATGTTTGAAGGAAATTTTCAGTAAGGCAGGCAGTGGGTGACAGGTAGAAAAGGGATGGGATATACAGGCATGGGGTAAGTGCTTTGCAATATTCTGGCAAATAGGCCCCTTAAGATTGTTACCATTAAAACATCTCAGAACCTGAAATTTGTTCCTTTTCTAGTTGTTTTGGCTTTTGGTTTTTTTTTTTAATTAAATAAAATTTATCAATTCAGCAAGTGGCACTTAAAGAGGTGCACTGCAGCAGAACCAGACAGCCTGGTTCTCTGCTTCATTGTGGACATTAAAGTGTGTTCAGAGTTGCAAAGGAGCAGGTTTTGCAACTCTTGGCATTAGAAAGACGTCCTTAAGATGTGCTGTTTACACCCTCAATGAAACATTTGGATTTGCACTTGGGATGACCTTGGCTAGAATAGGATAAAGCACTGAAATGTTTGCAGCTAATCTTTACAAACCTGGGAAAGGAAAACATGCATATTATTTGTAGCACGTTACAGGAAATAAAAAAACATTGCATGAGCAATTCAGAGCACGTGCTTAGTCCTTGGACTAGTTTCCCTAATTTTCTAGAAAGAGCCCAAATGCCTACCTCATGCTGCTAAACACTGCTCAACACAATCTCTTTCTGCTCTTCAGCAAATTCAGCCAAGAGTGTTGTGTTGGTCTGGAACCCTATGTCCATTTATGGGGGTAAACCTCGAGTTAAGGTTAACACCCATGAGAGGCTGCTGAAGTCCCACACACGCAGCAGCAGCAGCAGCATCATCAATGTTCCACACAAGCTGTACCCGGTGCTGCAGAAACCAAACGCTATTGAGAAACAATCAGCAGTGAGATGCCAGGAAAAAGGCATGTTCTGCTCCCAGCATATCCGCTGCTTATGAAATCTAGAAGAGAGTGTAGATGAAGTTTTCACCCACTAGCATTACTCATCAAAATTATTTTGTTCTTTTACAGTAAGCAACCTACAGTGTGTTAATTTGCTGGAGAACATGGGAAAATCAAGGCAATTTTCACATAACATGGGACCAACCACTGCTGCTAAACCAAAAAGTACGAGACTCAAGCATTAAGCAAAACTGTTTGGAATTTAAAATCCATTCCAGTACAACTGTTATCTTTCATAATGAATGTATAAGCCATCTATGACATACTAAACTTGAACATTTTCAGTTTTGTATTATCACAGCATTACATGCCAAGCAGACTTCTAAGGAGCTGGACTCATTTTGTGTACAAACTGGTTTTTAAATTCAGCTGTTAATTTCTTTACCATCACAGATGAAATCTAAATTGCATTTGAAGACAGAAAATGAAGCACTAAGCCCAGTATTGAAGTTATGTTGTAGGGGCTATCAAGGCTTTCCATTGTAAAAAAGTAGGAATTTTGAATGTGTTCATCAAACAGTTTCAAAGAAGAAGGAAACTACTAAAAAATGTTACAGTTCTGAGAGACCAATGTTCAATTTTACCTCAAATTCATTAATTTTGAAAACCAAGCAGGAATGGAAGAACAGTCTTTATGCTCCACTTCTCTACTAAAGAAACAATCGTTCCTTAGCTAAGTATGGATTTGGAAGGAAATGTAAACATACTGACAAAAAACACTCATTAAAGAAATTGCTTTCACAACCTATGGAAATTATTAGGGCTGTGTTTTCTACCCTTAGAAAAACAGTCATTAAAAGAACTGTGATGATTTCAATGTGCATGAAATAGAGAAGCAAGAAAAGATGGGCCGTATTCTAGAAAAAAAAATAGTTCTTTTAATAGCTTTGGAGCTGCCACAGTGTACAGTATTTACCTTGCACAAAGTATTTAAAAACATGAACTCAGCAAAAATAAAAAAAAAGTTACTCTAAAGCATATTGTTTTCTAACTTTTTTTCCTACTTGATACTACGCAATTCTATTTTTTTAAAATAATGTGATGCTTCAAAGTAATAGATGAGCAGAGTCAATTTAAGTCTGTTCCTCTGCAAGCTCTTCAGCATCAAGGACTGGATTTTCTTTAACATCCCTCACTGTAGTCACCACATTTTACTAAAACACCTTCCAGTAACATCTACTTGCCTGAAGAAAAGGCAATAGAGGTATTGCAGTTCTCTGTAAAATTTTTATTATTTCACTTACAAAAAAATTGACAAGCTTTGTTCCAACATCTTCCATTCAAAACTAAATAGAAGTAAATGCTTTACAATAAATGCAGTTTGACCTCTTCAATATACTGTGTTTATAGGGCCAGGTGTCTGGGGATGAGAGGCAAGGTAGATGTTGAAACAGTAATGGAGGTCTGTGAGCCACTGTTCCTGAACTTCACCACTCTTCAGTGTCTAGAAAGAAGGAGAAAAAAGGTAAAACTCAATTTCATCTACAGCACTTGCAAAACCTGGCTTTGTTTTTACAGGTAATCAGGTGCACTGTTAAAGACAGTCCTGTTCCCCTGTACACAGTGACATTGTTCCTCTCTTACACATTTTGACACAGTGCGTTTGTTAAAGCCCAAATAATAGTGTTACAACTGGGTACATAAGTCATTACATTACCAAGTGTGTGAGTTACACCAGATGTGCTTTCCTTACTCTTTAATTAGACTGGCTCACTTAATTTCCAATTTTGCAATTTATAGGCAATTAAAATGCAAATGAGTGTGGTTCTACCAGTGCAGGAGAGCTCCCCAACCCAGTCTAAGGAGAACTGCTACCAACAGACCAGCGCAGCCCAGGCCCAGGAATTCCCTCTTCTCAGGATTTGTAGGTGGCTTAAAAAACCCAACAACAATAAACACAACCCACCCACGGTGGAACAGCACAAGAATTGGTTGTGCCATTTTCAACACTAAAGGGAAACAACCGTCTCCTAACCTGCAGATTAGAGAACCTCAACATAATGTCTTACATCTGCTTTCACCACCACTGTTTTAAAACGGCTCTTCTTGAACGTTTGCAATGATTTTTAAAAAAAAACACGACATACATGTAGTCTCTGGAAAACAAGAAGGAGTTTCATACCATGATGTCCTTGATGATCTGTTGCACCAGAAACTCATTTGTGATCATATGGCTCCTGAGCTGCCCATGCTGCATTAGTAAGCGAAGCAACTGAGCAACAACAGGCAGCTCTTCCCGACAGATCCTGCTCACTTGCAGGCTTTGCAGCATCAGCCTCAGCAACCGTGGCAGGAGTGCTAATGCAGAAATACATGATCTCCACAGCATATCCCTGAGAGGAAAAGATAATCAAAATTGAAATGACTGAGGACACAGACTGCAAGGATGTGTCTGTGAACTGGCTGCATGGCTGTACAAGGAAACCTGTGGATGCAGTTGTACCAGCTGCATTCACCATAATTAGTGGCTAAGCAGAAAATCTGTACCAGGAAATGCCAAACTTGAAAATACTCCACAATTTTGTATAGGACTGGAAAAAAACTGAGGTCCTTCCCTGGATGCTACAAATGTTGCTTAACCTCTCAGTGCAATTTCTGCTTGATGCAGCTGCAAAGAGGTTTTTGGTTTAGTCATTTTTCAGATACACCTGAACCTTTGTTTCAGATTTGTAAGAAATTAAATAATGGACTCAGCTATTTGAGATGTGCAAGTCATTAAATACAGTAAGAGAAGGAGGACTTGGGCTTTAAATTTTCAGGAAGCTTTTAACAACTTTTCTGTATATGGAAACGTTTGACCTGTTTAAAGACATTGCTGAATTTCAGGTGAATTTATTTAAATTCATTATCTGTACCTTTTGGGTTTTTTAAATCAAATGGATTTGCAGTCTGTGTAATGAAGCCTGAGAAGGTTTGTTAAAATTGAAACACAAGTTAAGAGTACATACTCATAAAGCCAAATCCTTTGCATGTTCTTTTCAATACATCTAATGAAGCTAAGGTTAAAGATTAAGGTATAAATATCCAATTTTACAAAATCAGGATGGTTTTGATATCCAAGTAGAACAATCTGAGGTGAAACCTTCTTCAGTTACTGTTTTAAGAAATTCCTGGTAACTTTGCAGGTGTTTTTCTTAAATCTAAGTACTGATTTGAAGCAAAAGAGACAGGAAAATAAACTCAGGGAGAGGGGTATCTTTTCATTTCACACCTGTAAATACTTTTGGCTGCAAAGACAGAGACAAGACAGTAAGAAGAGCAGCTTTACCTTTTCTGTAGATGTTCTGCATCCTCTCTCTCTATAGTTAGCAGAAAGTACAGAAGACTGTAACAACAAGAGGCCAAGAACCTGTGCAGGTTTTCACTTATGATGCAGGCTTGATCCAAGAGCTTATTTATGGCACACAGAACAGATCCAGCTGTGCTATCGGGTATTACAACCAATCCAACCTGTATTAAACAAGGCAAAAAAACCCCAACAACCCAAGTTCATCACTTTATACTAAAAGATTCTTTGCTGGGATACAAACAAACCTCGAGCTTTCCTATGGTGACATGTATTACTTTGTTTCTGTTCAAACTCTACAGACCACTACATTTTTTCAAATCCCTACTTTCCCAATAAATTGTCACCCATACTAACAGAAGGTTAAACTGACATCTTCATTTCATCCCTTCTAAACAAACACTCATCTCAAACATATTTGAAAAACACAGCACTGCTTTGAGCCTTGCTCTGAATGACAGTGCAGGCACAAGCAATCTTCGGGGCAGAACAGGTCTTTCCTTTTAAGCATATATCATGGGACTGGGAAGACCTTCTGAGTCTTGAAATGGCAGTGAGCAGTCACTGAGGTAGAAGGAAACTCTGATTTATGCTACAGAAAGGAAAGTTTCTACTGGATAGTCACCAGGGTGAGTCTCCTTTGAAGCCCAAAAGGAGCTTTATGAACTGAGGTAAATCAAAGCTAATGAAATATATGGTGAGCCCAAAGTGGGGTGATGCTCTGCTGTTGTTAAAGAGAGAACATCATCCTGAGTAAGGATTTTATAGGTATGATAAATAATTTAGAAAAAATCATTTTTTGTGTAAAGGCAGTGAATTAGAAAGCAGTTTAAATTTTGAGGTACTATAGAGAAGGTACCCTAGATATTTGTCTTGTAAAGCCATAAAAAAGTCATGCAACTGCTACTGTGGCACCATTTACCTTTAAAAAACTATTTAAGGAGTTTGAGAGTAGTCTTAATTTGCTCACCTGCAAGTACACTGTCTTAAGCTGACAGAGGGAGTTGGTTTGCTTAACAAGGTCAGCTGTTTCTTTTAGAAATGTTTAGAAAAAAGATCAATAAAGTACAAGTTACAGAAACGTGAAATGTATTTCATTCATACCATTACTTGTGAGAGGTAAGAGATACAGAACAACTACAGGTTGAAACTTAAATCCTTCCAGCTTAAGACACTGGGTGTATTTCAAGGCCACGAGCACAGATTGCTGTCGCAGGCTGACCCTGTGCCAGTCAGATGTAGAGGCAGGAGGAGGAGGATGATGATGGTCCTGCCTGACAGAAGGTGGTACTGCAGCTGTCATCATGACGCTGCTGAATACTACAGGACACTGAAGCACCAAACAATAAAAATAAATAATGATCTTCCTGATCAACCATAAATAAGAAATAATGGCAGCAATCTAGATGGATATAAAGAACTATCCTGAAGACCAACTGAGCCAACACTACTGATGGAATGGGCTGGTCAGCCAGTCTGAAAGATGACAGGAACAGAGACATTTCAATTTATAGAAATCCAGTAGATGAGGCTGCTCAGATAAGTTCCCATATAGGATGTTACCTCCATGGTGCCTTTGCTCCCTAAGAGGTGTCAGCAGCCAGTTGGAGACCTTGGGCAGCAGCCTTGCCAACCATAAAAACCCACTTACTGGTTTGCTCTCAAAGGGACAGGGCACTAGAACATATAAGCCTTTAAAAAATGGATTTAAGTCAACACCCACCCCCAAAAATCCAGACTATGGTTATAGGTAAGCTACTCTCTTGGAAGCTTTGGTCTAGTAACTTCTCAGTATGGCTCCATACAGGGAATGGCAGACATTTGTTAGATCACAGAATCACCCTGACAGGAGGGCAGGGGCAGACCCTGTGATCCTCCCTCTCATCAGGCAGCATCACAGGGAACTGCACATTCTATCCCTGACCATTCTGTTACCCAGCTCTGGCTTTGCTATCCCCATCCTCAGCTCAGGCGTTTTCAGGGTTAGAAGACAGGCTGTAAAGTGCACAGAATGGGTCAGGTTGGGACCACAGAGAGTTATCTGGCCCCACCTCCCTGCTCAAGCAGGGACATCCCAAAGCAAAGGGCACTGGATTGTGTTCATATAGATCTTGAGTATCTCCAGTGAGGGAGACTCCACATCATCTCTGGGCAATCTGTTCCAGGGCACAGTCACCCACACAGTAAAGAAGTTCTTCCTCATGTTGAAGTGGAGCTTTCTGAGCATCAATTTCTGCCTGTTGCCTCTTGTCCTATTGCTCAGCAACACAAAGAACCTAGCTCCATTTTCTTGGTGTACTTTACATACTTATATGCATTGATGAGGTAAAAAACCTCATCTAAAGCTGCTGGTTGCTCTTTTGAAAAGCAAAACAAACCAAGAAGTGTTTCATTTAGGGACAAACTGCCTTGAAGACAAGCTGAGGTATTCACAAATCTGAGCAAAATTACCCATGTAAGTTTAGATACCAACAGTTACTGTGTACTTTTTAGCCCCCCCAAATCTTGTTTAAAGCTTTTGCAAATGCTGAAATTATACAGGAAATTCATAGGTGGATTTGAGGATTAATGAGACTGTTAGCAAATTTATCACAGGGAAGTTTTAACAAACAAGACAAAATGGTACTTACCAGATATTTACAAATGCCAGTCTGGAGAATGTCAAAACACTGACTTTGTGAAGGTATAGTGGACAAACTGTGACAGATCACCTGTTTTAATAAAACGAAGTTATATTTAAGTACTCCAAAAGCAACCAGCAATCACTCACTGTGGAGTCACACTTTGCTGACAGACCTAAATTCAAAGTACCTACAGAGACATGAAGCAGCTTTGTCACAAAGTACTGATTCTTTACAGTGTAGAAGAGTAGCATTGTCAGCATAAATTCTTCAGTGCTTAAAGAGATGATGGTCTACACCATTAGGTTTTTTGGGAAAGGCTCTCTGCATTCTATCTGTGTGATAGAAGGCCAAAAGTAATCTATCAAGCTAGACTGCCACACCAAGCCTCCAAATCCTTGGAGCCGAAGAATTTCAGAAAACAACTTCCCAAATAACTACATCGAGCATGAAACAAGGAAGAATGTAGCAAAGATCCATTTCCAACGTATTTTCCTCCACAGTGCCAAAATGTCATGTTCAAAAACAGTACAAAATATAATACTACAATGGAAAATCTTGTTTTATAAACTGCATAGAACTTCCTGGTGCTTATATAATCAGGCACTAGCAAAGTACTATGAAATGTTATACGTCTCCTGGATAGGGTGAAGAAACCAGCGCTCCACTAGAACTCCTAGTGCTGTACTGCAATCCTCAGTAGATGGCTTTCTCTGTTCCTCTTTTCCTTCCCCTCCATTCCAATAATTTGCAAACTAGTTGGGAGAGCCTGGGTGCCCTATCTCTGTTCACATTCTTACCTCACCAGAATGGCAACTAAAGCCTCCAGAGAAGTACACGTGCACAGCACAAGTGCATTATCAGACCATGAGCAATTGTGATGTCCTGCTAAGGACAAGCAAGATGGAAGAATCAATACGTGAAGAATGGAATCTTCTCTTTGTGCTTAAGGGAATCAGAAAATAGCAAGATCAGATGCTTGAAGCATGAAAGAATTTTAAGTTCATGAGTTTTACAAATAACTAAGCAAAACGCATTCCTCTAAGATGCCTCATGACTCAAAATCTAAAGAGAACTTTTACAGACGGATCTGACCTGAGGGATTAAATTCTGTGATAGTGTTTTGGTTTTCAGACTTCAGTTGAATCGGGCAGGCCAAGACACCAAAATGAGATAATGACAAAATAGAACATATCAACCGTGTTGTGTCAAAAATAATAGTCCACAACATTTGCAGCTGGAGGAGGGGAAAGATTAGGGAAAGGACCATTAGCTTAAGGTCCTGTGGTATGAAAACTCAGCCCTAACTAATGTGGGTGCCAGTGCTGGTTTAGTCAGAAATGGCCAAGCAGCATCATTTGTGGTGATACAGAAGTACACTCAGCTTTTTACAAAATTACATGCCACACCTGTTTTTAGCCCTGCTTATGCCAGCCAAATTCAGGAGATTCTTAACACATCTGCCTGATGGAACATAACATTGTTGGACTGTCAGGACATTGCTCATGTTAATCAGTATCACAGGTGTAGTGCAAGTGTTTCATTTGACTAGTAGGACTATTTAAAAGACAATTTCATAGATACTCTTGCACTGAATACCTTTACTATACATTTATTTTATAATGAAACAATACTATTAGAACTGAGTATACCATCCTAAATATAGTAGGGCTTTTGTACACTGCAATTTGAAAGTGATAAAATATTAAGTACCCTGGAATATTCCCAAGAAATCCACTCAAAACATCTGTGTTATTAGCAGTGTCAAGGAATAAAGTCAAGCCGCAACAGAGGTTATTACTGGGGACTGTCATGTCAAGGACAAACTGTGACACCAATCTGACCTGGCATTTTAATGAGCAGCACTTACACAAAAGGTAAAGCTGCACTGATGAAATCTGTCGGATGACAGCTCCGAGCTGAGAAATCCTGCCAAGGCAGGAGGACTGGACTAACCTATGGAAAAGATCGAACAGGTTTGATGAGTAACAGTTACAGAAAAAATTCAGTGAAACAGAAGTGGTGGGTCATGTGCTTTGAGACTGATAAAAACTTCTGCATGCTGCTACAAGTTTTACCAGCTGGAAGTGAGGAGGAAATTCTGTGAGTAACAGCTGACCACGAGGTGGTTGCGATACAACCACAAAGTGGATAAATGTTACTTCAGGGTGTAAAGATAAAGATAATCCAAATAGAATTGATCAGATAGAATAAGGATCATCTGTTCAATACCACTCTCTAAGATCTTAGAATTAAACCATTTCGGACATACTGTGCAAAGTAGGGGACACTCATTTTCAAGAAAGGCAAATTCAAACAAAACAGACACAGAAAAATTGCACAAAGAAGAGAGATCCTGTCTCACAGGTGTCAATCCAAAGAGCTTGACCTCCCTGGGCTGGCAAAATGACACCCAAGAAGGGATCTTATTGTCACTTACAAAGTAGTGAAAAACGCTGCAGGAAAACAAATGTAACCAAACCACAACTAAACAAAACTATGATCATGCCTGGCTGGGAATGCAGATGAGATGGAGATTGGGAAGGATGATTATGAAAGGGGAAAATGCAGGAGACATTTGTTGCTCGTAAGATAAGAGCTTGGGCAGTTTACAAAGGGGTTTGCCATACACCTGTGGGCACATCACACCAGTCACAATCTGCCAGAGAGATCCCTTTTGATTCAGTGCAAACCCACAAACTAAAGACCTTGAAGGCAAATCCACCAGGCCCACCCAGCAAATTACAGTTTCATTATTAATATTTCACTCCTAGGACTATGTCCCTAGAGTAAGCCCACCAATCCACTGAGGCTCTCACTGAGAGGACAAGTTGTAGGAGCATTTCATTACAGGTGCAATATGCCCACATTCAAGATTCTTCCCAAACTGGCAGGGAAAACAGGCATAACACCACTGCACAGCAGCATAATTCCTTAGAAGGGTTGTGTAAAGTGCAAGTTGATTTTTCAACCTTTTAGATCTTTCTGACCCTCAAAACAGCACCACCATTTCCTACATCAGTTCTGTTTTCCTGCAATTAAGTGGGAGAGGTGATTCTTTTCAATTCCATAAATTAAATCCTGCTTGAAATGGCTTTCATACCAAATGCCTGTTATAAAAAGTGAAACTGAAACGTTTTTAGACATGGAAATGAAAGGAAAAGAAAACTTAATTATCACATGAAAATTAGTATTTTCCCTGACAATTTATTTTCCTTAGGCAAGGTTTTGCATGATGTTTAA
The DNA here is from genome assembly GCA_013390045.1 of Picathartes gymnocephalus. Lineage (NCBI taxonomy): Eukaryota > Metazoa > Chordata > Aves > Passeriformes > Picathartidae > Picathartes > Picathartes gymnocephalus. The sequence continues at coordinate 27,865 of WEKY01037150.1, forward strand.
TTTCCATAATAAAATGTCACAGCTGATTCATTACATTACATTTGATTAGCATTTATCACATTTTTGGCACATTCATAGATTGATTTTGGATGAAAGCCAGAGTAGTTTTGTTTCAGAGCAATCCTGAAGTGAATGGACTAAGAACAGGCATTTTTGATCAGGGACCGGTGGGTTTTTTTCTTTTTGAGGCAAGTATTTTAGAACAGGTTTGACTTAGGTGTAGACATTTAGTTGGGTTTTTTTTTTCCTTTTCTTTTTAATTTTGTTCGAATGTTTTGTTTGAATAAATTAACCTAAAGAAAAGCATTCTCTTAAACACAGGGATTATCTGTTAGCATTATGCAGCAAATTCTACGGGCTCTGTAATCCATTGCCAGGCTTTCAAACCAAACCCTATTGATCAGACAAGCCCAAGTACCCAGCACGCTCACGAGCTACACAAATGCAACAGCAGGTTCCCTACTGGTGCTTTGGGAAGTCACTGCTACAGTGACCTCCTTGCCTGCCACACTGAAGACAAAATCCAACAGCAGCCAACCACAACAGGGAGGAAAAAAAACCAACGACCACAAAACACTGCCACAAAACAAAACAAACAAACAACCCCAAACAAGCAAATAAATAATAAAAAAAAAAAGGCTGGAAAGACCCCTCACGAGCACAGTCTGACCCAGATTTTTTTGAGATCCTGACACCGTGGAATATTTTACTTCAACTTGTTGAGTTTAAAGCATTCTTGCCACTGACAGCCACCCTAGCTGACTGACAATGCAATCCCACATAAGCTTTTCACAGTTCTAATGTAGAATCAGAGGAATTCATCAGTTTAATGTTGTTCATCTCTAGGATGCTCTCGCCTCCAAAAGACAGAGCTGGGATGACCCAAGGAAGCCCAGCCTCAGTGTGAGCCCTCATGGCAACAGGAACAAGCACACCTGAAGCGAGACTAATGTTTTGTTCATTACTGAACTGTTCCCACTCCCTCAATGCTTCCTGTAACATGACAGAATCCTGATTCAAAGTCTCAAGGACACTACTTATCAGCAACTGTCCAGAGAAAATTTTCATATTATTTCAAGTTTAATCATGATGCAAAGTACTCGTTTTTCAAAGAAAAATACCTTCCTCTGAAGACACACACAAGCGTGAGCACAGAGAGGAACCCAAGTAAGCAGGAAAGATAACGGATCGAGTATTTTAGCGAGCCACTGTGTGGAGTCAGACCAAAAGCAGTTCAGACTCCCAGAGAAGTGATTTTATTAAAAAAGAAAGTTGGCGCACACCACATACTATAACCTAAGGTGAACTTTAAAATACATTTTTCAACTCACATCGACGTGTACCTCAGACATGGATAACTAAAATGTAACAGGCTGTTCTGCAGCGAATTCCCCAGCCCTTGTGAAATGCCTGTTTGGAGCAGGACTGTATCCAGTGTAACATGTTAGTGCGGAGCATAGAAAACGAGAAGTTTTCAGGTGATGGGGCAGGCAATGAAGCTTGGCATCTGAAGCTTGGCTAGCTCCCCCGAAGCACCCTCGCTTATCAGACACTGTACTCCCCTGACAGGTGCTGCTTCTCTTTCTGGAATAAATTGATTTGACAGGGCAATATTAACAGTGCCCTGAGTTGTTGAGAAAGCTGCGTACAACAAGAGATCTTTGTTCATCTGCCTTGGGTAAGCTCACAGGGGCGGATGTGAAAGGTATTCCTGATTCACTGACTCCAGAAAAAAAAACAAAACTTGAACGCCCCCCCCCCCCCCCCCCAATAAAAACCTTCACATGAAACCCCTACACATTCACAATAAAATAAAACCTAAGTTAAAAAAAGAAACAGCCAAAATACTGTTACCAGCCAAACTAGGGTTTAAGCTCAACAGTGTGCTATCCAGGAGGAGACAAAACCATACCTGAAGAACATCACAGGTCAGGTTCTCTTCTCAGAGCCATCTTACTAACAAAATTCAAAGAAAGGACACCACAAAACACCTTTTGTTTCATCCTTTTGCAGACACAATATGTCCTTCTTTCACAGCTCTGCAGCTTCCTCACAGCCATAAAATATCACCACAGCCAATTGCTTCTCCTTTGGATGCCTCCTCATCAGACTACATGCAGGACAGTCAAAGAAACATCTGATGTTGAAGTCCCCAAATTCACCTGCCTGCCTCTTCTCCAAACAAAAGGGCTTGAAAACACAGAGAACACTACACTTAACTCTTGTCCACAAAGCCTGACTTTTTAAACAAATTTAGGATTTGAATATAAAGCACAAAACATGGTACCTGTGGAGTTGTAAATTCAGGCTAGTTATGTGCAGTAACAGTGAAGTGAGCTCCCAGCTCCAAGGTGTTACAAGATATACTGGAAGTGTATGATACAGGTACAACAGAGCACTGGCCTGAAGATCACCTTAGGTTTTCTAGAAGTTTGTGTTTTACTGGTGGGGGCTAGTTTTGGTGCTTTTTTGTTTGCTTTGGGTTTAAGCTTTACGTCTTATGAAAGAGACCTTTGAAAAAGAGCTTTATTAATTTTAGGAGGCACTACTTTTACTTAAATTATTTCCCTTCTGTTTCTCTGGTCTTTGCATTACTTTCCAAGAATATAATTATTTCCACCTCTAAACATTAAAGCTGGGATATGATGTAGCTTTACTAAACACTCATGGGCTTAGACAGAATTTTTTTGTCTTCCTTAAAGAAGATTAGAATCGTACCATATTCCTAGTTTAGAAGGAATTTTATTTAGAAGGGATTTTATTTACCCTCAGCTGCCTTTTCTTCCCAGTGTTACTCTAACCTGTAAATCTCAATAAAGACAACAAGTTGTAATCTTGCAGGAACTTCAATTCAAAATCTACATTGTAACAATTTTGGTAGTTTTTTTAAAGCATTAATCTCTGTTTCAAGTTAAGCTACCGCACTACAACACCACTATTTACTTCTCAAGACAAACATCCTTGCAGGGCTTTTAATTTACATGCACTGACTTGCTATCTTTATTGATGTGCTGTAATTTTTCTTAGCACATCTGTGCAGATCCAGCCTTCCCAACTGTATTTCACTTATCAGACTGAACAGTTTTTGACATGGATTAGTGTATTATACTACATGTATCTCAAAGTTTTTGAATTCAAGTCTTCTTTTAAAAGCAGCTGACCTTCCCTAGTATTTGCTCTTAAACATTTTAAACATTTGGTTGAATATTTTATTTCTTCGTGTCAGCTGTGTGCTCAGTACAGCTCTAGAATCTCAGCTTCAGGCAAACCCTCAAATTATCGTTTGCTTTCCCTCTCTGAAATGTTCAACCGTCACAAACATCAAATATTACAACAGAAATTACCATGTATACACAGTTACCTTGTTAAACTCTTCATTTCTGTGGGCACTTTTTCATTCGATCCTGGCAGAGCAATTCAATTACAGGGGAGTGAACAATATCACCGACAAACACTATGGGCACAGTTAAAATGAGCCAAGGCTGAAGCTCTTCCCTCAGGCTGCAACCATTTATTCTGGAGTCCCATTTATTTCAGTTACAGGGAGGCGATTTTAAATAATTGGCTTTAACAAGACAGAAGTAATTTTAAGCAGAAGTTCCTCCAGAAAAGGAACCAAAGTTCCCACATTTAACATATCTTTTAGACAAATCATGAAGACTAACCTTCAGAGCTATGCAAAACAGCATTTAAAGAGACACTTTTCTGAAGCATTGCTCCTTAAATGAAAATCACTACTACTGAAAAGCTTCCACTAAAAAATAACATGGTTTCAGATTGCCATGATTCCAATTACCACTCTCCAGATGAAAGAAAAGTAATTTACAAACAATATCCATCTCAAAACAGATTCTGTTAAAAACCACCTAAAAGCATTACTTCCTATCAGAAGTGCATTTGTTACTATTATCCACATGCTACCAGGTGCCCTGGCTATAACAACACTCCAGAAGTCTAAACTGCTGTCTGAAAATGTTACTTAATAAAGTTATTCTTTTCCTTTTCAGAACTTGCCCTTTCTGCAGCAGCACACTGCTTTTTCTCCCCACATCTCTGGCATGCACATGTTGTATGTGAAATTCCCTCTTACAGCTTTTTACCCTTAGAAATGGGCATCACCCATTGCACAGGTAGGGATAGGAGGCTGGGACTGCCTTCCCCTGCACCTGGAAACAAAGTAGAGCAGTGAGGAGTAAGGCCAGCAAGCCGTAGCCTCCAGATTCACACCCGGGACCCTTCTTCAGTCCCACAACCCCGGCTGCTCCTGCCTCACAATTCCCGACATCCCACGGCCCGAGCAACAACCCCTGCAGGTTGGTTGCTGCCAAGAAGGATGCTGGAACAGAGTTATAACCCACCCTGTCCTAATCTAGAGCATTTTTTCTCTTCCATCTGCTTATTTTCACAAAATTTATGGGGAGTTAGTATTTGCAACATTATTCTTTTTAGCAGAGACATACAAACTAACAATGGTTTAGACAAAACTAGAGGTGGAAGAGATGAAAGAAGACAGTAGAAGGACTAATAGGAATCTGATCACTAGTCTCATTTACTGATAGGAAATCAGGCCATCAAATCCTAATTCCACCGGAGTTCTTTATTTATTTTCATCCACATTAAAATACTTTTCCACTGAGAGGAAATCCTGAATTACAACTACACAATGAGAACTCTTAAACAAGTAATTCTCAACACGGAGTAGAGGCCTGGTCTGCAGCCAACATGCACTGTTCTCATTTAGCAGGTATTTAAAATTACTACTAACATTTTGCTTAACATTACAGCATCACCATAAACTTCCTTATCCAGCAAGGGAACAGACAAAAGGTTAGCTTTCAGAAGCTGTGGGCTCTACCCAGTCCCGTTAATTCAAGCTGGGGTTTATTATTTCCTGTAGCACTTCTTTATCTAAATAAAGCAGTTTTCTGCCACAGCTAAAAATATTTTGACTCTGAAATTCTATCACACTTGAACTATGTCCGCTTGGAAGAAAGCAGTCTCCAAACCCACCTCCCTCAAATTCAATGCAGAACCATCATATTACACTGTCTTTCCAGACACCTTAGGAGAGCCTCATCATTTGCTGGCAGTTTTCTTCTCCCCAGAGCCTGGAACTATGGGGGTTTGCTTTTTTGGTTGGGGTTTTTTTTGTTGTTGTTGAACTGTTTAGGTTTTTTTTAGGTTTTGAGAGCAGATTAGCTTGTTCAGTAGCTAGCAAAAACTACTCGATCTACAAAAAGTATTCCTGTGCAGCTTGTGGCAAATCTTGAATGGAAAGGTTTTTCCCAAGCCTGCCTTTTTCTTTTTTTTTTTTTTTTTTTTTTTTTTTTTCCTCTNNNTTCCTTCTTTACCTCTTTGGTTTTAAAAAGTTGTCCAGGCTCCAAATCCCAAGGTTTTTATGGACTACAGTGCCCAGAAAAATTTCTTCAGAAACTGAGCATTATACAAAATATTGGTCAACATGTTTGAGGTTGGAGAATGGTACTCATACAAAGAAAAGATAAAACCCCCTAAAACTTAAGGAACACAGTGCTGTATTAGATATTTAAACATAGAGAAAAAAGTAATCTAAAATCTGAAGAGCTTCAGCATGGTTTTGTTTATGTATCATTTACTGTATCTATGACTGCATCTGAAATCAAAACCAGACAAGTAAAAAATGAATGGAATTCTGCAACTCATAAAAGGAAGTGGCTGCCTCAATACCAGTGATCACTTATCATTGTAACACAAACAGATGCCACCATTATTACCAGATCAGAGGCAAGAGGAAAGGATATCCTAATTTTTCTCCACTATAAAAGCAAGCTACTGAAGAGGTGCCCCTACTTCTCCTGTCCACAAAATTCCATGGGGAAAAAAACCTAGCAAGTCTGGGGGGAACACCCCAAACAGCATTGCAGTACCTGGCAAACCTTTAGTGAGAGCAGTTTGACTCTTAAATCAAATGTAAGTGTAGCAAACCTACCAAATAAATGAAAACAACAAACTCCTACTCATACTGTGAATCCCATTACGTCTAAAAAGCAAAAATAACGAAGAGATTTGTTGATGGTGAAACAAAAATACTTGGTTTTTTTCAGAAGGAGTTTTCAAATAATCACAGAATCCCTAAAGTTGGAAGGAACACCCTTGAGTTCCTCTAATCCAATGCTCCTGCTCAAGTGGAGTCACACCTGGGGCAGGTCACCCCACACTGCGTCCAGCCTGGTTTTGAGTACATCCACAGAGGGGAACCAGAATATCTGTAGGCTACTTATTCCAGTGTTTGACCACCCTTTTCGCCAAAGGGAGAGAAAACTTTGAGAAACTGGGAAAAGGCGACAGTTCAGAACTCCCTTTCATTAAGAGCCTACAAAATCAGGAGGTGGGTCTAGAAGGTCTCATCCTTCTTCACACAGATTTTTGATGCATGGGATTTTTGCTCCTATTCTCTTTTCATAAAATAGTCTCCAGAAAAGACTTCAGGCTGACATGTAAGTGCAAAAGTAGTGCAGTGCTCCACAGAATGTCCAAACCATCTTTCATTACTAACCCAGGATATCCAGCTCTTTGCTTAGTGACCACTATCCCCTTCTAACAACCTGGGAGCACCTTGTATCTTTCCTGAGAAAACGTATTTTAATAAAAGCGAGTCTCAAGTTTCTGAAAATACTGACTCCCCTTGATAGCACCAAAATACCGAAGATTGTGGTAGAAGAAACTCAAATCTGCAACAAGGAACCAAAGGCACAAAAAAGAAATCAAACTACTTCACTGTTCCCTGTGTGAAAACACTCCTATTTCACTGCCAACTTTGAAAGATCTATGGAAAAGAAGCAAGAAGAGGAAGGAGAAGACACTAGAGGTGACATTTTCAGAAACAGGTAAGGTGTACCTAAATCCTTCAGATGCTGTATGGGATTATGCTAACTCTGAGAAATAAATAATTACTCTCGTGCATTCACAGAGCAACAGGACATGGAAAGAGAGCATTCTGATCCCTCCATACTGGAGAAAGGTATTTTGGTGAGAAAACACTTCATTATTGTACAAAAGAGACAAAGCAAAACAAATTATAGAGTTCAACCGCTCCACAGGCCGAATGACTGAAGTCAGGACACCTAAAAATGTGCATCAGTCATGGTACCAAACAACAGCCTTGCTTCAAATACTTTCTAATACGTAACAGCACATATTCAGTATGTATCTCAGACTGTCATAAATTTCAGAACAATATCACCTCAACACTATGAAGTAGAAAACATCTAATATGTTGCTTTCTTGATTGAAAAAACAAACAACTAAAACCTTCTGTTTCATTCTTCTTTCTGAATTCAGGACTATGACTTCATAAATACTGTCAAATCATCATGTCATTAAAACATGATTTCACACCTTAAAGTGATTTCTGGTGAGCTAAACAATAAAAAGAGTTGATGCAGAAAAACAGCTAATGCACCTGTTTTGAATAAAATCTGGTGGCTCAAATCCCTTTAGAACCAACAATAAAATTAAATTTTCAGGTCTTATGTTAGGTACTGAATTCAGAGTGAAGTTTCTAATCCCAGCATATTTTGATTAACTAATCAGGAAGTATTCAAAATAATGACTAATGCCAACTTAATATTGCTTCCAAGTCCAAATTTTATTTAATGAAAGTGCCTTTTAATTAATAGAGGCACTTACTCTCCAGGAAAACTCTTTATAATTAGTATTTTTAAAATTAATTTGTTATTGAAAGCCAAAACATATTGCTGGTCCTAATATTAGTGCTTAAGACTTTCCACCAAGGTTTCTACCAATCTTTTCCTTGAGTATTGCTTTGCATATTACGTGTCTAAACATTCAAATTTTAAAGCAGCTTCCTTCAAAATATTATCTGATGGGTGTAGAAGAATGTTGGCTGTTCAACAGCTTTTTATATTTTCCATTCTTTTTTCAACTCAAATCACAACAGGATTTAGGCATCTGTGGGAAAGGGATGGAGAGTACTCAGAGTCTGTATGCTGTCATTTAGAATTAGCGTTGATGTATTACCTCTGTCACAGCCCAGTGGTGTAAAAACTGGTCCAGATCAGTTAGGTAAAGACGGATAGGTGAAAGCTGTGTCTGGCTAATGTGTGGTTTTCCTCTAATGCCCTGGAGACTAGTCAGCTCCTCTCTTGAAAACCCTGGGGAAGAAGAAGCAGTACAACAGGATCACAAAACAAGCCAGTGTTCTACTTCAACAGCATCACTGACAAACACTGTCTTTTACATTGTGTCAACATAACAATTTTTTCTTAAGACCTCTTGCTTGGTATTAAAACTAAGTACATCAAAGTACAAATTTTGACTTTTGACAGAAAACAAAAATATTTTAAAAACCCAATAATACTATAATGTGGTGTAAAAAAATTTTAAGAGGCCAATGTTATGTGATTTGCAACATATGTGTCTTTAAAAAAATAATAAAAAAGGGTATAATGCAAAATACTTCATGTGTTCACAATAACTCAGTAATCTCAGTAATAAATAAAATAACCTCAGGGTTAAAAAAAATATTATTTGGCTTATTATTTCTAGACAGGTATTAGATGTTTTAGTAAAAGAGGACAGCTACTCCACAAGAGTTACTTGGGATTTGCTTTAATTTCTCTGCTATCAGTTCAGCACTTTTTACCCTTTTAGGAACAAAAAGGTAACTTTTGAAAACAAAGTAGCTGAACATTATAAATAACCAAGGTGATGAAGAAAACACACTATTTTTTACCACAGCACAAGTTAGTGGAAGTTACTTTTTAGCAATATTACGCCATTTTAACAACTGTAACTTCCCCAAGTTGCATCACCACAGAATACAACTATTTTTATAACTGAGTAAGAACAGAGTAGCAGAAGTAGCTCTGCTCACAGGCTGACCTTGGCTGGCTCACTTTAACGTACTTTGATTACTTTATTCTGATGGAATGTTTTTAATAGCGTAAGCACGTTCACAGGAAATCCCAGAGGCACTCATTTATATTGTTATAAGCCAATAAAAGGCATTTACTTCAAACTAGGAAAAAAAAAAATCTTGTTTATGTCATATGCTGAATTTAGGTTTTCCTCATACTTTCCTAAGAAAGTTGCTAGAATGAAGAAAAAGTATGCAAATATTGAGCCCAAATGGAAAAGTATAAAAATAGAGTTCCAAAAATCAGATCAAGAGAATAAAATCTCCTATCAAAAATATATTAAAAAGATTAGAATTATTTTCAGGAAATACTTACTAAACCATTTATTCTAAATTAAATTCAGTAATTGAGCATCAAAACAAATTTCATTTTGTTAATTCTGAATTATTACATTCATATGGATTACCTATAAGGGTTGAAAACAAGAAGCTGAAATAGTCCACATCAGTCACTGAATTATCCTGCACTTGGCACTTCCAGCCTGCAAAGGACGATCTACACAAAACCAATAGCAGACAGTTTATTAAAAACCACATAATAAGAATTCACAACCTACCTGCACAATACGATCAATTAGCATGCCTACATTGTCACAGTTTTAGCAGTCCTGTTTCTAACTGCTGTTGTTAGAATAGCATTTTAAATAGCTTCAAAATCAGAACTGGTTCTTTTAAAGACAAACCATACTGAACTTTGTACCCCTGCATGGGCTTAGGCTGCTAAGATGATTAACTGAGATAGCAACTTTTCATTAATACTGGCATAATCTTTAGTATAGTGATGACACAGTAAATTAAACTAATTTTATTTCCCTGTCTTGGTAAGAATCTTTATATTAGAAATGCTGGGCTGTATTTTCCATCATATCCACTACTTCTAATACAGCTCTTTACATGAACAAAAAACCCCACCTAAAAGCAGTCTCAGCATCTCTTTCAGAACTGCTGAAGCTATTGAACGCAGCTAAGTGAAAAGCTTGGTTGGAGATTTTGAACACAAAAAGGAGCAATATGCAAGGACAGGAGCAAACCCGTTATCAAAGCTGTCTGACACTTCCCTTCCCAAGGGCAACCTGGAACAAGTGGAGCACCATCCTGCTTTGGCGTCTCAAATTAGAAGCCAGTGCTTGTGGAAACTCAGAGCAGACACCACTGACCAACCTAATGGCAGTCTGGCCCATGTGTCAGTGCTGAACCAGGAGGAAGCCAGGAGCTGGGAACAAGGACATCTCACACATGCCTTCCTCACAAGGCTGCAGCTCAGACCCACATCACATTATGCAAAAATGCATATTATTCAAATTGCCTTGTATGCTGCTTTTGGCACTGGCACTGCAGACTATGGATCTTTGCTGTAAGAGATTGCTGCTTTCCACTCTTACAATCTTGTGAAATTTCAAAGCTTCTGAATGCAATTTTCCAAGCCAACTATCTGCCTCAGATCACTTTTTTTCCTAATTTGTCTCTGCCAACAGCCAAAATGGCTTATCTCATGGGTAACAAAATTCTGGAAAGCTTGTTACACAGGAATTTTTTACAGCTCCATGCTTTGGGAGCAAAAATATCAAATTTGGAATACCTTTGTGCCAGGCATATACATTTTGCCACCCACAAAAATCCATCCATAATATTTCAGCATCCACAAAAATGACAGCTAGAATGTGCACGTCTGGAGTTACTCAAAAAGGAAGGAAAAACCCCAGAATTTCAGAATTTCTTTAAATTAAAGAAAAAATTCAGGATTCCATCAGACTACCACATAGGACAGTTAATTCTACGTGGGGAAAAACCATAGTTAGGTGAGAGAGCACAAAGTAAGGCTTTATTAAAAGAAGCTCCCACATCACATTGAATTCTTAATGCCTGGCAGTAGGGAGTTGCCATATTTCAGGTGACGTGGTGACTTAGCAGTGCAAGCAGCTCTGCACGCTCCCTTCTGGTTCCTGGGAGGCCTTTGGTCCTGCCCTGAGGACTGGCTCACTACTTCCTTTTCTTAACCCATACTCTCTCAACCTCTCTCCAACCCTCAGGCTGCTACTTGGCTGCCAAGTTCTCCCAAGACAACTCCCTTGGCCATGGCCCGTGGTCTCCAAGGAGAACGGCGAATTTTTTCCATCCTTCCAAGGGGGTCCCAAACCCATTCATTACAGCATGGAAGAGACTTCCCACAAACTCAACTAAATCAGCAAGCGCTCTTGCCACTACTTCCCTACACAAGGTGGTATTCATATACCAGGTGAGAGAGTGAAACCTGTGTCCTGTTCAGCACAGCAGAACCTGATGCAGAGGGACCACGAGTCTGACTTGAGGTCACTCGTTTTACCAAAATAAGCATTGAGGAGCATGGAGAGAGATTCAACAGAGTTTAGGACTTCCTAGACACAGAAATTCAAACTGTGATGCAACCACTGAGCAAAATGGTGGGAATGCAAGAGGCTGGGAGAGATAACAACAGATGAGAAGCTGCAAAGGTAATTAGGCAAATGTGAAAATAAATAAATCTTGGGTAGGAAAAGAGAAAGAAAGAACATGTGATAAGTCACAGTTCAGGGAGTAGGGACTTGCATGACAAATCTTGTTAGAATCTGGTTTAAAATAATCAAATAAAAAATATTTTTCCATTTAGGAAAAATTCAATTTCCATATGCAACAGTTAGCAGATGCTTTGAATTCCTTACAATAGGACCAGTGCACACAAGAATTTTACATAACCTCCAGAAGAGGCTGAACAAAAACTCAAGATTCACTGCTGGTTAGTGAGCAAAAACTGCAATAGGTTCAGGAGATCCCTGGACAAGAAAAGTAATTCCAAAGCTTATTGCTAAACATGTGGAAATCAAACACTTCATCAGTTTTGTTTTCCCACACACACACAAACAGGACAAGCATGTTAAGCATCCTAAAAGAACACCAGGCTAAGGGCCACTGATACAGACATAAGAGGAAGCAGAGAGAATCCCTGCAATTCTGCCCTGGGAACATGGAAGCAGTGTAAGGCACAAACCCTTGACAGAGCTATTAAATGGTTTAAGATTCATCTCTGAGCTACACTGAGTCACACCCACACAAAATCAAGATCCCAAAATTCAGCTGCCATTTACTTTTTTAGAAAGAGAAAGCTATTACATGCACAGAAGAAGCCTTAATGTTAAAGAGCATTAAGGTTTTTTTTAATCTAGCATTAAATTTAGAAAGTGACAGAGAAGGTTGCCTCTGATCTTCAGCTTGGCCTCTCTGTGCATATACCTTAGAATATGATAATATTATGTGTCATATTTTCTCTAAAAAAAA
>WEKY01037150.1:48513-75017 GCA_013390045.1 Picathartes gymnocephalus
AAAAAAAAAAAAAAAAATCCATCCAGTAGATTTGATGCAAAACACTTTCTAAAATACTACCCAGACCCTTCAATTTGTCTCCATAAATATAAGCTCATCAGAAGCTTAAATCAGAGGCCAACTCAGAGAACTCATCTCCTGTCAAGAAGCTGCTCTCTCTCATTTCTCAGGCAGAAGTGACAGACTGTTCACCCATGTCGCTCCACACCCTTTCTCACCTGTTTCTGTATGACTTATACCCCAAAACCCTGGCACACTTCCATCTCTCTACCTGCCTGGATTTATTGAAACTACTTGTATCTCAGATTCCATATAGTAAGCACAAGGCAGGCATTTGAGGAGAAGAGCAGGAAAATTAAACCACTACAACATCTTCTGATCCTCAGTTTCACCTGAAACTCACCAGCTGTAGCCTTTCTAGTGACCCTAATACCAGCAATGTGTTTGTTCACTGGCACAGAAATAGATCATGATCAATTAGTGCAAATCTGGCCATGTTCACTCCAGCATCCAAAATGAGGTGGCTGCATTTCAGCTTTTTTTTTCAGAACAGTCCTTGGTCTGTGCCAACTTCAGTGAATATAGACCAAAAGCACTACAGAAACCATTCTAATAATTTAACAGTATAGGTAACCAACCTCCTAGGGACTCAGAAACCTTTCCATTCTATATGGAAATATTACCAACATCATCTTAATTCACAGCACACAGAGATCACCTAATGGGCTCCTACATACCACTTGGGTATTCACTTCACCATTGCCAAAATAAAAAGTGAAACTATTGAATATTTTCAAAATTCACTTCTAATAAGGAAAAAAAAAAGGTCTGAAAGGTAGCACACAATAATTATAAATTAATGTTACCACCTGATATTATCACAGGGCTGTGTTTTGAACCATCTGGCTCCATTTACTATTAGTTTTATAGTTTAAGCACACACAAAAAAACCCCTGCAAGTTCCTTGAGTTTCTGATGATTGTTAAGGGAATAACTGCAAGTTTTATTATCATCCACAGGTACTCTCAGTGAATCCACCTTAACATAGCCGGTCCCTGACAAACACATACAGCTCCATATGTGCACTCTAGGATGTGTGTAAAAACAGCCATCCTCTGCCAGTCAAAATAGCGCGGGAATAAAGGCTGTTGAAGAAATTAAGAACAAGTACCAAACCCTCTGACGCTCCCGAATGCAATCCATTTAAAGCCTGATGGATAAGCAGATTCCATAGAAGAGAAATTTAAGGACAGTCCCCACTCAGCACAGAACGGGAATGTGAAGAGAAACAGCGCCATCTACTGACAACACCGGGGTACTCGTAAATGACAGCTTCCCATAGGACAGCTGCTCCATGCAAGCCATAAACAAAACAAAGGCTTAATCTAAAAGTACGGAAAATGTCCCACGAACCAAGCTGTGGCACAGAAATGTGGAATTACTCAAGTTTTTTTACAGTACCATTCATTCGACAAACTTGAAAGTTTAACTCTGAGCATCACGAGAGCTGTAAATGATGACCAGGAGTTACCAATCCCTTTACTTCCTCCAAGGCTTTACCCTCTGCCATCCATATCCAACCCGATTGCCCAATACTGTATTTCCAGTGAAGTATATTTGTATCCCCTTGCTACACAGCCCATTCCAGTATGTATCTCTGCTTTCATAAAATTCTGCTAGCACTCAAACCAAACATTCTCTTGACATTTAAGGCCTGTATTTTTAATCCTGCTAAAACTGCACTCTCCCACTCCTTTTCAACAACCTTTTACACACCTGACCCGGACTTCTGCCCAGCCTGATCTGCCTAAAATGCCAATTTGTCAGTCATTCCCCATTATCCCAATTTGCAGACTCATTCTTTGCTCCTCTTGAAACTCACTCCAGTTTGTCCATGCCATTATTTAAAAACAAGCCACAAAACTGGATAAAATAGCTCAGCTTGGCCTTTCTGACAAATAAAAATTAGTTCATTTATCATGTGTGCAATAAGAGGTTATGAAGCCCATAAAGCCCAGCTAAGGGTCATATCTAGAAAACCTATTGTTTCCTAGACTGTACAACTTACTTTCCAATGAAAAAGAAGTATCAGATTCTTCCATTATTGAAAAGTTAACATTTACTATTACTTATCTCCCTATCTTTGAAGGTTTAAGAAGACAAAGCAATTTTTTTTTGGACACCCCCCTCAACAGCCACAAACATTTATATCATCTTGGTTCTCTTATTCTTTAAGGCTCCCTAGGTCAATCTTTTAGGATAAAATGTTTACAGTCATGATGATTAAACAAAACAAAACAAAACAAAAAAAAAAAAAACAAAAACAAAACAAAAAAAAAGGCTTTTAAACTTTAAAACCTGTACAAGTTTTAACTTGGATATTATAGGTAAAAGTGTATTTTCAATCCCTTGCATTCACTTTGTCTATGAAAGAGTCATTTTAATCCTTTCAAGAACTTGTATCGTTTTCAGATATGCTTCTAAAGAAAGCTAATCAACTTCCTGTTCTTAATACTGATTCCTCTTAATGAAGTGAGAAGAACCTTATCAAATAAAAACAGTGCTCGGTCAAGAGCAATCTCTCTTTTGAAAGTTTCATAAAAACTTGCAGGCTTCCAGAAAGTAGGACTGTCAGGAATTATCAATACAAGAAACTGCACCATCAATACATTTTTCTTTCATTTACTCATTTCAGATGGACTTCTCAGGTTGATTATCTACAGCCTTTGAATCCAATGTAAGTTAAAAACATGTTCCAAATGCCATAAATTAAAATCGAAATACTTCCTTTGCACCTCTGGAAACAAAGAATTTACACCTCCTCTGCTGTCAGAATGTAACCTACTTTTGCTAAGAATACTGCCCTCCGTCTGCCACTTGCATCTTCTGCCAAAAGGATCAAATGCCCACAAGCCACCTGCAGCTTTACAGTAATTTTTAGAAAACAGGCACTCCATTACTACAAAAATCTCCCACACTGAAGATCCACTTACATCTAATAACAAAATAACCACCTGAGCGCTTATTCTGACTTTAGTACTTATATTGCTGTCTTTGAATGGTTATACTTTGCCACTGAGTTTCCAGTATGTGGCAGGCAATTTTTCATTTTTAAAAATAAAATTTGATGTCCACCTTCCCAAAACTAGACAGAATTTCACTTTTACAGCAGTAATGCATTATACATATAGAATATAAATTTCACCACTATTGCTTCTTATGTTAGTCATCTTATTCCCATGTTACACAGCTAATACAAACAGGTCTGTGTTTGACAGTACATTGTGTTGTGTTCTATTTTAATTTAAAATGTTTCAGATCCAAAAAGCATCAAGAATCACTTTAAGCATAATTCATATAAGCTTAATTCCTGCTTGTTTATCCAAGGTTCCACAATATTAACCAACAGAAAAACAAATACATTTTCCCCAGAAGGAGCAAAGCAAAACACCCTTGTGAAATCTCAGCAAGCCCTCCACTCAATTCAGTGGAACAGCAGCCTCTCTCCCTGACTTTACAGGCAAACCTACCCTCTTTCAAGCCTGGACAAAAAAAAAAAAAAAAAAAAAAAAAAAAAAGAAAAAAAAAANAGCATAAATAATTTCAAACACAGCACTTGCCTAGCAACTATTATTTGGATATTTAGGTGTGGTAATTGGAGAAAAAGTGAGCTGAAAGAAAGCAGAACATGAGAAAAACTGGTTGGTTGTTTTTCACTATCAGCTGTGTCAGGCTGAAGCATTCACAAGGAAAAGCTGTAATTAGTGGCACAACAAAGACCACTGGTGATGGTATTCTGGGTAGAAGGTGCTCAATACTGTGCAGCCTTACAGGTTTTGTAAGAAATAGCATAATGCTTCTTTGCATCCTTACTGAATGCACCCAGATACTAAAAGCACTAACATTTGTATTTAGAGATGAAAATTCTTGGCAAACTTCACTGATATATATGAAGACAATAAAATAATATGGATAGATTAATATGGTACTTAAAAACATGGTTTAGAGGCAGACTTGGCAGAGCTGGATTAATGGTTGGACTCAAAGGTTTTTTCCAACCTAAACAATTGTATGATTTTCTTATCACGTATTGTAGAAAATCAGATGGTGTAAAGACAGAGTCAAAAGAACAGGCCAACCACACCATTATTCCTGCACGTGATATTGATTTTTCTATCTGCAAACTGATCACAAAGTTCACGCCTTATAACTAAACATTCCCACCCGGGGTTGTTTTAGGCTAGAGCCAAGCGCCGAGCGCGGTACCTCATGTGCAGGATGCCGATGAGGGTGGCAGCGAGGTCGGAGGACATCCTGCCCATGATGCAGCAGCGGCTGAGGCAGGCGAGCAGGCTGGCAGGCAGGCAGGGCAGGAAGTACACGAGCTGCACCAGGCGCCGCTGCGCCTCGGCCGGCAGCAGCACCAGCGTGCCCTCGAGCGGATCTGCGGCACACAACGCACGGTCAGCACGCACCCGGACACACCCCGGCTGCACTGACCACTACCTCAGCTACCCACTGACATGAGCACATTATAAACAACATCAAAGAGGGGAAAAAGATGAGAAAAAAAAGGCAGTTCTAGCCTAGAAAATAGGAGACTCGGAGAGGAACTTTATCACTCCCTACAATGACCTGAAAAGAGTAATTGAAAGAGGCTGCTGAAAAGAGGCTGCTACCAGGTGAGGGTAAGTCAGCCTCTTCTTCCAGGTAGCAAGTGACATGATGAGAGGAAATGGCTTTAAGTTGTACCAGGGGAGGTTTGGATTCAATATTAGGAAAAATTTCTTCACTGAAAGGGTGGTCAGGCACTGGATCAAGCTGTCCAGGGAAGTGGTGCTATCACCATCCCATGAAGTGTTGAAAAAACATGTGGCACCTAGCGACACAGTTTATTGGTGGACTTGACAGTGCTGGGTTGGTTACCCCTTCGACTGTGACCTTAGAGGTATTCTTCAACCTAAATGATTCTATGATTCTCTGACACACAAAAACTAAAGTTTCCAGTCTATCAGATTAAAGTCCTGCTAACTTGAATTAAATATCTCAATCTTTTTACTCTCTAGTAAATGACATGCATAGTTCATTTTCACCTTTTGGGGACTGAACCAATCTGCAACCCTGCCTCCCATCCAGTCTTTAGGTTCACCTAAGAAACAACAGAATTTTCCACCTATTGCAACCTGCCTTCTAGGTGAGGGACAAAACTCATTGTGCTATAGTGTAAAAGTCTTACCATATATTCGAGCAGCAGTGGCTTGTAAACTTTGCAACAATTCCTTGTTTGAACGAGAAGCAGCGGAATGAATGATATCAATGAGCTGATTGGAAAGCTCAGGGTTCCTCAAGCCAAGTAGAGCCAGTTGCTGAGGTAAGCCAGCCAACCAACGAGATAAAACTTTACTTCGACTTCTAAAGAAAGAGGGAAAAATCAGTTGGAGGAAAAAAAAAGACAAAATAACAAAAACTTCTCTTCCCATTCTTGACTAAGTTGCTTTTATTTCTCCTTTCTGGCTCAAACTGAAACAACTTCATATCCAAAGATATGGACCAATCCTATTTTTCAGAGGCTACCATTTCTATGTCACCCTGACTTATCAAAACAAGTATTATTTATAAACCAAAAACATTTCATCAGCTTATACTAAAGTGATGATCGCAAGAAAAAAAGCTCCCAAGTATAAAGCAAGAAGTTCAAAGTAGGTCTTTGAAGATGCCAACAAGAGTAGCATGAAGATGATACAGATTATTTCACTCTCAAAGACCTGTCAACCAAAAACTTTCCAAGGAAATTAAGTATCCATGACAGAAGAGAGAAAGGCCTTGCATAGAGATGAACTGTTCAACAGTAGGAAAAGCCTGGAGAACAGACAACTGAAGTGGATGAGTTGGAGGTGGGCTCAGAGGTCTCAAATCACCTGACATGGAAATAGTGGGTGAGCATAAAACATTTGATTCCTCTTCCCACAGAAGGAAGCGGCTGCTAGTATCATATGAAGCTAAAAGGAGCCAGGATTAAACAAGCAAGAGAAAGTTGGGTCTTGACACAGCTGAGCTTTGTTACTCCCTGCCAGAGGATGCTGCAAGTGCTCTTGATTTAGACTAGTCCAAGGAATGATGAGAAAGGCTCACGATAAGACACCCACTGAGTGATAAACACAGAGAAGCTCTGCACAGTGAGGAAGTACAGGCTTCAAATGGCTGGAAGCTTAGACTATCATGTAAAAGTAATTCTTGTCTTCCTCCTATAGCATCTCACATAGGTCAGTGCTGAAGACAGATTGAGGCTGCATAGCCTTTTCAGACTCTAGCCAGTATATAAATGCATATGTGCACACACATAGATACACACTCTGTATCTGCATATATATAGACAGTGACCACATGTGTACAGTAATTAGGGATGAAGATAACTAAAACGTCAAGACAAAATTTCATTCTGAACCATGTAATAAATCAGTCAAGTTTGTTTTGGTTTTTTTTTTCCATGAGGCAGCAATGGGCCAAAAGCTCCTACTTCATCCTTTGAATCAGACACACCTAAAAAATAAACACATTCACAAAAAAATTCTGGAAAAATGCTCCAATGTGAATTCTGTTCCTCTTAGACTATTCTTGACAAGCTTCTGAGAAAAAAATAAATTAAAAGAATGAGGAGAACAGAGGAAGGTGGAAGGAGCTATGACATCAAACTGAATGGAACATGAAAGTCATCCAGGATCTACTGAACAGTCGACATTTTGAAGAAATTAAAAAAAAACCACTTGTTTCTAAAGGAAAGAAATGGAATAGTGCAGTACACAAATATTTGGTTGACTCTGAATGTCTTGTCAGACATTAAGTGTCGTCATAATTTTTTGCAAAGAATTTTTGAGATTTCATTCTTCTGTTATTAAAAATGTCACAGATCCTTGTAGAAGACTAAGAGGAACAGCAGCAAAACTACTGCTATTTGTGACATCTAAAGATAGAAAGTTAAAGCTTTCCAGATAGTCATATGATCACATGAAACTGAATGAGATGCTCAAGACTTTCAGGTAAGTACAGAAAACATTGATTATGTAACCTCAGGGAAATTAGTCAGTATGAAAAAGATCTTTTTCACTCTGTGTAAAAAGAGGAGGAAAATGGGATATTCCCAAGTGTTTTTCCCTGCCTTTCATATTCCCTACACCTTTTATAATGCTCAGAACATAGCATTAGATTACTTCTGGCTGTAAATCTAATTACATGTACTCAGGCATTACCACAAGAGAAGACGTAACAAACCAAAGGAGCTGTAGAAAGGAACAATTTTCCCAAAACTTGACTGTGTTAGTGGATACCAGGACTTCTGAGAGACCTGACATTTGATTTTTTTAGTGGCAGAAACAGGTCACATCCCCCAGAAAGTCAACTGTGTCCTGGGCTGCATAAAAAGCAGCATGGGCAAAGGTCGAGGGAGGGGATTATGCTCCTCTACCCTGATGTGGTGAGACCCCACCTGGAGTGCTGCATCCAGCTCTGGGTCTCCAGAAATAAGAAGGACACGGACCTGCTGGAGCAAGTCCAAGGAGGCCATGAAGATCAATCAGAGGTCTGGAGCACCTCTCCTATGAAGACAGGCTGAGAGAGCTGCTGTTGCTCAGCCTGGAAAAGAGAAGGTCTTCTCAACGTTTCAGAGGTGCTTTACAGTATCTGAAGGGGACCTGCAACTCCCAAACGAGCCAGGACTGATGCATCCACATCAACACATGATTTGTGTTTAAGGTTTTTACATCCTGGAACTAGATGACTTGACTGAAAAATCCTTTCTAGAAGAGTTAAGATGTGGAGACAATCTGGACACATCTGATGAATGAAAAACTGTTGCAACAGCATTACATAGAGACAATAATCTCCTCTTACTATCTGAAGCAAGTCAGACATCTAATAGCTGCCCATGATCTAATAGATCCCATGATGAGCCAGAAGCCCAGAAGGACAAGAACAGTTTCTTAAACCTAGATTCTTTAGAACCACACCCCCCCAAAAAAAGAATATTTTTCTTGAAGAAAGTAAGTCAGAAAGGCTACACAGCCACTATCAGAACACCAAAGGCACTAAGTGACAAGCTCATGACCTCAGGCTGAAGTGATGGAAACACTCCACTGCTACAGCTGCACGATCTTGACGTGTCCACTGACTGCCACACAGCCAGTAACAATAAGCTTGTAGCAGTGTACTTCAAGCTGAAATTTGTGTCATTAAGATCTATCTACTATTTATGCCAAGACAGACAACTAAGCTGATACAGCTCCATCTCACAGAGTACACAAACTTTCAAATTCCAGTGACATGGTGTCAAAACAGATTCAGAATGAAGTTTTTATGACATCTACATATAAATTCAGTATTCTCACTCCTGAAATCAATATACTATTTTGAAATGAAAAAGAATACGCCTTTTTTTTTTTTTTTTACCTGATTCTTTGTGTCCTCAAATCTTCTTTTTGGTAAACTCTGCTAAAAAATTTCAAAAGCAATGTACGAACTGGAAAGAGCAGATTCCTTTGCTGGTATAGGGTATATACTGCTTTTATCAAGGGTTCCGTTGCTACTGGAAAAAAATTTAAAAATCATAAGCAATACTTTTTAATCTTCTGATTTTATACATGCACACACACAGGGCTATGATCTTTATCTGCAACTGTTTACACTGAACTGCAGAGGGAAGTACCAAAATGTTTCGAAGTTACTACTGGATTGACTTCTAAACCATTGAAACAACACTTTCTTGTGCAGCTTGTGAGAGCCAGACAAAAGAACAGGGACAACATGCAGATGAAAACTTCAGAATTTCCTGAAGTCAGGTTGCAAGGTAGCTGAGAACAAGTAAATTCCTGCTTTCCACAGCTGTCTTCCAATCCTTTCCCCCTAGTGCAGTAACCTCAGACCAATGTTCTCTACTCATTTACTTCTGCTCCCCAAAACTTCACTGTCACACTGCTTTCACTGATCTCTGTATAATCCCTTTCTCCCTGCCACACATGCTAACTTCACCAGCTCTCCCTGTCTCTGAACCAGCTGGCTCCACGTTACATTTCCTAATTAACCAGAAAATAAATACCTCAAGAGGCTGCTGGCAAGACACTGCAATTAGAACTGCAACCTTTACTTCTCTGAACCCCAGCAACTTTTACTTCTCTGAAGCCCTCATCAACCATGTGTTATCACCAGACTTAAAACAGCGTATGAAAGCTCTACCACCATGACCAGATTGGCTAAAACTAGCCAGCAAACACAGAATTTACTGTAATAGACTGAGAAACAGATCAAACATTTTCTTTGGAAACCAGACTAAACCACTGGATGGAAAAACTAACAAAGCATGGAAAAATACCTGAATTCAGAGAAGACAAGCCTGGAAAGAAAGGGAAAGCATCTGAAAACGTAAGCAATACAAGAAGGGTATGTGACCTGACTCAGTTTGTCTCAGAAGAGCTTGTGGTCCCAAGGAATTCAATCCAATTAAGGCATACTTAAGTAGCAGCAATCACTTCATTATCTTCATAAACCAAGGCTGAGAAACATGTGTCTTTTCATCCAGGTAAACAGAATAGTCTTAGTAAGTTATATGTATAAAACCAAATAAAATCCTGTGTTTCACACTGAACAGAGCAACTTCTGCCCACAGAGACTGACAAGATTGTTCCATTCTAAAAATGATTTTGGATCCAGACAGGGGCCAGTCTTTGTCTCTAAAACTCTTACTCAACTTCAAGTTACCATATAGGCGGAGACACTAAAAAGCACACTACAAAACCCACCTGAAATGGCATGGTCACATGCCAGCATGTTACAGGAGCCATTTAGAAGGTGAAATCTAACGTATTTTTCAACAGAAAAATAAAATCCATTGTAATACTTCATGCAACTAAGATATATATTATTAAATTACTTTCAATGCATCAGGAACATCAGCTTACTCAATTCACATATTCTTCAGGTGAAGATTCACCTTGGGACAGCATTTTTTAAACAGAATACTGGCTTATTTTTAGTTGAATAACAATTATACCTTTATGTAGTTTATAGCTAACTGATGAATTGTTAACTGAAAAAATACAAAAATAAATAAATATTCTAGGTGAGTAGAATTCTCACTTACTTCCCAATAACTCTGTGGCATGTTAAGCAAAACAAGTCCTACTATTTGAATTGTTTCACGTGAACAGGACAAGTCTAAAAATGGAAGCAATTTAAAAAGTTACTCTTAAAAAGTAATACTTTAAAGGCCCACATTATACAGATGTCCAAAACAGAGCTGAAGAACTCATGAGTTTTAAAATACTTAAGTTTTAACTGGCACATGTCAAGCTTCCTTCAAAGTGACTGACTGTGCTCTTTTGTTACACGAAGAAAATTTATCAGAAACACAACTAGCAGGCAAGCTGCTGTTGAGTCATACCTGAGAAATGCAAGAAAGGAGCGGACCTCCTAATTACAGAGAGGTCCCAAGTTTGATCTTAAGCAATGGAAATAAATCTTCAGACAACACAGCTACAGGCTCTTCTAGACATTCACAGAAAAAGGGGGATATGTGTATTTCACCCCAGCATAAATTCCTACTCAAAACAGGCAATCCAGAAAAATTGAACCATGCTTGTGAGGCATAATGCACAGGACGTTCACTATAGTTTTATTTAATCTCTTTTTCTTTAGCTCTTTTGGTTTTTCTATGTAAATTTGCCCTATTTTAATTTTCATTGTGCTCTAAATTTTTTTTTTACTGTAATGGCTCATGTTTCACTTTACATGGTCCTTTTAAAAACACAGGCTTTAATCTCAATGTCAAATAGGTTTTAAACAAATCAAGAGGGGGTTTTTTTGTATGTACCATCTTTTGCAGTCCCATCTGACACAACACAGTACAAAATTTCTGGAGTGTTATCAAAAAACCAGTCAAAGATACAAAGTTTTACTTCCATAGAATCACGTAATGGTTGAAGTGGGAATGAATGACTCTGAGCTCATCTGGTCCAACATCCCTCCTGAAACAGGATCAGCCAGATCTGGCTGCTCACTGCCATGTCCAGACGGCTTCTGAA
This sequence comes from Picathartes gymnocephalus, assembly GCA_013390045.1. NCBI lineage: Eukaryota > Metazoa > Chordata > Aves > Passeriformes > Picathartidae > Picathartes > Picathartes gymnocephalus. Next base: position 59,583 of record WEKY01037150.1, read on the forward strand.
TATCTCCAAGGATGGAGACTCCACTCTCACTGTGGGCAACCTGTGCCACTGCTTGGTCACCCTAACAGCAAAAAGGGTGCTCCCCATGTTCAGAAGGCATCTCAGGTGTTTCAATTTGTGACCACTGTTTGTCCTGTCACTGGACACCATTGGAAAGAGCCTGGCTCCCTCTTCTTTGCACCCTTCCTTCAGGTATTTACATACATTGATGAGATGTTTCCCAAATCTTCTCATCTCCAGACTGAACAGTCCCAGTTCACTCAGCCTTTCCTCACAAGACAGATGCTCCAGTGTCTCCATCATCTTCACAGCCCTTTGCTGGACTCTCACCAGTATGTATCTGTCTTGTACCAGGGAGCCCTAAACTGGACACTACTCCAGGAGTGGCCACACTAGTGCAGAGCAGAGGGACAGAATCAACCCCCTCAACCTGCTGTCAGTATTCCTAATGCATCCCAGGGCCCCACTGGCTTTCTTTGCCACAAGGGCCCATTGCTGGCTCCACCTGGACCCCTGGTCCTTTTCTGCCAAACTGCTTCCATGTGGTCAACCCCAGCATGTACAGGTGCACGGGCTTGTTCATGTCCAGGTGCAGAGCACTGCACTTCTCCTTGTTGAACCATCCTGTTTCTCCACTATGTCAAGGCTGTCTCTCCTCTACAGCTGGTAGATTAATTACAATCTGACATCTAGTCAGGTTTTTAGTACTGCACAAGGATTATCTCGAAGGGATTAGATAAATCATCCACACAAACAGACACAGCTCTGTAAGGTAACCAATTTCACACTGAACCTTTCCAGGATCTGTAGAAAAGATCCACACATATTAATCTTTCACAATTTCACTGTAACTTTTAAAAAGCTTATTAATTTTGTGGATTCCTGAGGAAAATTATTGCATTAAAATGGCCACTTTGGGTACAAAACCACAAGCCATTATCCACTATTTGGTAAAAGTTTGGCAAAGTTAAAAAAAAAAAAAATCAATATTTCATTACAAAAAAAGGCCTGAAGTATCTGATCTAACTGTTTGGAAGCTACTTTCCTGAGTATCAATTCCTCTGCTTTAGCTCAGGTGTGATAGGCTCTGATTTAGGATTATTATTTGCCTTCAACACAAAGCTTAATTTGAAGTGCAGATAGGAATGAGTAGTTATTACCTTTGTCACCAGGGACATGGGAAGAGCCAGATACCCAATTAAAATGGATTTGGCAGGAAATCTAACTAACTGCCAAAATGTGTTTGAGGGACATTTGACATCTTTTCACTTAACAACTCTAACAATGGTATCTGTTGCTAAGGGCTTTGCTATAAACTGCTTGGATGTGGAATTCATTTCTATCAGACTGGTAGAACATAAAACACTGCTGTCACTTTTTGGTTTACTGATAAAGTTCTTTCTTGAAGTCCTATATCCAAGGTCTCATTTGGAATACAACCAAGGAGTACTTGAAATGAAAGAAAAAGACAAACTAAAATATTGGACTGGTCCTGCAACTCATAACTGGAAATGTTTGGTCTTCGAAAAGGATTCAAATCAAACACCTTGGAAAATACTCAACAGCAGCTTCCATCAAAAGTATTTTGGCATTTCACATCATCACTGAACCAAAATGGTCATCTGACAGTACTCGAGAGACTCTATCAGCTATGTTAATGACCTTAAATAAGGACTGGGATATTAAAGTATCATGCAGCCTACTAATTACTTTTTCAGTATAAAGCTCATCTTCCCATTTATAAGAGTATCTTAAGTAAAACCAGAAAACAGGTACACAAATAAATTCATACTTTGCATATCAACAGGATGAATCTAATACCATTCCAAAAATAAAATTTGCAATGCTACACACACAGGGATATCACCATGAAATTTGATTTAGCTCCATGACAAAATATATTATGACATAACAACTGAGAATGCTAAAATAACTCAAGCTTTGTCAGTGCATAATTTTCCTTTTCAGAAACTACTCATCTTACCCTTGTTTTGCTGTATTTGCATTAATCTCCAAGTCACCCCAAGCAATCTGTTCACCTGCTTGCTATTCAACTTGCTGCCATCCTGAAGAGTATCTGTCACAAATTTCCTTATCATGTCCAGCCAACCAGAGTCCGTCTGAAGTGTAGAAGTACTTGCTAACGAAACCATTATGTCACACAAGGTTAAATTCAGTAAAAGATGGTCTATGTTGTTTGAGGATTTCATACAGTTCCTGTTGCTAAGAGGAGGACGGGGGAAGAACAGAAAGATTTCAAAAAATTATTTTTGAAATAAAAATGGACACCAGCTGATACCCCTTGTGCATACACCAGTGTTCTACACAGACTGCAAAGTTGCAGAATGATTTCAGAACAGACTTTAGCATGAATTTAATCTCCCATTTGGGAGCTGAGAGGGGAGACAACTTGCTACTGGCCTGTACCAAAACAAAATTGGTGCATCTGCTCTGACAGCTCAATAGAGAAATGTGTTTTTGGCTTCTGCTCCAGTACTGCTTTGCCATACAGGACAGCCACAGTGTGCCCCATCTCCCCTCCTAGCTGTGCTTACCCAGCCCTGTAATACAACTAGAGAAGATGAGATGGGAGTGAAAAGAACATTTTAACTACCTTTTGATGCAATTCAACAGTCAAGTGAAGAAAACATGCAGAAATATGAAAACAGACAGCCTAAAACAATCACCATTTAGCATTATGCAAATTCCAGATCAAGAGTTTGATAAAATACTTCCATTTCACTAAGGCAGCACTTAATTTTCTACTGGATGCTATTCAGACAATTTCCTATACAATACTTTTACAAAGAACAACTAAAACTTATCAATTTGAAGCAATGCAACCTTCCTGTAACGGTGTCTCTGCAGATATTCAAGCAATATGCAAGAAAAAATTTTCTTTTCCACCATGAAAAACTTAATATTTGATAATGCTCGAGTCACATTGCCTCACTTGTCTTATGAAATTGAAAGCTGCTACATGACACTGATTTTATTCTTACCTTTTGCACAGATCTTTCTTTTTGTGTTTTACTGTATCTTGCAAAGAATAAGGAAAATGACGCATGAAGTGGTGCTTGAAATCAACAAGGTAATTCATTCGAAGCCATAGTTCCTGTTAAGGAAAACAGATGATAGACAGAAAACATGGTAATAAATTACATAAATCCAGACAATTAGGTTCCAAAAATCATTACTGGAATCAGTGAAAACCAGGAACTCTAGCTTCTGTTTGCAAGATGTATAAACATCTTTATTTTCAAGTGCTGTGCAAGAAGGTCCACAAAACAAGGGAGCTGTTTAATTTACACGATGCTATAAATTAAAGTTAAGCAACAACATGTAATCCTAACTGGACCACTGTATTTTTTAGCACATATTTACATGGATATATGCAATACTAAACTGAGTTACAAATCTGAATGAAAGTACTTTTATAACAATTTATCAGAGTTATTAAAATCAGAGTGGATTCTGATTAACTTGCAATGGCTGTCCTGAGTTTTCCATTAAAACATATTCCAATATTTTAATCTTTCCCTATCATTATTGTACTTGTGGCTGAAAGCTCACTGACAAAACATTTTCCAGTAGAAAGGCCATCCTTACAGATAAATGATTTAGTATTTTAAAACAATTTTCCTTTGCAGGTTAGCAGACAGTCGCCATTCCACAAAGTGTCCAGCAAAACTCATCACTAAAAAAGCCTGCATTGCTATCAAATTCATCAGGCAGAATAATCTTTTTGATATTCGACTATTAAGAACAGAAAATGGCCATTAAACTATTTCCAAGATCAATAGCTTTCCAAGCATATTCAGAGTGGTTTTCCAGTGACTGTAATAACCACTTTGGCTTGTAAGCCCAAGGGCCATTAAATAAGCAAAGCTTTCATTTTCAAACTGAGCCATTTGAATGCATTTTGTATATAAAGGTAACTATAAAGACAAAACAAACCACTTATCTAAAATGAAATTTGCTCCACAGAAAAACAAGTTGTATGAACCTCAGATTTTTTTTCTCCCCAAGAACAACTTAAGGTCATAATCCAACTGTGTGTATCCAAAACAGTTTATATCCTGACAGAGGAGCACGCCATTCATGTGACCAGAATACAGGCACCCTACGACTAAGGGCAACAACTCTGCAGGATCCTTCAGAAAAAGGCTAGGGACAGGAGGCTGCCACAGGAATTTACCTGGTCAAGTGCCTGCTTTTTGCCCACTTCCAAGAGGGGCTCTAGAAAAGATGAAGAAGGATAAAGAGGAACTGTGTTTTTCTCAGACACACTGAATTTATCCCTCAAGGCTGTGAATGTTTGGTAACTTTGGTCTAATTCCACAAATGTTTTCCAATATATGTGTAGCTTTTCATTTAGCAAATGGACCTACAGTCCTATACACAGGTTAGGAGCTGTCAAGACATTCCGTCCAACTACTCAACAGCCAAAGTGGAAATTGTGCTCTTTTTCCAATTTGCAAAATTTTTGAAAAAGGAGAAAAAGTTATCAAAAAAAGCAATTCAGTTATCCAAGTAAAAGACAGAGAAAATAACGGGAAAAAAAAAAAAAAACAACCAACCAAAAAGAACTTCAGAGGATACTTCCTAAAATACTTTTTGATTCAATGTGGTATGATCCTACCAATCACGACACAGCAACACAGATTGCACCAAGCAATTACAGGATCTCAGACCACCATTATCCTCTACATTTCCAAACATTTAGGGCTTATTTATTTTCACCCACCCCCACAAAATTTTTTAACGCACAGAAATAAGGAACAAACAACCTCATTCTAAGCTTTGTTCCAATTTATATTCTAGAGGCTATCTGGGAGACAAAATTCTCCTCTTCTCCAATACCACTTCCAGTTTCAAAGCTTTTGTGCTGCAGTCAAGGAGGATTCCTGGAGACTACTACCGACCTCATGGGTCAGTTTAACAGATTCTTTTCTACAGTAAGAAGCAACAAAATCCAGATCCAAAATCTACTCAACACCTAGACTTTTTCCCTCTTAATAAAGTAGTTCCATTACTTCAAATCACCAAATCACTAGTTTCTAATCAAAACAAAAGGAACTGTCAGCATTATGCCATGGATCATTTCTCCCTTACCATTTTGTATGTTTCATCATGTCGCTTTGTGAGTTTCCACAATAAATGTATTATGCTAAGAACTTGCTGCATAAGCTGCTGAGATTCTGATTCCAAAAGGTTTCCAAGAATGGGAGCTGATTGTGCAGGAGATGCTTCAATCCAGCACTCTATCAGTAATGGAATTATTATCTCAATAAAACCTTTTAAGTTTTCAGCCGAGGACAGGCCTTTTTCTGCACTGTCCATTACAGTTGTCAGAGACCTAAACAACAAAAGCAAACAAAAAAAAAAAAAGGATAAAAAGATAAAGATCACACCTTTCAAAACAAGATTACAGCAATACCACTTTTCTGTTTTCTGAATAATGGGAAAAATGACTTAACGCGTTAAATGTTTGCTGGCTTTCTTTCTAGTTATTTCAATACAGAAAAAAGGGAGTTTAAACCATCTACAACAAACCCGCCCCAAAATCTCCCTGCATGTTTGTGTGCTTCTCTAAAAACTCCTTAGATTTCAGTATTTCTTTCCCCATTGTTATATGTAAAGTCTGTGAAGTGGAGAAATATAATATGCATTATCCTATCACCTTCAACCAACAGGAAGGATTTAATTATTCTCAGCACAACAAAATAATAAAAAAAACTTTTAAGCTCATTAAAGCAAAATAACGAAGCTGACTACAAGGTTTTGTCAAATGCATGAGGTTTATTACAGTTAATAACCATCTCCAACTATAATAAACACAATGGTTTTCATATTAAATGTGGAAAAAAAAGTTCCTGTAAAAATATACCTTTGGTTCCTAGCTGATGTTTAGCTATTATGCTCTGAAAAGCAACTAAAAGGAAAATTATTAAAATTATCTGATAATGAAGTTAAAAAAAATTAAAAATTAAGATATCATTTAAATTAAAAGAGCATCTGCCAGAAATCAAGAAAACCAACACACTTTCTCTCCCCACTCAAAAAACACTTTGTGTCTCTGAAGGGATTATCAGCAGATACGACCCAATCCTGCTACTGGATAAATTCAGGCAATTTGTATCCATTTCAAAAAGAAGGTTCTTTAAAGAACTAAAAGCCTGAATAACTCCTGTTAATTTTAAGAAATACAGAGCCCTTAAAAAAAAGGCAACAACAGTTTCAATCAATCATTTGTGAAATTGTTTTCCATTACAATTTTGTTTCCTAATTCATAGCAAGGAATTCCTATCATAATTCTGATTTTCTAACATACATAAGATTAGCACACTGAACCTGTTAAACTCCTTTCTATTTCAGTGATGATCTCCAAGTCATTTTTCTTTACATATACACTCAAAATAGGAACTGAAAAAATTTTCCACAGATCTGCAGAAGTTTTGTTAACAAATATTTTAATTTGAAGACGTAAAACAGTTTTCCCTAGTCATTTCTAAATTATCCAATTATTTATAACTTTCTATGAAGCTACATATTGTTGCAATCATCTATAATACAAACAATAAGAGAAAATTTTATTCTGACATTTCTCTCTAGTTGATATCAGTGTATCAAGAAAATTACTAAACCAAAACAAATCCAGGTATTAACAACTTGTAAAAGGAGCAGGGAGTAGGAATAAAAACAAAGTGTGAGACAAATAGAAGCTCTTTTTCAATGAAGATGGGGGAGAGAATTTAGATCTCCAGCACAAAATAAAAGGGGTAAGTGGAAACATAACTCATCAGAAGAAAAAAATTATGCTTTATCTTTAGTACTTACTATGATTATCAAACATGTTAGAATTCTATAAAGCCTAGCATCAGCTGCAGCAATCAACATATCCAGTAAAAATAATTTGGTTTATTTGTCCGATTTGTTGCTTTATTTCCCTTCTATGGTGCAGGCACTGCAGTAGACACCAGTTTCGTTCAGACTAGAAAGAGTTTAGGGTGAATGGTTCTATCTTAGACTTTTTAACTCTCAGTCATCTCAAATATAGTAGACAAATCCAATCTTCCAGTTACAACCCAAATGAATTCTAAAGCCTGTTGATACCAAGACTATAATCTCATTGAAAAAGTGAGGTTGTCCAGTAAATGCTATGCTGTGATAAAATTACGCTCTCAGACAAGAGTCTGAAATTTCAGTAATTGGCTGGACTAGTTCTGAAGTAGTAGTCTGAAATAATTTCTCTTTTAAAAAATACCTGATATTACAGCAGAACTCTGGAATTCCAGCACTCTATTTAAGGAACAAGAAAATGTCCCAATTAAAAAGTGAATAGTGCATGAAACCTGAGAATTTGATAATTCACACTGAAAGATTCCTACAGAAGTATAACACACTCACAACTGTTTCTGTACTTTTCTGAAACAAGGAATGGAAAAAGGAAGAATTCATGCCCAAAGGGATACTCCTCCTAGCTGCTGAAAGCATTTGGGAAGAATACTTAGCATAGCTTTCATGTACCCCTGCAGAAGAAGCCCCTATCTCTCAAGGTAAGATTCCTCCACATATTCAAGGTTAACAATAGAAGTGCTAAATAAAATCTAAGTGCCAGTAACAGATGATGACAAAGTATTATAATAATCTGTCCAGCATTTATTTGATTAGTACAGTATCCTTAGCAATAGAGGTTCACTCGACCTGGGCAGGTTTGATGTCAAACTCTGTCACATATCTGTTATCACTACTCTTGAGCAGTAAGGTGGCTCTTGAAAACACTGCAAAGCATATTACCTTTATATCAGAATGAAATACTATTGAAGCGAGCTGCAAGATACCTGTGCACCCCTTAAGCTGTCATTTTTCTTTAAAATGCCAGTATTTTTATACAGCAGGAACAAATAAAAATTGTGTAAATGTCTGCCATTTGACAGAAAGAAGACAACAGAAATCCAGCAAGGGTAAGTCAAGAAGTGTAAAAGAAATAGAAAATAAGGAAACAACTTGCTGTTCTTTAAAACAGAAGAAGTCTTTGGAAGTTAAGTTTTTATGGCTCGCAGTTTAAGCCAGGTTATTTGTCCTCCTTTTCTGTGTGCACTGCCAAATGCAGCAAACACGCAGCACACTGAGTGAACTGCTTTTTCCATCTCTCTTTGATGCACATATACGTATTTACTGGCTATGCTTCATCTTCCATTTCAGTCTCTCAAGACATTTTCAGTTTTCTCTGCAGCTTCATATTGTCCTCTCTCAGCAGAATCTGAAGTTCAACTGCTTCTCTTCCAGTCAAAAAATTCCCCTAAAAATCACACGCCTTGGTAGCATCACATTCGAGTTGTGAAGGCTTTCTGTTTTTCCACACCTGAAATGAGTTTGATGCAAAAAGCAGCACAGTCAGCACATAATGCAGAGAATAAATTCTAACAATCTAATCTAATACATGGCAATCTTTAATTTACAAACAGGAGGAAAATCTAGCACACAATGAAAGATAATGAAGTCTTAAGATTTACATCATTGAATCATCCAGCATTCCAAGCTCAGAACCTATCCTTTTTATTAAGCACTAATACTGCAAACTGATTCAGAAAATCTCGTTCCATAATCACTAGGTTATCAGTGACATGTCATCTCTGTCCAATGAGCTTGCAAGATTAAATAGATACAGAAACTTTAAAAAGTTAGCATACAATTATGCTGTTTGGAAGCGTACCTGCTAAAGAACAAAGTTGGAACTTACTTGCAGTATTAGTGACAAGACCATCAATACACACACACACTGCAAATAGTTACTTATGGTTTGGTCAACTCATTATCCACAGCTAGGACTTGACTATTTGTGGCTTTAAACACACACACACTGAGTATTGCACCTCTTACTACAACTAATTTCTGTCCTTGCAGTAGCGGCCATAGCAGAGGCCTGGGAATGCCTGTAAAAGGCAACATTTGGGATTGGAAGTGACAGAATTAAACACCTTTAGATTATTAGAAATTATTTCAGCAGCAAATACAAAAACCACCACCACAACTCTTCACTACTGGAACTTCACACACAGTCACTAAAACAAGCTGTACTGGCCCTTTGTGAAAAACAAGTACACCAAAAATATGCACAAATGCAATAAAATGAGAACATTTTAGTACCTTCAGCAGGTGATCCGTCCCTTTCTATTCTTCTGTTCTGCTGCCATCAGCTTGCTTGCCAATCTCGCCTTGGATTCTAGCCATGTTTCCTTCTATTCTTCTGGCTCCTCCTCATGCTTGCAAATATCTTTTTGTAAGTATTTATAACCAGAAGTACATCACGATGTTTCACCAAAATCTAACTCCTCAGAAAAGTGAAATCCAGTTCAGGTGACACCAGATGTAAAGTTTATTTTCGGAGACCTTGGATACAATGCACCTTCAGCTATTACACATTATACACCGTGTACTACCCAGGGCACAATACAAGCATCCTCTGATACACAGTGGTCCACAACTGTTGCTTGTGACTGCAAAGATGAACTCAACAGGACTGTTCTGTGCTCAATACTGAACCCTTCCCCTGCCCCAACGGGGCTTCACCAGTCTAGTTCCCAGCTAAAATTTTAGCTGCAGCAGATACTGTTGGTCAGGACTGAACACTTATGCTGACAACTACTTTAAGAAGAATAAGTTGCACATTTTACTTAGGTAGGCATAGGAAATATATTAAGCTAATATGCTACCTATGAAGAGAAAGCCTAGGAGAGTAGGAACGGATGGTCATGTCTGTCTCTCCCTGACAGAGATAAAAAACACCTGCTAATTCAGGTCAACGCCTGTGGTATTCACGGAGAACACCTCTTCTTCTGCCCTTCATTCCTTCAAAGATATGTGGTGGACATAGTAACGTAGTAGGCAGTGGGTTTTTTTCCCTTTCTTGCCACTGACTTCAAGATGAGTTTGGTATAATTGCTTTATACCTCTTATTCTGTCTTCTCTAGCAGTAAAACAAGGATTGTGGTTTTTCTTCAAACCACCTTGGTATCTGCAGGGAATAGAACTCTGTAACACCTGAACTGCTTCCATTTTTAATGTCACCATTCCAGGTCTCCTGCCAGCAGGTATGTAAAATCCATAGTAATGCATATGAGGATGTCAACGTTCAAAAAGTACCATGAAGTGAGGTGGGAGGTTCCCCCCTAGTGGGTGAATCAGAGAGGAGGAACAGAAATAAAAACAACTGTTTACCTCTCCCTTAACTTCAGCTCACATCTGTTTAGAGTACTACCAAAACCCACACAAACCTTGCTGTGACTAAGCACACTACACTTTCTTTCATATTCATGAAATAATGCTCAGCATATGAAACATGCTGATGTCTCAGCCGAGACATCTTTCATCCACAGTGAATATATAAACTGGTGAAGTGATTAAAATATCTAGAATTGGAAACTCAGCAGAACTTCATACCACCAGATACATCTCATCGTGCTGTCCTTTTTAAAAGGAGCTACAGTCAAAGATAACAGACTCCTAAGCTCATGATAGACTCTTGAAGGTAGAAGCACAAAATTTCAGTAAAATTCATTAAGACAAACACGCTTACATTTCATGTGAAGAAATTTGCCTACTTGCCCCTAGGTCTGTTCGATATTCTGCAAGAACCTACAAGTTGCCAGTTTGCGTTCCAAAAATATCCCCATAGAGCTGGTAATCCAAAATCATTATTAACAGCATAAAATAAGGCTTTTATAACGGAAAAGTTCATGCTATACACATAACACAGTTTGCTGTTGAGTATTTCTGTATTTTTAAGCCTCTGCAGTAAGACTACACATTACACTAAGTGTCCTAAAATATGGCTAAGGGACAATCCCACAATAAAAAACTAAATTGAGATCACACAGTTGACAGTAATTCCCAAACTAGTTAACATTTTCTCACCTCAGTCTAAATGATGAGTTGATCTTTGGTCGTAAGCCACCACTTTCAAACAGTTGTATATGTTGCTGATTATTTGCATGGAGCTTCCAACTAATACATATTGGATTTCTCACAGAATGAGAGTTGTCCTTCTGCTCTTGAAGCCCTTCATCCTCTGTATCACTGGATCCATCTACCACTGCTTGGAGAAACTTCTTGAGCCTGGTAAGTACATTCAACCTCCACTGCTGAGAAGTTACTCTGCGATTTGGGTTAACAGAGAGCATCCAGGAAAGTTTGTCCCTGCTTTTCAGTCGTTTTGAGAGTTGCTGGTGAGAAATAAGCTCTACAAAATTCTTCAACAATATAATGCTGCGGTCTGTAAGAAGAGCCGGGTATGCTTCCAACAAAACGTCCAAGACTTTCAATGAATCTTCCTGAATTCCCTCACTGATATGAGTCATGGCACTAGAGAGATGGGCACTTACCAAAGGAAAAAATGGAGCAATCTGTTCCGCTCTTATTTTTGAAGCCAAGAACTGCAGCAGGTGAACAGCTGCTCCTCTGACACCAGAATCTTTGTCTGTAAACACAGCTGCCACCTCACTTATTATATTGGAAAGGTGTGCATCAATTACAAAGGGATACTGAGACAGGAGTTCTTTGAGTCCAAGAAGTGCATTATGCTTAACCCCAGGACTATAGTGATGCATCTGTGAGAGCAGATCCTATAAGGAAACAAAGGTATACACTTGCCATCGTTATTACTTTAAGCTGTTCAAACTTCCCCCATGTATTTTCTTCACATTTTCCTTAAACACCTAAAAATACAGAATCCATTCTTACGATGTACTGTTGTTCATAATAGCAGAATATATTCAGAACAAACATGGTATAAGTTCACAGCATGACAATGAACAAATATTCAGAATTCAGTGATAGGAAAAACAAGATATAATGACTTGTCCTTAGGTTATCTGATACTTCTCGTTAAGTTTATGCACAACCCTACTGACTCAACAGAGGGATGACCAAAGCCAAGTCCTCTCACTCTTGTTCTCAAAAGCAGAACTACAAAACCTCAGCCTGAACAGCTTTCTTCAGTTTAAGCAGAGAGCTGCAAGAGACAGAAGACAACACAAAGGAAAGAAAACAAACCCACCCCCCGGAGAAATACAAGATTCTGTGAAAACGGGGCTGCATTCAAATACCCTGCTGCATTTATTTTTTTTTAAATAGATGTTGTTTTCCCAAATTGCAGTAAACCTAGGTAAAAAGCAAGCAATTTTCTGTCATTGAAGAATGTAGTATCACAGTATACCTTTATGTTAAGTTTTCTATTTTGCGTAGGAAGCACTCCATCTTCTTTAAGCTGCTCAGGAATCTGTATGGCCTTTGTTTTGAAGGTAGTATCAGTTGCATTTTCTAGTTTAGGCTTTTTTTTCCCAACTTTTAATTTCACTTTCTGGAAATCCTCCTGACGTTTCCTTTTTTTAGTCATTCTGATTCTCTGCAAAAAGAGAATTTAATTTGATTAAATACACAACAAAAGTAGTTTTTCCACCAAAGAGCAGCAACTTCCTAACAATGGCTAGTGTTTGTATTCTTTTGTCTATGCATAAATGAGTGTCCACTCCTGAGACAAGATGCTAGACTAAACAGACATGCAAAATGATTCCATGCAGCTGTTCTTCCAAAAAATATTCTGCTGCTCCTTTGGCTGTCTTTGCTCTGAGAACTACTTTATCATAAAGTATCCAGATATCTGCATCTGCCACCGCTTTATCAAGAGCTATGTTGCTGATTTGGTTTTGTTTTAAAAAGTTCCTGCCAACAAAGCAACTTTTTACATACTTGACTCTTGTCAATCCAAGGAGCTCAGTGAACTGCTCCCTTTCAAATGTACATTGCTTACCAAGTCCACTACTAACAGCACACAGCCTGCACATGTACAATCACAGGTTTAAACAAGCCTTCACCAATAAACAGACACAAAAAACCTAAGAAAACTTCCACTACACACTGAAAAATCCAGTCTGTGCATTTAAAATTAACTAGAAGGCGGATGGGGTGGAACATCAAATTGTTTTGTTCTATCTGTTTTGATACTGTACTCTTACTTCTACCAGGTTAAAAAAAAAAAAAATGGACTCGCTGAAAAGACCCCAACAAACACTACACCACAGATTCCTTTATTTAATCCTCTCAAAAAAACTCCAAACAAACCACCACCCACTTCCCCCACGAAAAAAGCCAAATCAAGAAAAGCCCAAGCCAAAAACCCCAACAATACACCTGACTAAATCCAGAAATTTCTAAATAACATATCCAAACAATGATTCTCTTTGGTGGATGTGGTCATCGTTCCTACAGATGATTTTCCCAACGAACTTCGAGCTGAAATTTGTGCCGTACTAGAGTATTTCATCTGTGCATCAACAGGATAATCATTAAAGAATATTTTAAAACAAACTGTCATTGTCTATTTTTTTAAGACAATCTAAACAACTGATTACACCAACATTTGACTACAACTTCATTTCTGCTTTTCACATGCTAGGTTAAAAAATTATATGCAAGACCAATTTAACTGAAGTACAAATTTGGCATAAGGAACCTATCAACTCAAAAGGCTTTTAAAAAACTTGGAGTCTGGTTCCAAAATAAAAAGGTCCTTTAGCATCCAACTATAACAACCATGGTTTTATAAATATTTGATTTTTACCATATGCATCTTTTGGGAAAGAATTAAAAGAATTTCACTACTTAATATACAGAAATAGCTAGAAGCTTTTGATATAAAAGTTATTTCCACTTACAAGGCTTGCTTTTACAAGAGTTGAAGTTTGGCTCCCAACTAGCATAAAAAACTTCACAATACAGGTGTGCACACATCTGAACAGAGTCGATTAAGTTCTTTGAAAGGAGGAGGCTTGTAAAATATCCTTTCTCCTACTAAAAGCAGCACAGCTTACCTCGCAGTAAATATTCTGGAAATAACTGGTAACCTAAGCCTATCCATTTACAATTCATATGTACCACGCTAAATCAAAAAAATAAAATCCTTACAAAACCAAAGTAATGTAAACACCACAGCAGCTACTTAATAAGACATCAGGCAAATCTGTATACAGCTGATGGAATAACGTTAAGTATTTTAAAGAAACTTCTTGCGGAAACAACTGCCTTTGACACAAACTGCACCTTATGAGGCGAGACTGTGGGAGCTGGACCTGCTCAGTCTGGAGAAGACTGAGAGGGAATTTCATTAAATACATTTAAATTCCTCCAAAATGGGTGCCACAAGGATGGTGCCAGTCTGTTTTCAGTGGTGCCCAGCAACAGAACGAGGAGCAATGGCCATACACTAAAACATGAGAAGTTCCACCTCAACATGAAGAAGAAATTCTTTACTTTGAGGGTATCAGAACACTGGAACAGGCTGCCCAGGGAGGTCTCTGGAGACAAGCGAACCAACCTGGATGCATTCCTTTGTTACCTGCTCTAGGTTATGCTGCCGTGGCAGGGGACCTGGACTAAATGATCTCCAGAGGTCCCTTCCAACCCTAACTAATCTGTGATTCTGTGTATTTTCACCTGGCCCTCCTCCTCTAACAGGACTGAGCTAAGTGCACTTAATAATTAAGCACTAACACGGTTTTACAGCCCAAAACATTAAAAGAACCTCAAATCGATACAGGCTTCCTTTAAACGTACAGCAGCATGCAGGGCTTTTCAGACATCACTTCAGATGTCACTCAGGCACTCTCACCCGAGGCTCAGGGAAAATATTCGGTTACAGGTTAGACTCGATGATGTCGGAGCTCTTTTCCAACCAAACCATTCTCGTTTCACTCCCTCGCAGCTCTCAAGCGGCATCCTTAGGGAACCTCATTACCTTGCTCAGTCAGGAAAATCCCGAGAAACCCGAAGGCAAGGCACACGCCCTAACTAACTCCTCCAATGTGATAAGGATTTCCCCCCCGGGCGAGCTCTCTCCCTGCACAGGACAGCGATACTTACTGGCGATCACTTCCGCGCAGCTGCCGCGCCGGCAGCGCATCCCCCGCCGCCGCCACCTGGACTGCACCGCACCGCCCGACCCCACGCCGCGCACGCCGTACCCGAGCGCCGGAGCGGCCGCTCCTCCCGCGGGTCTAGGCCGTCACGCTGCCTTCCTCGCTGTCCCGGGACATCCTTCGGCTCGTTCCCCCAGCGCCGCTTCCCTCCGCCCCGCTCCAGTCCCTCTACGAGGCGTTCAAATAAAGGCGCGTCAGTGCCGGCCCGGCGCCGAGGAGGCCGCGAGTTCGGCCCCCGGGAGCGCCCGCAGCGGCAGGCGAGGCGGGAGCGGCGGCGGAGAGGAGCCGCCGGGGGAGGTGGGGCAGGGGCGGCTGCGCGGAGCGGAGCCGATGCCGCCGGTTTCCCCGGGAGCGGCACCCGGCCCACG
This sequence comes from Picathartes gymnocephalus, assembly GCA_013390045.1. NCBI lineage: Eukaryota > Metazoa > Chordata > Aves > Passeriformes > Picathartidae > Picathartes > Picathartes gymnocephalus. The sequence continues at coordinate 74,929 of WEKY01037150.1, forward strand.
CCGCGGCGGCTCCCGCTTTTCCCGCCGCCTCCCTGGCGCAGGAACGTGAGGGGAGGGCGGGTCGCACAAAAGGCGGGCGGCCCTTGGCG